>JAJJWW010004581.1:0-102812 GCA_023531295.1 Papaver armeniacum
TCGTCCTCCTCAATGAGACCCCAGGAACCTATTTATATCGAACATCACCAAGAAATCTCGCTCATTAACCCACAATAATCCTCCATTACTCGGTGTTTAAAGAAAATATTTTCTTTCCTTTTTTTACTTCTACACGGCTTCTGCTGCTGTCGAAAATCTTCTACACGCTGTCAGAAAAGGTGAGAATGTTGTATACTCGTGCAGGGCTTAATTCTCCACGTCTCATCCACAAAGAAACCCGAGTTTCCATTCACTCCTCTGTTTTCTTCCACACGAGATTACAGTCACTTATGATTGAAGAAAGCAACCATAATACGCCTGTTATGCTAAATCACATTATCCCATGCAATTCCAGCTATTTTGTCACGCTAAATCATCACCAAATCTCGTACCAAAAATCTCCCAGGTGACTGCCACAATTTCCCGCCAAAACTGGATTTTGAAACGAGGAAGATGGGTGCGATGGATAAATTTGGGCTACACATAGTCGTGGGTGCCCCTTAGCCAAATCCGGGGTCCGTTTAGCAAATGTCCTCCGGGGGTTTTCCGGGTAATTTTCCGAGCCGAAATTTCCAACAAGTGTAATTCTCCAATAACACCTACAAACACACAAAACACCATAATAAATACAAAAACGAGTACCAACATAGAGAAAATTGAGGACAACTTAGACACAAAAATGTGTCTATCAAATACCCCCAAACTTATTATTTGCTAGTCCTCGAGCAAATATAATCTAAAAAATAAAATGACTACACTTAGCACGTGAAGCAAGCCCTTAAACCGCTAGGTGTCCCTAGTGGCGGAGTGTCGTCTCCGGAGGGTTTACCAGAGGTGTACCCACAAAACCTTTACTCCAGACCCTAGCTATCTACGCAGAACCTTGAAAGGCACTAAAGAATCTCCTTGGTTGGCATACAATCATTGACTATAGGAGGAAGTACCCTGATGCGAAATTCCAATTGATGTACACGAGTTTGCACTCAAGCATACTAAAATTCATAAAAAGTGACAGAGCTCTACTCAGATAGTTTCTAGAAATCATAAACCGGAGTCAACCAATCACATGGATAGATTAAGAAGATGGATGTGGAGAAAAAAACGTAGATGATGTTGACTAAGGTGAAATTATCCTAATGGACTGAGATACTGGTCTGGACTAATATCAACACACTGGCATATACAAGGGAACCAGTGGTCGATAATCCTAACTCTAGGTCAACTCAGCTGGCATATACAAGGGTACCAGTGGTTGACTTTATTGTATTTATTCTGGTTTGTCTTGTGGTCTGTTTTTTTTTTTTTTTTTTTTTTGGTAGTATCTCAGTCACTCTATTTCACCCTAGCAAAGGTAAAAAGAAAAAAAAAAAGAAGTGATCAACATTCTTTCGATGTTTCTATCACGAGATATGGCGAAACTACCATGTTTTTTTTTCTAACACCTGAGCTTTGTGCTTTTATGAATAGACTCTTTAGATTTTTCCATCTAATCAGATTGGTTCCTCAACTCCTACAACCAAGATGCTTCCATCCACTTAGATTGGTTAGTGCCATCCTTAATAAACATAAATTTCTAGGCTCTGGAGTTTATATTCTAACACAAAGGTAATAAAAAGTTTCTACCCCACCCCCAAACTTAAATCTAACATTGTCCTCAATGTTTCTAATGAAAGAGCAAAGCCAAAAAGTAAAGTAACATGAGGAATCAGTAAATAGAGAAGTCGGAAAGATAGTACCTGGGTGAAGAGAGAAATCAAAAACTAAAATACAACATACAATCGCCTCGATGGTCAATCAAGGGTAAACAGGGTCCTCCAGAGGGACCTCCTCAACATCATATGTAGGAAAGGGCTCTAAAAAGGGTTTCAATCTCTGACCGTTAACCTTTGAAGAACTACTACCATCCGGTGTCTCGATCTCAACAGCTCCATGAGGAAAGACAGTGCGAACAATAAAAAGGACCCGTCCACCGAGAACGTAACTTCCCAGGGAAAAGATGCAAGCGGGTATCATACAGAAGAACTTTTTGACCTGGAGAAAAGGACTTCCTTAAAATATTTCTATCATGCACAAGTTTCATTTTGTTCTTATACTCCTTAGCACTATCGTAAGCATCTATACGAATCTCTTCCAACTCATTGAGCTGGAGTTTCCTATGGGCTCCTGCCTTGTCAAGTGAAAAATTTAGCTGCTTAACAACCCAATAAGCTCTATGTTCTAACTCAACAGGTAAATGACATGCCTTGCCATACACAAGCCGATAAGGCGACATTCCAATGGGGGTCTTAAACGCAAAGACGGTAAGCCCATAAGGCATCAGTAAGCCTAGACGACCAGTCTTTCCGATTAGGATTAACTGTTTTCTCTAATATACGTTTTATCTCCCTATTGGAAACCTCTACCTGATCACTAGTCTACGGATGATACGGGGCCATTCTCTGCAGCTTGATTTTCTCACTCTGTAATACTCTGTCTCTCTCCCAAACTCTCCGTCCTCCTCAATGAGACCCCGGGAACCTATTTATATCGAACATCACCAAGAAATCTCGCTCATTAACCCACAATAATCCTCCATTACTCGGTGTTTAAAGAAAATATTTTATTTCCTTTTCTTATTTCTACATGGCTTCTGCTGCTGTCTAAAATCTTATACACGCTGTCAGAAAAGGTGAGAATGTTGTATACTCGTGAAGGGCTTAAGTCTCCACGTCTCATCCACAAAGAAACCCGAGTTTCCATTCACTCTTCTGTTTTCTTCCACACGAGATTACAGCCACTTCTGATTGAAGAAAGCAACCATAATACGCATGTTATGCTAAATCACATTATCCCATGCAATTCCAGCTATTTTGTCACGCTAAATCATCACCAAATCTCCTACCAAAAATCTCCCAGGTGACTGCCACAATTTCCCGCCAAAACTGGATTTTGAAACGAGGAAGATGGGTGCGATGGATAAATTTGGGCTACACATAGCCATGGGTGCCCCTTAGCCAAATCTGGGGTCCGTTTAGAAAATGTCCTCTGGGGGTTTTCCGGGTAATTTTCCGAGCCGAAATTTCCAACAAGTGTAATTCTCCAATAACACCTACAAACACACAAAACACCATAATAAATACAAAAACGAGTACCAACATAGAGAAAATTGAGGACAACTTAGACACAAAAATGTGTCTATCAGCTACCCAACCTCCCACCAATAGAAGCACTATTTTGATCTCTTGAGTGTTATTTTATCAATCATGATGGTGACATCGAATTGCTAACTTACATACCACTTGTAATCTTGTTCGCAGTTAGCACCATCCACTTTATATCTCTCTACACCAATAGCTCCATAGAAACACCATCATCATCAACAAGAGGAGCATCACAAATTCGAAGGAAAGTTGAAGACGTTCAATGTTTACATGCAACGGTACAGAAATGGGCAGATTTCAGATTCAAGTAAAGCAACAAGACAAGGAGAAGAATTTTTACAAGCTGAAGACTATTGTACAAGACTAAAGATTATCAAGATGATTTCAAGAAGGTTATGATATCGAGACATACAAGTTGTGAAGAATCGAGCGGTAAAGTACTTACACCATGGCCTTTGTACTTGCATTTTTATTTTATCTTTATTCATATTTGTTTATTTGTATTTCATTTTCTCTTGTCTCAAAAAAAAAAAGACAAGAGAAAAGTTTATTAGGTCCATCATTAGTTTTAATATTTTGTTTGTTTTTGTATTTACTTTATTTATTTTGCATCTTAAAAAAAAGAAAAAAAAAATATATTCATTGCGTCATATTTGGTTTATTTAGTTCGTTTTTGGTTTTGTATTCATTCAATAAAGCCAATGGAAGAAGAAATATTCATAATGAAGTTTCAAGCAACAAGGAATTAGAGGAAAGAATCACATTGTCAAGATTCTACGAAGTTCAAGATTTCATCATCAAGAGTTGAAGACCGAAGACAAGGAATGAAGACCGAAGACGTTTCAATGGATGTTGTGAGAGTGGTGCTAACTGCACGCTGAACGAATAACGAGGTAAGTAAGCATATTCCCACCTTCGTTAATTGGTTGAGTTACTTTCTTAGAGATCGTCAGAAAAAATGGTTTTCAAAATGAATAAAAGATGTGGGTTTTCAAAACAATTCGGAGGGTTTTACCTTCCTACCATTCAAGGTGTCGCATGATTCTCTCTTCACTCCTACCTGGACACATGTGTGACCCATAAAAAGCTGTTTATTATTGAGAGCAACTTCATAAAACCCTTTCTTGTGAGGCAGAGTCGAGACTTTTGATCACTCCGAACCCGAATTTCTTTCGATAAGGGATGGTTATTTCTCTCTCAACTTTTAAGGATGAGATTGTGTTCATTTATGTGTCTAACTTCTTATGACTAGTGTGCAGAATTTCTATGTCTTCTTAGCGCGTTGGATGCTATCATTACGGAGAACTTGTAAGTTGGAAATGTAGGTTTTGTGGGTATATCTCTAGTAAACTCTCACGAGAGTTGCATGTATCCTTTAGAATAAGTTTTGTTTGATTTGCTCGAGGACTAGCAAAGTCTAAGTGTGGGGGAATTTGATAGGTGTTGTAAAACACCTAATTTTATATCTAGTATTTATGCTTTCTTTGTTATTATCATTGGAAATTGCATCTCTTATGTTTAGTTTTGAGTTTATTAGGTGCAATGGAGTCATTATGACAAAAGAATGAGAAAACATCCATTTGGAGCATAAAAGGCAAAGAGGCTAATTCATAGGCGAGTGATACTTGGAGCAAGCTAAAGTTATGCAGCAAAACAGGTGAAGAATGATCTGTCAGTTCCGCGCAACTGACAGTTAACAAGAAAACAGAATAGATAGTCAGTTCTCTGAAACCGACAAGCCATGTATGAGCTGGTTAGCCCTTATCCAACAGTGTGGGGTACCTGGATAAGTCTTGTATCTATTACCAAACCCAAGTGGGGTGGTGTCTTCATTACAAATCACCTGAAATTCAGAGAAGCGAAGAAAGAGAGGCGCGATGTTGTTTGTTATCTCTGAGAGTTAGAGATGTAGTAAAAGGAAGAGATTCACAGAGAAATCGAAGCAGAAGGAGGTGGTGATTGATTGAGATTTTGAAGGAAGATATCGGATGAAGAACAGATCGGTGTTGTTATTTGAATCTGAGAAGATGTTAGGGTTTTGAATTCGAAATGGATTTGGGGGTTTCATAGAAATTAGAGTCCTCGGATGGAAGATAATGAAGAAGCAGAGAGTGGGTTAGGTCGAATTTGAGCATTGCAGCAAAGCAAATGAGTTTGGTAAGGGTTTTGGGTGAATTTCTTGATGATAAAGAAGAAGGCATTGATCTTCTACTGTTACTATGGATTTGATGATGAGATTCGAAGAATCAGTGGTGCTGAGAAGTTCTTGAGCTGAGAAGAACTGAGATGCCTATGCTGGTGATGATTATTACTGAGATCTGGATAGAATCCATAGCCAGTTCCGAGAAGGTTCAATTGCAGTTGAATGGGTTGAAGCAGCAGCTGACATTGGTGCTCATGAGTTGAGTCATGGGTATTTGATGTTTAGATGAATGTTAGGACTTGGTGGTTGGCTTTGTGTTAAATATGTGTTGCTGCCAGAGATGGTTCTGTGAGCTGGTGTTGAGCTGAACTTACAAGAGTTACAGCTGCAGTTGGGTATGGAATGAAATAGCTTATGGAGACTGAGATGAGTGCAAGTGTTGATTTGGATCCAGTGCAGCTGAGACAAGATAAGCAGGTGCTGTTGTGAAGAATATGGTGTACTTGCTGGTGGTTATCATGGAACAAAAAGCTTGAGGGTTAGCTGTGAGCAGATCAACAATTTAAACTCCAGAAATGGAAGTATTGTGGAGTTGAATGACATCAGATGGAATGACTGAGATGGTGAAGGAATTTCTCTGGAGTTTAGATGGCGTGAAATAGATAAACTATTGAATGTAATTACAGGAGACAGTTGTAGCTGAACAGGGAGCTATGGATTGAGTGCTGGGCTTGTTAGCTTGGGTATGAAGGGTTAGCTCTGTCACTCTTTGTTTCCACGAAGATGAATGAATGAAGGTTGTTTAGATGAATGGACTGCAAGGTTGTAGCTTGTGTTGAACTGTCAAGAAGTTGAATTGTTGTGTAAAGGACAGGAGCAGCTGAGTTGAATGATGAAGCTAATGTTGTTGTGTTTTTGGCTGAAGAATGGATTGTCGCAGAATGCAGGGAAATGGTAAGGATGTCATGCCGAAATTGGAGCATCGGTGAATAGTATGGCCTGATGTGGAGTGTGCTGATGAAGCTAAGAAAAACAAGTTAGAAAACTGAGATGTCACTGAGGCTATTGTAGGAAGTGCAGTCGCAGTTTAAGATGGCTTGAGGTAATAGTGATGTGCTGCTGCTAAGAAAAAGTTTGAGTTTAAATTTTCGATGTTGTTACCGTTGAGAAGAATCAGTTATTAAGCAGAGGAATGGAGGAACTGAGATGGAGTTGGCTGTATGCTTGGTGTTGGTGTGCTAAAAATAGTTGTTGCTGCAGTTTATAAGAGAGTTGTAGCTGGGAAGTTGTACACCATAGAATCGCAAGATGGAGCAGCAGAAGAGCAAGATGCTCATGCACAATGATTGTGCAACGCAAAATCTTGAATTTGAAGCATGCGAATCGCGAAGGGGTATGTATTGGACAAATGGCCTAGGCCAAGGAAAAGTGAATCGACCGAGCCTGGACGAGGAGGCGACTCATCCGATTAGCTAACCGACTCAATCTAATTCATATATATAGACATCGAGTTAACTCTGGTCGACTAGACCCCGACTCAATATGATTGAATGTTTGTTTAGGCTTTGACATATCGAGTTGTCTTGAATACGATACTTTGACCTAGGTGACTGCAATGTGGACTTTGCCGGGTCGACTAGACCCCGACTTAGTGGCTTTGACGAGATTAAATAGGAATTCTATTCATAAAGTTGGATCCTTGATACTTTGACCGGTGACTATGTGGACTTTGCCGGTCACCAGAGCTATGTTCCAACTACTTTCCCGACCGATTTCCGGCCATTTTACCAGTTTTCCGGTGATTACTTTTGGGACATATTTTCACATGGGTATTCCTCACATATGGGCTTGGTGGATATCTTTGTGTTGGACTTTGGGCTTTGAAGACCTAGTTTTGGAAAGAGGAAAAGAAAGTTTTCTATAACTTTGGACCACGTATTTTCTACTTGGAGTTTTGGAGAGCGGCGACTAGGGTTTGCTTTCGTTTATTTTTCATCTTCTTCATTTCATTTTTTATTATGATTATGATGAACTCAAAGGCTATGAGTAGCTAAAATCATATTATTGGTTATGGGATAAAGTGGATTTCACAACATGATATATGATTCAATGAATTAGTTTTGTCTCAATAATTTATTGTTTATGATTCATTGTTAATATTGTCATATGATTTGAATACTTGTTAGGTTGAGTCCGGAATCAATCCGATTTGCATTCATTTCTAGAGCTATATTAGGGTTTTCAATACGAAAAAGTTGTTTATCCCTGATTCTAAGTAGCATAATTGTGGGTAGTGCTTGTAGTGATATATCCTACTAGTCACAAGTGAATCATAACTTTTGTTAAAACTGATTAGTGCTTTTACACGTTCGTTTGCATTGATTAGTCTTATTCCATAGAACTTATTGCTTTTAGGGAGTTAATCTTGATTGTGCTTTTACACGTTAGGTTGCTTTCTAAGAAAAATTCACATATACATCTTTTAATGTGGTTGTGATGAAATTAGGAAATTAGCGGGATATCTTGCGATCAAGGTATCCTAGGACTTTTAGTAAATGAGAGATTAAAATACCAATTCTAGTCATTGATGAAAATACATGTTTGTGAATGATACTATCCCGTGACCAATATCTTCTCTTTATTGATTATTCAAATTATTTTATTTTCTTTGATCTATTTTATTGCTTAGATAAAACAAAAATACCCCCTTGGTTACTAAGAAACTGAAATTCTATAACAAAAAAAGCCTCTCTGTGGGAACAAACTCTTTCTTATCACGTACTTCATTTATATTTAGTAGAGTGAGAAAGTGAAATTATTTTTGACGCATACGACAGCGATCAAAGTTCCACAAGCTCCCCTTAGTAGTTCTTCGTCTTCAAATGATGAAACCCGTGAAAACTAAGCTCAACTACACAATCTATGTCCTAGTCCGAGACATCTATAAATAGGCTAGAAATCAAGACTTATAGTTTTGATCACTAACATTGACAAACATGCTTGAGATAGCAACGCATGTGAGTTCGAACGAGCAGTGCTCTAACACATCCTTTGTGTAAAATGATCCCATGTCTGTAGTACCCTGAAGATATCGAAAGATATGTTTTACACCTGCCCAATATCCCTTCGTTGGTGCAGAACTGAATATTGCTAACAAATCAACTGCAAAAGAAATGTTAGGTCTAGTATATTGTGCCAGATACACTAGTGCAACAATTGCACTCAAATATGGTACTTCTGGACCAAGAAGAATTTCATTTTCTTCCTTCGGACGAAAAAGTCATTTTTAGTGTCAAGATATCTTAGTACCATAAGAGTGCTAAGAGGATAAGCTTTATCCATATTGAAACATTTTAAAAGTTTTTCAGTGTACATCTTCTGGTGAACAAGTATGCCACTCGGATAGTGCTCGATCTGCAAGCTGAGACAAAACTTTGTTTTTCTAAGATCCTTAATCTCAAATTATGCCTTTAAGCATTCAATTTCCTTTAAGAGTTCTTCAAGAGTTCCAACTTAGTTGATATCATCAATGCATACATATATGATAGCAAATCCTATTGTGGTCTTCTTTATAAAGACGCATGGGCAAATAGGATCATTTACATATCCCTTAGTTATCAAATATTCACTTAGACGATTATACCACATTCGTCCAGATTGCTTTAATCCATATAAATCTCTGTTAAGTTTAAGTGAATACATATGGCGTGGTTTGTTTTCAGATAATGTAAATCCTTACGGGATTTTCATATGTATATCTGTATCCAATTTTCCATACAGATATGTTGTAACCACATCCATTAAATGCATATCAAGTCCTTCAGAGACTGCCATACTAATTAAGTATCAGAACGTAATAGCATCCCGTAGTTACCTAAAATCTGAGAGAGGTTAGTGTTGATGGGGTAAAACGTGGGAAGGAGGAACTAAACCCTAATCACAGAAAGTACTCCCAAGATGTTGAGAGGTTTATGAGAAGTAATGGTGAGATTAATGATGTCCCATAAGTGTGCCTTCTTTCCCCTTTTATAATGACCTTCTTATGGATAAATGCCCATAAGATTAACATATTACTAAACTATCATTTCCCTTTCCTTAAGTTAATACCAAACCCTAGGAGGCTTTCTTCTTGGGCTAAAGCCCAACTATCTTAACATACTCTTGGATGGACTAGAACTACCCCATCCTAATGGGTTAGGCCTAGTCCCCTAGTCTCTCCATCCTAAAAGGGACCCTTGATAGGTTAAGGGGCTATCTATTTTAGGATTGGTTATTTTCATGTATCAACATTAGTCCCCTGACTGTTTGACCGGTCAAAGACCGTGTCAACAGTCACACATTGATATGACGATTACAACTGGTGAGTTTGGGCGGTTTAAGTTTACGACCCTTGGGACGCTGCAGTTACTGGCCTATCCAGTAACCGCTCATTCTTTTACCTCCTTATAAATAGAGGGGACCTCGCTTCTCAATCATCACTCTTTTCACTGCGTCCCTTTCCCTTTCTTCATTTTCCTTTTTACTCGCCATGTCTAATGAATCGCCTAACCACGATGCGCCCCTCAGGTCAGATCCATATACGCTGGAGGAGATAAGGGGTAGTCCCCGACTCAAAGATAAGCTGCGGCCACCTGCAGCAGACGATAATACTACTCTTTTCCCGACCGACGATAATTGGATTTCACGCATGTTGAATCCTCATCCATTTCCTCAGTCCGCGTCTAAAAACCGGCTTATCCGTCCTCAAGCGGATATGCCTCCCATACCCACGTCTGAGGATATGTCCCGTTTAGCAGTTCATAGGGGGATTATGTCTTCCATTCGATCATTCTTCGCTTATCCATTGAATCTCACGACGCCTGGGACCCGTGGGTAGATTATATTTGCTCCAATCCGGATCATGCGAGGACCATCCACTCTTTAGGCATAAAGGCTGCTTTAAAGGCTTCGAAGTTTAGATCCGTCAGGCGAGATCATGATAGCTTGATTCGTTTATGTGCGCGTTGGGGAATTGACCCTCACATATTTCTATTCTCTTGGGGTGAAGCGACTCCCATTCTAAAGACGTAGTGGAGCTTATTGGCTTACCTATCCATGGTGGTACAATTTACGAGGGTTGTTGCCTTCACAAGTCTTTGAAAAAGAGCGACATAGAGCTCCGCGATCACTTGATTTCATCCAAAGAAAATTCTATAACATTCCAGTCGCCAGGGAGGTCAAAACTGAGGCTCCGAATAAAGTGGAAGACTCGGTAGGCAAAAGAATCGGCAAAGATGTTGCGTCCGCCTCCCAAGATTCTCCAGTTAATGTTTCATCTTTTTCAAAGCTCATGGCATCCGCCATCAAAGCTGTCCGTCCGAAGTCATCTACTGCCGAAGAATCTGATGATGTAAAAGAGATAAAGAGCGGCCAAAAACCAAAGTCCGGGCAACATCGCGCCTATTTCTCCTGTTGGATCAAATATTGGGCCCCTTTGCTTTCTGGTGAGCGTGAAGGCGTTCCTCCTCGTGAAGGGGAAACAGATCAAGAAGAATTGGCAGCTTTCCTTCTCTTTTGGCTGTGTCATGACGTGTTCGAGTACAGTCCCCGGGACATTATTAAGAATGAGCGTATTCCCATGGTAGTATTAATGTCCCGTGGTGTGTCATTCCCACCCGCCCCTATGTTTTTAGGCGGCTTGTATCATCACCTGGATCTACTGGCGCGTGATATTCTTCGTGTGGACATATCTCGTGAGGTGGAAACTTTCTTTCCTGCTAACTTTATCCGGGCATGGGCTTGGGAACGCTTTCCTTTATACAATCCCCCACAGCTGAATCCCCTTGCTCTCTCGCGGCAAGAGAAGGTTATTCAGAAGGATGGTTCCAAACGACTTTTGACAGTGCCTGAGTCCCATCCTCGGATGACTCTTTATCATAAGAAGGATTTTCTGCCTAAGACCAAGCTTAAGGATCTCATGGATAGGGGAGCTAATTTCAACTATCAAGACGGTCGTACTGGTTCTTTGCATTACAATTTTGTTATCAAGTCGCATCGGAGAATGTCTTTCGCGGATATGCCCTCATCCGAGGATTTCAACATCATTTTCGCTACCTTACCATGGCATCTCCCTGGATTTCATGGTGGAAAGTTTTCATCCGAGATGTATAACACCATTCGTGTTGCTCGTCAGCTTGGTTTTAATCAAGGGGTTACTTATAGTCCCCCTTTCCCTTCCTCATCTGAGGAGGAAGTGGAAGTTCAGAGGAGCTTTAATCGTCGTTTTTAAAGATGGTCTTCGGATGAGTGATCGTCAGTGTTATTTTGACCTCTTACCGCCTCAATCTCAACGGCAAGTCATTGTTACCAGTGAGTGTCTTGGGTATCGTAATGGCGTCAATAGGAATGTGCTAAACCTTCTCCTCAAGGAAACATACGCTCATCCGGCATTAACCAAGGAGGATTTCAAAGAGATGCACGCATCAGGTCGTGTGAAGCTTAGTGAAGAGATTTCCAAGAAATACAAACTCTCATCGAGCAACAAAGGTCGCCCTATCCATCCACTCGTCACCAGCTGGGATCCCCTTCCGGGTGATGAGTCTCCTCAAGAGGATGGGAAAGGTAGTTCTTTACCACATTCGTCGAGTTCTAAGAAGAGGAGACGTCCTCCGGCAGTAAAGCCCTTGGACATCCCTCCTATCGAGTCTCCTCCTACTAAGGTATCCTTTCTTTCCTTCTCTTCCTTTGCTTCCAACCGAATCCTACTTTAGTTTCTTTTATATTTGTTTGTGTCATATTCTTTTAGAATTCTCTGCATATTGGCTGGAAGCCTTGGGGCCTCCTCTTTGAAGAGTACATTAATCTGCCACTCCACGAATGGAGGGATGATTGGTTGGCTAAGAAGATGAAGCGAGACGCTGGCGTTCTACCTATTTCGCGATTTCCTTCCATTCGTACTGCTAATATTTCCCTTCCATTTTCTCTGCAGGCTCTAAAAATGGGGTCACCTTCTACAAGCTCGTTCATTGAACGTGTTGAACGTCAGCTGGGCCGAGCAATCAGTAAAAGTGGTTCTGAAATAATCTCTCCTCGTATGACCTTATGCTCCACTCGCCCTTTGATTGTGAAGACGATTCCGGACCCTAATCACCCTCTTCATACTCCTTCCGATATGTTGGGTGCAGCGAGCGAGTCTGGGTCGGATCGTTCTGTTCATGATTATTCCCATGAGGATAGTGGGCCTAAGGGTGGCGCCGAAAATCGGAGCTCTTCCTCTTATAAGTCTCGTAAGTATACTATATTACCTCTTGTTAGATTTTAATCATTGACACGTGCCAGTCGAAATATTCTGTTGTAATTATTAAATGCACTTGATAATCTATATATACATCTTCATTCCTCATGTCTTTCTAATAAAATTAATTTATTTCTTCCTTCTTCTCTTTCTTTCGTCTCTTGTTTAGGTCACCCGGAGCCGGCCGCGTCAAGCTCTTTTTCGTCCTCTCGTCAATCGGTTTGTTCTCCTGCCAATTTTCCCCCTTCCCTAATCCGGTATGTGTTATTCATTCTTTATCATTATCGTTGTTTCCTTGTTATGTTGGAATGCTTATTTATACTTTCTCTTATGTCTTCAGGATATAGGAAAACGAGATGGTTCCCATGGTAAATGGAGTGGCTCAAACCTATAGGTTAAAGGTAGCGAGTCCGGGAGTGCTAACGATAAACGGAAAAAGCCTTCCAAGCTAGCTCCTAAGGTTTCTCGCAGCTTGGACGCTGATGCCAAGCTAATGGCTATTCCGAAGGATCCTCAGTTCTGATATCCTCGCGCTATTTCAACAACGGAGGCTGGTGTTGATGATCACTTCGAAATGGTGCACGGGTTCTGGGTCCCTTCTTCTAAAGCGGCTAATTATTGGCGCATAGCGGAGATATTTGGTCATATGTGTGTTCATGAAGAAACGCCCGCCAACTCCTTAGTTGTGGCTAATGAGGATTTGTTGGATATAGCGGATGGCCTTTCTCAAGCGGAGGAGACTCCTATTGATCCGGATATATTGAGGAAGTGGGACGCCTCTATTCAAACTTATCTAGTTCTCCAATTTCCCATTCTCTGGATCAAGAATTTATTGGATCTGGCAAAGGCGAGTCATAATGCGCGGAATATATTGCCTCGTGAAATTGAGGAACTGGATCAAGAGTACAGGCGCTTGCTCAATGTTGTTAATATCAAGAAGGAAGCATATGACCGGCTGATGACGGAAGTTGGGCGATCTACTGAGGAGCTAAGGACTGTCCGAGTTGCGGCTGAGGAAGTTAATGCCCGTGTTACCAAGAACAAGGCAGAGCTATCCGCTTTGGATATTAATTAATATTTTGTTTGTTTTATGAGTGGGTTTCGAACAATAATTTCTTTTCTTTTGTTTGGGTTGAACTGGAAATTTTGATGGTTTGTTTTTTCCTTTTGCAAGACATATTTATTATTTAGTAATTTGCATTTATTATTGTGGTTGAATAGTAATTGATGCGGCATTATCGTTTTATTCCTATAAGTAGGGGTGAGTAGAATTGCATCAGTTGGTATCTTTCAAGTTTCCTTCACTGCTTTTGTTGTGAATTGTATTTTACAACAGATGGCTCGTCATTTACATGGTTATGCTCTGGCTCTAGCTCCTGTGCCGACGCTGGTCATTCCTTATGAAAAGAATCACGAATTGACACGCTTGCTATTAGTAAAAGCTGAAGTACAAATGCTCAGAGAAGTTGGGATGGCAAATAGGGTGGCCACACGCGCACAGTTTGATGAACATTGCGAGAAGTATTCAATGGCTCAGAGGATGCAGGCATCTGGGCGATTGACTCTAGCAGTGCAGCGTGCACTGGATGACATTGTTGCCGCTCGGAATAGGGCTGAGCGGCTATTCCAAGAGTCGATAATTATGACGACTAAAATTGAGCAGGAAATAGCTGACTGTCATGCATTTATCACTCAGCAAGCGGGTCCTAATCTTCGCGGGTGTATTTTGACTCTATGTGATGTGTCCTCTCTTGTTCATCCTACCGATAAAAAGGCGGAATTAGCTCATTTGTTGGTGTTAAAGGACGAAGTAGGGATGCTACAAACTCATCGGATGATTGCTTTGGATAAAGCACGCAAAGCTTATGAGGAGCATAAGGAAACACTGGACATGGCTCGAGAAGTCCGTGCTTCTAATGATGTTATGCACAAGATCCATCAAGTGCTTGAGGAGGTGCGCAAGGCTTATACCAACTCTACTACTCAGTATGGTGAAGTACTTTTGATGATGCAAGACTTGGATCGAGACATTGCATATTGCCGCTCGCTTATGGCTGATCGTTCATGAGGGGATTGCTATCATCATCATCTTTTTTTTAAGGATTCGTGAATGATGTCTTGGGTGTTGTGTTATTTGGTTATATATATATATTGAGAATCATCTTGGTTTATCACAGTAAATAGTTCCTAAGTCCTTTATCTTTTGTTTCATGGCTAATTGTGTGAGATTAGTTTTAGAAGTAGTGTATTTGAATCGCCTTTTAACAATGATGAGCCTTGCGCGTGATACATTTGAGATTGAGAATTCGTGTTGGCATGAACAGTTAGCCGCTGCGGACCATCTTGTGATGAAGATTCAGAGTGAGGGCGGGTTCCCCGATGTGACTCTTCTTGAATATCGTTGTATGCCGCGAGCAACGTCTGATGACTCACTTCCGATGTGTTGATGTGGATCGTAGTGTGAGATCTATTGAAATGGCTCTTGTTAAAGTGCACAGGGCGCTTCGTGCGCTACCCTAATATTTTTTTGGGTAGGTGATAGTTATGGAGTAATGAATGCTTTGATATGTATATTTCCTATATAAATAAAGTATGTTCATTTTGACATCGCGTCTTCACTTCTTTAGTCTGTTCATTTTCTTGTATTAGAATTCTCTTAATGGCTCACCTTTTACATGGCTGCGTGCTTTCACTAGCCTCTGTGCCCACGTTGGTAACTCCTTATGGGAGAGAATTTGAGTTAAACCGTTTATTGCTTGTGAAAGCTGAAGCAGAATTGCTTAAGGAGATAAGGACATCAAATCGTACTAAGACGCGCGCGCATTTTGGCAAGCAATACAAAATATATTTGGTGGCTCGGGGAACACAAGCATCCGGGCTGGTATCTTTCATAATTCAACATGCACTAGATGATGCCGTCTCCGCTCGTCATGAAGTTGATCGGCTATTTCAGGAATCAACCATTATGATGGTTGATATTGATCAGGCTATAGCAGATTGTCGCGCACACATTATCCAATTGTCGGGTCATCGCTTGCGAAGGTATGCATTGACTTTATGTGTGATATCCGCTCTCATGCATCCTTCTGATAAACAAGTGGAATTGGCGCGACTATTGGTTTTAAGGAGTGAAATGAAGTCTTTGCAGACTCATAGGCTAACTGTTCAAGATAATGCGTGCAAAGCTGTCGAGGAGCAAAATGAGACCCTTAGCATGGCTCGTCAAACCCATGCATCCGAGAGGATTATGCGCGAAGTAGAGCAAGTACTAGGGGTGTTTATGGGTGAAAACTATTTGTGCCGGTTTTGGTAATTTGGGGTGTGTGGATGAGAAATGAGTCTAAACCTTAAACAAATGCACTGCACGGGAGTGCTTGTATATTCGATAAATCAATCTGTGCAGATCCGGCCTAAACTAAGAAATGGCCGTTCCAGACTTATTTCGATCATAAAGTGAAGGAGATGGGGTTGATCTTAGGGAGGGAAGCGAAGAAGGTGTTTAGATTGTGAAGGTGTTGGCTATGTATGACTTGCATCAGAAGGCTGAACTGGCTTGCAGGATGTAAGCTATCAGTTCCGGTGTTTGAATACGATGGTATCAACACTTGTCTCTGTTGTCTTAACTTGCCCTGTTTCTCCTGTTTGAAAAATAGGGAGGAGAACATATTTATACAAGTCTTTAAGCCTAACCCTTGTATCTCGTGGGAAGTGGAGAAAGTGGAGTGATGGAGTAGTGGAGTTGTGTGTTGGTGTCACACGACCAGTCTTGCCCACTTCTCCCATCATCACTAACCGTCCATGACTTCCTGACTCGTTCTTGTGATGGCGCGTTGTGCGCTACACGCTGTAAACCATGATTGATGTCTCGAGTGTGTGGATCGTGGGACCCACAGAAAGTAGCATGTAATGCTAGATTAAATAACTAAGTTATTTAGGAAGTCGATACTTGTGAAGTATCGTGTATATTCTATGAGTCTTCGCATCATGGTGTGGTAGAGTGACGGGTGGTGATCACCATGACGCCTCACCGACCAATTAACTCCCGACCGGGGTTGTATAACCAAGCCGGTGAAGTTGGACGGACGAGATGATCTTTGAGACACTCATCTCGCGACAGTTAGTGGAATTAGGGTTTTTGAAGAGGTGCGCAAGCATCACTCTTCAGCTTGGTCGAATCCAAGCTTGGGATACAATTTTGGCAGGGCCGATCGTGCATGTGTGTAGACGACATGACGGTGTAGGCGCCCATACCTTATTGTCTCGTGAAAGTGTGATCAGGGCCACTAAATTTGTCCGGCGAAATTGAGTGGTCGAGATCAATTTGCAACAGAAATCTGGTACCGCAAAAGCCGCGCATCATGCCAATTTCGGGCACGCGTTCCAAGACGACCAAGCTTGGTCGGTCTTGGCCGATTAGTCCGGTATACAAATGGAGAGCTGGTGTACACGTCCATACCTTAATATCCCATAGAAACGTGATCTAAGCCACTCAATTTGTCCGGCAAAGTTGAGTGGTCGAGATTAGTTTGCAATCGGGAGGTGCGACCATGCCTAGTTCGGGCGTGCGAATCGAGGAAACCAGGCATGATATGCCTTGGCCGATCGGGTGTGGAGATAGATGGGCCCACGGTGCTACTACTATTGTCTCGTGAGCGAGCAAATACGATCTTAACTTCTGCGTGGCATAGATGAGTGCCAATCATGCTTGCTCCTCCTTTGAGTATCTAAACTCCGCGTCTCTGAAGCCTCCGCTGATATAGTGAACCGGACATAATTGATCATTTTCGAGATCCTAGGCTAACAATGCCCCGACTGCCATGCTGGTAAAATCAGTGTATATGTAAAGAGGTTCACCTCTGACAGGTGGTCGTAAGAATCGTGCGCTAATCAAACATTCCTTAAGCTTTTGAAAGGCTCGCTCTTGATCATCTCCCCATTCATATGGATTATTCTTTTTCAGTAATGGTGAGAAGACGGATAGCAGTTGTGCCAATCCTGGAATCAATCTCCGGACGTAAGATATTCTTCCTATGAAAGTTTGCAATTCTTTCACATTTGCGGGCGGCCTCATAGTAGTTATTGCTTCCACCTTATTTGGGTCAATCTGTATTCCTTTATTTGTGACCACAAATCCTAAAAATTTGCCGGAGGTAACACCAAAATCGCATTTAAGAGGGTTCATCTTTAAGTGATACTTCCTACATCTATCAAAAACGCACTTCAAGTGTTCCAAGTGATCTTCCCGCGCCCTAGATTTTACCACGATACCATCTATGTATACTTTCATTATTTGGTGCATCATATCGTGAAAGATAGCTACCATCGCCCGCTGATAAGTCGCGCCCGCGTTCTTCAATCCAAACGGCATCACAACATAATAAAAAATTTCGTATGGCGTCTGAAAAGCTGTTTTGTGTGCATCTTCCACTGTCATTCGCACCTGATTGTATCCGCTGAACCCATCCATAAAAGAAAACATATCATGCCCGCACGTGTTTTTCACCATTACATCTATGCTTGGCACTGGGAAATCATCTTTAGGACATGCGCAATTTAAATCTCGATAGTCGACGCAGCATCGGACTTTTCCATTCTTCTTTGCTAGCGTTACGATATTAGCTAACCACACAGGATGTTGGATTGGTCTGATGAATTTGGCTTTGAGTAGCTTCTCCACTTCTTCCTTAATGGCGAGCTCTATCTTTTCCGGAAAAATTACGGCTCCACTATGGTAGGCTGGTAAAAGAGTTTCGCCTACGTGTTATACTGCAAATGCACAGTGCCTATTGGAGGCAGGGCAAGTACAGGTCGATCCATAGGGAAATGGAGTGTGTGAAAAGTTGATTCCAAAGCCTTACTAAACTGATTTCTAAGGGAGTTATCAAATGTTGGGTTTGGTTGGTGTCGATACGACAAAGATGTTTGTGACTGTAAGGTGAGTTATAAAAACAGAATGTAAACAAAGTTGAAGAACACTAGGGCAGTGAATCCACCACCTGATCCTATGCTAAGGCAATTCCTAGTCAAATTATATTCTTGATTCTTTCCAGGGAAGAATACCAAGGATAATGTATTGGCTAATCTCACAAACTCCCCCCTAGTATTAGGTGTCTTCTTACAGTACACTTAATCACAGGTTCATGTGCTTAAATAGCTAATTCAATTCTCCTAAACCATTGAGGCACAACAAGAACAATAAAAATATAGTGACTGACTTAGCATGCAATCAAGGGTTTCATCTCAACCCCAGTTATTGAATTAGCACATCATTAGAGTATTGAAGCAGAATTGAAATTCAATTACACAAAATAAAAACCCTCAAATTGACTGACTTCTCTCTCATGAAGAACACTCAAATATATACCTCCCAATTGCTCTAAAGTGCAATTAATGAGAACCCAGACCTGTTCCCTCTTCGATTTCGTCTCTGAAACTCCATTAATGCTCTGTTGGTGAAAACCCTAGTTTCAAATATCTCAACCCTAGCTTCTAAGGTATGGGAGAAGCTACTGGTGGAGATAGGTAGAACTAGGGGTGGCGGATCAGCGCTGCCATCGGCGCCGATGGTGCTGGTGTCGGGGAAAGGAGATGGTGGTGGTGATGTTGGCTCTGCCATGGTCGGGAGAAGAATGGGATGGGTTTTCTCCGAAACTTTTGGGGGAGGAGAAAGAGAAGAGAAAGATAAATGGGTGTTTGGTCGATGGGTAAGGGAGTTGATGGTTTCGTTGTGAGGCGAGAGCAAGCAAGAGATGATGCGTAGGGTGGAGCGACCGTTGGATGCGAGAAGATAGATTGAATCTCAATGGCTCGGGGTGAATCGGGTTGTGGACTCGGGTTATGGGCCGGGTCTTGGATAGCTCGAGCCCATGTCTTGTAAATGGGTTGCTACTTGTTGGGTTGCAACCGATGATGCGCGTGGCTTTGGCTTTCTGCTCCACGTACGCTTGCCTCCAATTTTCGCTCTTTTGGCTCCTTAATTTCTCCAAGCTCTATTTATTACCTAAAAACACAAAATTAATTAGTACAAGTATTTATTCTTGAAAACAGAGAAAATACGAGAATTTGGGATAATATCGATTTCGAGCACAAAAGATGAGTTAAATGCCAATAAAAAGGTGTAGAAATATGCAATATTTGGCACTCATCAAATACCCCCAAACCTGAATTTTACTTGTCCTCAAGTGAAACAGAAATTAAGAAATCCTAACTATACCACTGTCGCCGGTCTCTCGAATGCATTTAGCGTATGCACTAAGCCTTTAAACCCCTAGGTGTCCCTAGTGGACGAGTTGTAGTCTCGTGAGGGTTTACCAGAGGTGTACCCACAAAACCTTCTCCAACTTCAGAGCGTAAAAGAGTCTCAAGCATCCAAGGAGCTATGAGGACATAGAGTTTCTGCATGCTAGTAACACGAAGTTAGAACTACTAAAGAACGCATTCTCATCCTTAAGAGTTGAGCGAGAAGTAACCATGCCATATGAAAGAATTCAGATTCGATAGTGATCACAAGCCTCGACTTCTGCCTCACCAATAAGGTTTTATGATAATTGCACTCAAAAAGACCGCTTTTTTAGTCTCTCATGTGTGCAGGCAGGAATAAAGAGAGAAATCCCGCACACGTTGAAGATGAGAAGGATAACCTTCCGAAATAATTTCTCGGAGACTCCCACGAGAGTTGTGGACAAAAAGAATCTTTTTCTCGATGATCTCTAAGAAAGGAAGTCAACCATTAGCAAGGATGGGAGTACTCACTTACCTTCTAGCCCGATCGACAATTAATATCACTCTCTCAGCATTCATAGAAACGTCTTCAATCTTCGGACTTCGGTCTTCAATTGCTGATGATGAACTTCTGAACTTCATAAAAACTTGACAAACTTTTTTTTTTTTTTTTTTTTTAATATAGAATGAAAATAACAATAAAACTCAATTTTTGCACAACTTGTATTGTCTTGATTTCATAAACTTCACTAATTCTCATCTTGTTTTCTTATGTAAACCTTGGATTATTTCAACTTTTCTTCAAATATTCTGATGATGCTCCGCTTGCTGACGATGATGTGTTTCTATGAATCTGTTGATGTTGTTGAGAGGAGAGAGTGATGCTAGCGCAAATCGAACTACAAGAAGGAGTTTTCATCTTTAAACGTCACCCTCATGATTGATGAAATTAGCACTCAAGAGATCAAAAATAGTGCTGAAAGTGGTGCGAAGTTGGGTAGCTCACCATTCCTACCCGGAATTGACGTACGGTGACACACACTCTAATGAGTTTTTAGAAAGTCACAAAAATGAAGGTTGGTGCCTCGCTTGATGTAAAAATGGGTAGTCTCCACTATGGGTGATCACAATTCTACTACCGAATATCTATACAGCACCTAATTCGCCCTCCAGTATGGTTAAATCCAACTTTAACGCTCTAATCAACTAAGAAACCCGATTGTGTTCTTCAGTACTTCCAAATTCAGTTATTTCGGTCGGTCTCTATGTAAACATAGCTAGAAGCATGCTAGTGACTCTAAGATCTCTAAAAGTTGGAGGTTTTTATGTACATATTTACAAAGAGTTTTGAATATTTTTTTTTTTTTTTTTTTAATGAAATAAAAGACTAAAAACTCTATATGCAAATGCACCCCCAAACCTAAATCAAACATTGTCCTCAATGTGTCAACAGATGATAAGAATTCAAAAAGTCAAAAAGTCACATACCAAGAGAACTATGTTGAGTAGAGAAAAGGGAAGAGATTACTGGGATGTCGGCGAAAGCAAGGTTAGAGCTTCATTAGTCAAGGCTAGAATCCAACATTCTCACTGAGATCTTATTGGATTAGCACAATAAAAAGAAGACTCAACCGATTCAAGATAGAAAATTTAACAAGCCCTACTAGATTATATACAAGGAAAATTCACCATATACCAACAATCTAAAGAGTTGAGGATCAACCCAAAAGAAAATATGCGAGACACATCAAGCCTTACACATATATAACATGAGAGTGCAAGTAAGATCGCATATGTGAACAAGTTACCCCCAAACCAAAACTTGTCAACAGATGTGTTTTTGAGCACAAAATCTTGCAATTTTAGAGGCAGATCATGTACTAGGTCTAGTTCAAAATGGACACTTTTAGGAACGGGTAGAGATACACATTCCAACTTGTGGCTCCTTAAAAGTGTTATACTTTGATGCAAAATAGTCCAAGAGGACTTGAGAAGCACAAAGCTCTAGGCCTAGATTAGGAACTCTTTAATAGTTGGTTTAAGATTTTTTGACAGGCCAAACCTAGGTTAGGTGGAAATCTATCAACTTGTGACATGGACAGGGGGCCACATGCATCCAATTTGCTCTTATTCATTTGGCTCTTAACATCACTACACACTCTTCCTGAGTCAGAGATAAGAAGTGTAGTATCATGCTCACAATCATTGAACAAATTAGCAAGTCCCAATTGATAATCATCATCAAAAATTTCAACCTCATGCATAAAAGAACCAGGAGACACATCATGCTGTAACCTAGGCAAGGAATCAGATACATCAAAGTTGTTTTCATGCATAGTATCATTGGTGTCAACAAAAATTTCAAAGATTTCCCAAGTCACAAACAGGTGGTATAGCATGCTCACCTTCACGAGAACAATTGCACATGCACCCAAACTCAGAGTTAACATCGCATGCATCTGCAGATTTAGAAAAGGCCTCATTCATGAAATTTGGAGCAAAGCCTAATGTTTCTGAGTCCACAGGTTCCACCATATTTTCAGCATACACATGCTCTTCTAACATATCATATTCATCATCCGAGTAATATGCATACTCATCCCTATTAATGACATTGGTGTTTTCGGTCAACTCATTATCCTCTAGGTGAGGTTCATATTCAACATTAGTGGATTGACTAAGGGCATACTCCTTTCTACATTTTGTAGATGATCGAGATTCATCCTTAAGAACATGTTAAGCTGTTCAATTGAAGGGGAGTCTTCACTAGTGGGTATGCATGCTTCATATGAATGATCATTATATGGTTGTGCACATGGTTCACTACACAAGGGAAACTCAGACATGTTGCTATATGGATGATCATGCAATGCTTTCCATTCAAGTATAGCATTGTTTTGCTCTATGAGTTTAATATTCTCCATTATCGACTGCATACAAGGGTTCATTGGAGGACAGAATTGTTCATCCTCCCATGATGGTTGATGACACATGTGCGAATAATTATTAGGGTTTGCATATTGAGGCTCATGACCTAGAAAAGGTTCATAATGATCCCTAAAATTACTGACATCATGGTATGTGGGGGGTTCATATTGTGAAGCATGCCCATAAGCAAGCTCTCTAATTGACCTATGTGATGATTCTTCATCTCTAATGCCATCCCAAAATCCTATCATGCCAGGCAATCAATGTGAACTCAAAAAGAAACACCCATAGCCTAGCATATATCAAGCATTTATAGCATTCAAACAACCAATGATTTTAACACAGAGAAACACAAACCCACACGAATAAAACACCAGTTCTTAGAATCAAGCATACAGGAGTGCTTGTAGTTGCTGTTGGAGATTACGCGGCACTGGCTATGCTGGACTACACAGCACAGCTTAGGTCATGCACAGATTAAGTAAAACACAGCTCATGCAAAACACAGTTTATGTGCACAGAACAACACAACTTGTACACAAAGACAGTTGGCAGTGTTTATATGGCGAGCTTATGCACAAAGCAAAGACTGGTCTGTTGGCATGTGCACAAGGAAAGAAGAAACTGTGTATGGTGCACAGGGTAATGGGATGTGCTCACTCAAGGTGAAGCATGTGCTGGGAGTGTGTTTGTGGCAGGTGACTATTATTCAATGATGCACAGATGCAACAGATGCTATAGCAAACGAATAATTTCAACACTTTACAAAATATTTGGGATGCCACAGAGTGTCAACTGGTTCAGTTGACCTCAGTCTTCACAGGTTAAGCATCAGAGATTATCACTAATATTTGCATGGCATTCAAAGCGTCATAGAGTCAACGATTCAAAGATAATGTAGATACAACAGATCAGCAAGCTACTCAGATATAAAAATTTAGCACTCTCACAGCATACTTGATCTGAGACAGAGTGTCAACAGGGTTGGTTGATGCTCTAATTTTCACAGATTATGTTCAGGGGTACATGGCAGATTACAGGGCTCGACAAAATCAGCAAGTAAACATGCTATTCAGAGATCACATATCATGGTTTTGCACCCGATTTTGAATTCCACTTGAAATTTAAGTTAAGTTAGAATGATAGAACAATGACTAGCAAGTTGGGCTTACTTAAAATCTCGTGGCTACGTGACTAAACCTTATGTTGCAGGGAGAAACAAACACTTCATTCTTGAACCAAAGAATGATAGCTGCCGAAGTTACTCGAATGTCACAGGAATATGAACAATGGTACAGGGCAGATGAAGTCAACAGGGTCGCTTGACAGGGTATCAATAGGTTTAGTTGATGACAAAAGGGTCTGTTGACCCTAATTTTCACAGATTTGTGCACCAAAAATTGCAATGCAGAAAGCTTAACTGGGTCAGTTGATGTCAGCCAACCCAGTTGATATCAAGTGAGTATGGTTGGGTATGCAACACAAGTGGTTATACAAGTATGTCAACAGATTCCACAAGCTTGTCAACAGAATAGAGCATGCAATGTGCAGGGCTGATGGTGTCAACTAAGTAAGTTGATATCAACCAGCCCAGTTGATGTCAGCTAGGGCTTGTAGCAAACTTGGCTAACCAAGTTGCTGCTCAAACTCAACAGCTACAGGGGCTAGAGCTAGGCAGAGAGTATGTTGAAGCCTAGGGGTTAAAGTGAAAAGGCAACTAGTTTAGTTGACTCCTCTTTTCACAGGCTATGCTCAGGTCACACAAGCACAGGCTTAAGATTTATCACAGTGGTGATTGCTTAGCAAGGTAACTAGTGCATTATGCAAGCATGGTTCACATATTCAAAGTCTAGTTTTGACAGTTGTGCAAACAGATTCAAGGTGATATATGGATCAAGGTGATAGCATGGAATCATTCATATGCATACCAACAATTTCATGGACTGATCAGGGTTTTGCAAGTCTCAAGTTAATCATGCAGGCATGGTTCACATACACATATTCATCACACAGAGCAGAGTTAGAAAACGATACCACCGATAAATATCGGGTTTAGGCAATTTCACACTGTCCTGCGCCGTTTCCTTCTCCTCCTTGGGCTTATGCTCCAGCCTTTTGCAAGACAAAGTGCACTGTTAGCTTCAACAAAGAGGTTTAGTTCTCTGGAGTCGAGTGGAAGGAGTGATAATGCAAGTGCACTAATGCTGGAATTACAGATGCAGAGTATGTGAATGCAGGTGTAGCTCATGCAACAGCTGACACAAGGGAGAAGCTCAGCAGACTCAGGTTGAACTGTGATATGCAAAAATCTTTGGTATGATACTGATTTATGCGGGTAAATAATGAAGATGAAGTATAGAGCATGTAATGGAATAGCTAAGGTGCACTGGGATGCACCAAATGCTAATTTTTAAAAACAGGTGGATTGCACTAAGTCACGAAAAGTCGTTATACTAAAAAGAAACTATCCTAATTGAAAGAAGTTATACTAACAATGCAAGACTAAAATGCAATGCACACAGATAGATGTTTAACAACTAAATTACACTAATAATGACTAAAAACAGAATCAAAAGCATATATATATACAAGGAAAAATGAAAAGCTGTGATGCTTATTTGGACTGACAAGGGGGGGGTTGACACAATATGCTTGATAGATCACATGATGATGAAATGCAATTACTTACTCTACAACATGCTAATTTTTACAGATGCTTAGCTATAGATGCTCAGTTGATAATAAGATGATTACAACTAAGTTACACTAATAACAGAAGATAACAAATATGCTTCAAACACATATATACAAAATTAACTGAAACCAGTAAAGCAAACTAGTAATCAACACAACAACACTACCAATTCCCCGGCAACGGCGCCAAAAACTTGGTAGTCTGGTAAAAGAGTTTCGCCTACGTGTTATACTGCAAGTGCACAGTGCCTATTGGAGGCAGGGCAAGTACAGGTCGATCCATAGGGAAATGGAGTGTGTGAAAAGTTGATTCCAAAGCCTTACTAAACTGATTTCTAAGGGAGTTATCAAATGTTGGGTTTGGTTGGTGTCGATACGACAAAGATGTTTGTGATCAGTAAGGTGAGTTATAAAAACAGAATGTAAACAAAGTTGAAGAACACTAGGGCAGTGAATCCACCACCTGATCCTATGCTAAGGCAATTCCTAGTCAAATTATATTCTTGATTCTTTCCAGGGAAGAATACCAAGGATAATGTATTGGCTAATCTCACAAACTCCCCCTAGTATTAGGTGTCTTCTTACAGTACACTTAATCACAGGTTCATGTGCTTAAATAGCTAATTCAATTCTCCTAAACCATTGAGGCACAACAAGAACAATAAAAATATAGTGACTGACTTAGCATGCAATCAAGGGTTTCATCTCAACCCCAGTTATTGAATTAGCACATCATTAGAGTATTCGCGAAATTGAAATTCAATTACACAAAATAAAAACCCTCAAATTGACCGACTTCTCTCTCATGAAGAACACTCAAATATATACCTCCCAATTGCTCGAAAGTGCAATTAATGAGAACCAGCACTGTTCCTCTTCGATTTCGTCTCCGAAACTCCATTAATGCTCTGTTGGAAAACCCTAGTTTCAAATATCTCAACCCTAGCTTCTAAGGTATGGGAGAAGCTCTTTTGGTGGAGATAGGTAGAACTAGGGGTGGCGGATCAAAGGCCATCGGCGCCGATGGTGCTGGTGTCGGGAAAGGAGATGGTGGTGGTGATGTTGGCTCGCCATGGTCGGGAGAAGAATGGGATGGGTTTTCTCTGAAACTGTCGGGGGAGGAGAAAGAGAAGAGAAAGATAAATGGGTGTTTGGTCGATGGGTAAGGGAGTTGATGGTTTCGTTGTGAGGCGAGAGCGGCAAGAGATGATGCGTAGGGTGGAGCGACCGTTGGATGCAGAAGATAGATTGAATCTCAATGGCTCAGGGTGAATCGGGTTGTGGACTCAGGTTATGGGCCGGGTCTTGGATAGCTCGAGCCCATGTCTTGTAAATGGGTTGCTACTTGTTGGGTTGCAACCGATGCGCGTGTGGGCTTTGGCTTTACGCTACACGAGACGCTTGCCTCCAATTTTCTCGCTCTTTTGGCTCCTTAATTTCTCCAAGCTCTATTTATTACCTAAAAACACAAAATTAATTAGTACAAGTATTTATTCTTGAAAACAGAGAAAATACAGAATTTGGGATAATATCTGATTTCTGAGCACAAAAGATGAGTTAAATGCCAATAAAAAGGTGTAGAAATATGCAATATTTGGCACTCATCACACTATTTAACCGACTTGTACTCTGGCGAGACACTGAGGTTATGTGCGATCAAACTACTATCCAAGCCAGGAATTTCATCATACGTAAACGCAAACACATCTTGGTATTCATGAAGCAACTTAATCATCCGTGACCTTTCCTCTCCTTCCAAGTGCTTAATGATGCGCACGCAACGAGGGTTGTCCTCGAGCCAAGGTTTATTTCTTCTAACCCATCGAGGGTTGGATCGACTTTTATCTTTTCCTCGGGAAAATTTTCTATGATTTCTTCCTCTAAGGTAGGAACTTCTACCTCTTCCTGTGAGTCTTCAACTACTGGGGTTGTCTCTGCCATTTCTTCATCCGTTGATGACATAGCACAATCATGTTGGCAATGAGAGACTTCCCCGGCTAATTGCTATAAGCGGTTGACATGTCCACCTTCCGGCTGCGAGAAGCGTTTGAACTGGATATTCTTTGTTTCCGTTACTGCTCTCTTACTCCCCGTGACAGGTCCCATCCGTAATGGACTGTACACCGACTTGGCCTTTCCTTTTATTTGCTCTTCTGGTTGGTTTTCTTCCCATTTAGGAAGTGGTGTCAGATACTCCGACTGCTCTCATTGATCTAAGACATGTTATGTGTAGAAGACTGCATCAGCCATGTAGGCTTATTTCGGTACAAATGGGTTTCTCGTGGCTGGAATCCGGAATTGTTTTCCTCCAATATTAGTCTTAACACACTGATGATATGTCGATGATACTACCTTGTGATTCAGGATACATTCTCTCCGAGTAATACATGGAATGTGGTATATCCTCAAGCACGTAAAAGGGGGTGAGTGCTATGATAGGTCTGATCTTCATCATCAGATGTACTATCCCCATTGCTGTCTGAGTTTGTCCTCCAAATCCTCTCACAGTTATCGCGCGCATCTTAATTGTTGTCCTCGACACTCCCAGGGACTCCAACGTGTGCAGTGAAATTAGATTGAGGGAGGCCCCGCCGTCTATGAAAGCTCGCTTGAGGGGTTGTTTGTGAATAAAAGTTGTCAGGTATAAGGTGCGAAGGTGCTCTCCCGGGTAACATATATCTTCATCCGTGAAGGTGATGGCATCCTTAGGTATTGGATTGTACGCCTTTCCAGAAGCAATCGCAGTGATAGCCTTGGATGCATCATAGACTTGGTTTTCACTAAAACCCAGAGAGTCGAAGAACTGTTGAGCCAAAACAGTTTGAGCGAACTTGGTAGCAATTACATTCATATCCGGAAAAGTTATCGTCTCAGAAACTTCACATACTTCTTCTTCTTCCACATCCTCCTAGGGCCTCCAAGCTTCTCCCTCAGTAGGGTCATGCGAAATCATCATAACTTGATGCTGAGGAAGCGGGTCGTTCTTGATGCTTTGCTCTCCTATCTCCAACTCGCCTCTGGCTCGCTTTATTTGCACAATGTACCGAATGGAGTAATATTCCATGGTCGGGTGTTGAACTCTCCTATGGTAGTGGCAATACCACTCGTGCATCTTATCCGCTGCGGTAGCATCTGCGGACACGGGTTGTAGAGTTTCTTCCTTGTTCGATACCCATTGTTCCAAAAGTCCTATTATCTGCTCTTTACTGCACGACAAAGGTGGTGGCGGATTGGATATTCCTCCATCCGTTATTCCTTCCCTTCTTCCAGACTGTCCTCCGCGGTAAGAGCCGAAGCAGCTCCACCTTTCCCTCTTTCACTTCCTTGATCATTAAAGGTTGGTGCGGACGTAGCTTTGACAGAATGTTGTTGCCAAGTGTATCCGCCCACTCCAGAGTTCATAACGTCCGCACAATCTGATATCCGGGCTGCAGCCTCCTCTACTTCCACAAAGGTTTGAAATTTGAAATTCGTCAGATTTAGTCGGAAAACAGCATCCATTCCTCTGATGCAGATCTCCACTAAGCGCTCTTTCGGAATATCCTCATGGCATTCTAACGTGAAATCTCGGAAACGAGTAATGTATTTGCCGATCTCTTCTCCTACCCGCTGGGTGCATCTTCCTAAATCTATTGTTGTGACCCTTCTTTAGGCAGTGTAAAATTTCTTCAAGAAAAGTTGTACCATAGCGGACCATGAGCTGATACTTCCGGGTTTCAAGTTGTCATACCAGGTAAAAGCATTGTCTGTCAGCGAATTTGGGAATTCCCGCATGCAAAGACTTTCATCATGAGCGTAAGCATTCATAGCTGATATGAAGCGGCTTACATGTTCTCGCGTATTAACTTTTCCTCCATATATTTTGAACTTTGGCGATGTATAATCCTCCGGATATAAATAGTCGGCAACTTCCACAGAGTATGGTGGTTCCAGCGAGTCATAAGCATCATGCTTTGTCACTCGGTAATTAGTCTCTAAGTATTTCGCAATCACGTCTTCTGTCATACCCGGGATAGTATTTTTAGCACTAACCGTCCCGGAAGTTGTTACGTTCAGCTCTCTTGATTGTTTTAGAAGTACGCACAGTTTCTGCTGCCTTTTGATATATGCGTCTAACTCCTCTTGCATTTCAGACATTTCTCGCTCGCTCGCCTCAGCTATGACATTTTCTTTAAGAATCTCTCCTTTCTTCTGAGACATTCCTGCACCCTGGGATGCTCCTGCTCCTTGCAAAATGGGTGTAGTAACCACTGCGCGGAAGCGTATCTCATCATCACTCTCTCCGTGCACATCTTCTATAGAAACATGATCCGGATTTGGGAGTGCTCCGCCTACTGGTACTTCTTGGCTCGCACTTGGGAGTATCATACTGGAAAAGAGGCTAAAAACCTCCCACTATGGTCGCAATGTTGATGGGGTAAAATATGGGAAGGAGGAACTAGACCTAATCACAGAAAGTACTCCCAAGGTGTAGAGAGGTTTATGAGAAGTAATGGTGATATTAATGATGTCCCATAAGTGTGCCTTCTTTCCCCTTTTATAATGATCTTCTTATGGATAAATTCCCATAAGATTAACATATTACTAAACTACCATTTCCCTTTCCTTAAGTTAATACCAAACCCTAGGAGACTTTCTTCTTGGGCTAAAGCCCAACTATCTTAACATACTCTTGGATGGACTAGAACTACCCCATCCTAATGGGTTAGGCCTACTCCCCTAGTCTCTCCATCCTAAAAGGGACCCTTGATAGGTTAAGGGGCTATCTATTTTAGGATTGGTTATTTTCATGTAACAACAGTTAGAAGTGATATTCTAAGGTTTCTGAAAGTGAGTTACGGGAGGGTGAGAACGAACAGTCTTCGCCTAAACCACGCACAGTGGCCGTTCAAAGGCCGCTTGAGTCACAAGGAAGAGATGTAGGGATGTTCTTAGGGAGGGAAGCAGATGAAGAGAGAGATCAGAGAATTCTAGGGTTTAAAAAAGAATTACTCTGAGAGGTTATGAGAAAGATCATGATAGCTTGGTGAAATAGAGGACCTATTTATAGCTGAATTCTCTAATCTCAGGTCGGTGAAGATAAGGATTACTTTCCGTGCCATGCGAAGCAATTCTCCCGTCTCTTCAGGAATAGGGATAAACTAGGTTGAGTTTATCTCATTATTCCACCGCCTTTACTCTCTTTTGCGGTGAGAAATAAGCCGGGTATTCCTCACACGTGCCTTAGACCGCCAGACCAAACCCTAATTGATATCCCCCCATTTGTGTGAAGCTAAGTCAGCCTTTGTGATGATGTGTTGAGAGAGAAATATTCTCTTTAGCCAAGTTAGCCAAGATAGAGAGATATTCTCTTATTCGTGAGAATGACTAGGATGAGTCACGTGAAAAGGCATGGAATTCCTCAGAAATCGTGTGCAGAGTGTGAGAGGAGTTGAGGCTGATCTCCCTCTCTCCATGGCCGGTCACATATGTCATGTGAAGACCGTATTATTGTTTGTGGGTCCCTTTGTTGAGCATGCGGAGCTCAAGAGAGCTTATTCACGTTTTTGGATAGACATATATAGTTCAGGCTCAATTTACTAGCCGTGAGTGTGTTTGAGAGGCTGAGAAATAGGCTTGAGCACTAGGTAAGGTGTGTGCCTATCATGTAAATCTGTCCGAGATTTTGAGGAGAGATTTGAATCTCTCCGAGATTTTGTGAAGAGATTTGAATCTCTCCGAGATTTTGCGGACGGCTCAAAATCTCTCCGTGATTTTGCAGAGAGATTTGAATCTCTCCGAGATTTTGTGAAGATATTTGAATATCTCCGAGATTTTGCGGACGGCTCAAAATCTCTCCGTGATTTTGCAGAGAGATTTGAATCTCTCAGAGATTTTGCGGAAGGCTCAAAATCTTTCGGTGATTTTGCAGAGAGATTTGAATCTCTCCGAGATTTTGCGGACGACTCAATATATCTCCGTGATTTTGCAGAGAGATTTGAATCTCTCCGAGATTTTGTGAAGAGATTTGAATCTCTCCGAGATTTTGTGAAGAGATTTGAATCTCTCAGAGATTTTGCAGACGGATCGAAATCTCTCCGAAGATTTACTTAACGGATCCGAGTCTCTCTGTGGTCAGCTGGGACTCGGTCTGGAGAGAGAGAGAAAAGGCTTTGTACGCCCGATTAATGTCTCTGTGAGACTTTGGCTCATTTATCTTTGACCAGCGTATCTTGCAGAGATGTTCTATGAATCGACTGTGTGTCCATATGATGAGCTAACAAGACCAGTGTATCTCGAAAGGATGTTCTAGGAGTCTGTCGAAAGGGCTCAGAGTTAGCATAACCAGCGTATCTCGCGGGGATGTCCTAGGAGTTATCCGAAAACCTCAGTAAGTCGAGTCAGAGCCTAGAGCAGACATGACCAATGTATCTTGCGATGATGTACTAGGAATCAGTCCTTGATCTCAAATAGGGTGAGTCGTGATTACAGGAGATATGTATATCTCCGCTATGGGTCATAAGTCCGTCGGGGACGTATTTACGCATCTACAGAGCTTAAAAGGAGAGGGTACCCAAATATACCTCAAGCTAAAACTTTTCCTACCTATAAGTTCTTTCTCCGAAAGTGATTGTCTATGGACTGAGCCGAGATAATACAACTAATCGGTTCACACTTCGTGTGATCGTCTATGGATACGAGATCGAGATAATACAATAACGAAGTATGTCTACTTGATAAGAGGTTCGGACTTAACCAAACATAATAGGATTACTATCAAGTAAATAGAAATTAACGTTTGTGTAATTTACTTTAATTATAATAAAACAATTATAATGTGGAAAATAAAAGTAAATGACACAACAAGATTTTGTTAACAAGGAAACTGCAAATGCAGAAAAACCCCGGGACCTTGTCCAGAATTGAATACTCTCGCGATTAAGCCGCTACACAAAATTAAACCAACTTCGTATAGTTGAGACCAAGCAACTAAACCTATAGTTCACCTAGTTCCGTCTGTATTCCCACGCCTCCAACTTATGAATAAGTCACGTATTTGGAACAATTCCTTTGGTTCGTATTCCAAACAGTAAAGGAACAACAAATATGTTTGGTAGCAACTCTCTTCAACCAAGTGATGTGAGTTCGACAAAGGCTCTTCTGTTTATCTCAATAAACTCCTTCGTCAGGTTCTTAGATCTATCTTATTCTCAACTACTGATAGGTGTAGAATACACCGTATTTACTATATAGAGTTTATGCTTTCTTTGCTATTTTTCTTGTGAATTACGTACTTTACGCGTGCTTTTGAGTTTATAGGTGCAATGGAGTCTTTGGGAGCAAAAGAAGGAGAAAATGTTCATTGGGAGCAAGAACGGAAATATGGAGCTAACGGCGAAAGCTGGAAGTCAATCCGACTGCGTCTGAGAAAGTTACGAGCAAAACCTATGGATGAGCTTGTCGGATACATGAAACCGACAGGCCATTGTTGAGCTAGTCAGCCCTTAACGGGAACAGCTGGGTGCCTAGAGTCATGTCTGGGTAACCCCTTATCTATTTCATTTGAGTGGGATTAGCCACTTCTGTTCCTACACCCTAGATCGGACTCAGGTTTCGATTTCATTTCAATCATTGTCTTCACCTGGAACTGAGAGAGAGAGAGCGTTGGCTGCTGTGTGCTGCTGTTAATCGGAAAAAAGTGAAGAACAGCCGCGGCTGTTGAAGATTGAAGAACACAGAGAGATCGAGAAGTTGAGTAATGGTGAAGATCAGAACCTGGAAGTAGATTCAGGGGAGAAGAAGAAGAACGAGAGACATAGTTCTTGGTGGCTTGAATCTCAGATGAGTTCGAGTGATTTGGTGGTGAAGATGGAGATGGTGTTTCGAAACCAGAAAGGGGATTTAGTATTTGTGCCAATTGAGTGAAATCAGTGAGAAGAGTATGAATTGAAGTTAGGGTTTGTTGAATCGATTGAGATTTGAATTCATGAAGAGTGAGTTCAATCGAGAAGAGACTGTGAATGGGTTTGTGATAAACAAAGTAATGATGAAGCTCAGGGAGAAGGTGAAGTTGTGTTGGCTGCAATGGAGTTGCAGGTGGTGATTTTGCAATGGCCTCGTTGAAGCCGCATTGAAGTTTGAGAGCAGATGTTGCAGTGAAAGTTTCAGGTGGAGATGCAGCTGGTATTGGTTGCTGGCCTGGGAGTTTGAAGGTCAAGTGAACCAGAGAAGAGAATGGAACTACAGGAATTGCAAGCTGGCTTATGAGCATACCATGGACATGGTGATCAGGTGGAGGCAATGAACTACAGAGAAGGTGGTTTACCTGATGGCAGCAAATGTGGCTAAGTGAAGTTGGTTATGCACAATGGTGCAGGATTGATTGCAGAGTAATGGAGAAGTTGCAGGCTCTGAGTTGAAAGTCTGAATTGGCCTGATGAATGGTGATTGTCATGGGTGCAGTGGTTGCGGCTGCTGGAAGGACTAGGAAGGGGTTTTGCTGGCAGTGAGTTAGCATGTGGTGCTGGCCTGAGCTACATGGCAGAGATGGCTCAAAGGAATGGGTTCAGACTGGTGGTGGCAGTGCAGCTGTAGGAGGTATTGCCTGGTTTATTAAAGCAGGTTGAGCTGAACCGAGTTGCAGCTGCGAGAGGAATCTGTGATGGCCAGCACTGAGGCCAGGAGACTGAGGCTAAAGCTGCAAAGTTAGTTGCAGGCTGGTCATGGTTTTGTCTTATTCTGATGCTTGCATTACAGGGGAACTGGGATATTGAGTTGGGGTTTCTGTATTGGTGATGATTCTGTTTTAGATGAATGCTTAGGGAGGAATAGCTCATGGTTAAACAGTGGTGCTGCAGCTGATGGCTTGAATGAATATGGAGGTGGCTGGAGTTGATGCAATGGTTGGCAGGGTTCAAAACACCAGGAGCTGATATGAAGAATGAGAACTGAGAGGGCTGAGGTTGCAGGGAAGAAAGAGGGGGCTGGAAATAGCGGATGCATGCTAAGCAATCCTGCAGTCTGGTGCTGGTGGAATGCAGTGAGGAATGTTGCAGGATTGAAGGCCTGGCTGGTGTTTGTGTGTTGCCTATGACAGTAAATGGTGGTTGCTCACGGGTTAAGAGCTGGAACTGTGTCGTTGGGATTATCTTTGTGTAATGGAAGGTTGCTTATTTGGTAGTGAGACTCGGGATTGAGACCGAGATGGTGTGTTAAGCTAAAACAGCAAATCAGTCTTGGAGCCGACATCGCACTGTGTCAAGAAGGGACAGATGAAAGTGCAAGCAAGCCGCGAGATAGCTCAATGGAGATGTTGCGGGGATTGCGCCGAGACAATTGAGCTCGGGGTCGTTGATGTTGCTTGTGAGTTCGGGGAGAGAATGAGTTGAAGGTGCGGTGCGAGTTGAGATGGATGGAATCGCCAGGGGCCATGATGGTCGGGCTATGCACAAGGATTGTGCAACACAACACAAGCCTGTGCAATGGCCTGGCAAGATGGCAAAGACCCTGACCTGGTTTTCTGACTCACTTTAACTCAGCTGATCCAGTTCTGACCCGATCCAACCCGGTTTGACCCAATCCGACTCACCCGTTGACCTGACCAGATCCGATCCGTTGACCGGTGGCCGGGCGGACTTTGCCGGTCACCGGAGCCGATTTCCGGCGACTTTCCGGCCGATTTCCGGCCACAATCCCAGACTTCCGGCGACCGTTTTCGGGGCGTATTTTCTACACGGGTTTCTCTTTCTTGTGGGCTTGGTGGATTCTCACCTAATGGACTTTGAAGACTAGACCTAATTTTAGAAGTTGGAGAAAAGCTATAAAAGGGAGGTTTTCTACAACACATGAGATATCTTTTTGTTTGGGAATTTTGGAGAGCCACTTTTGTTTACGCTTCTAGGGTTTGGTTTTGTTCTTCTTCTTCCTTGTTTATTATTGAATATTGATGATGATGAACTCCTTAGCTATGAGTAGCTAAACTTATTATTGGTTATGGGATAAAAGTTGATTTCTCAACATGCTTTTGATTCAATGAATTAGTTTTGTCTCAGTAATTATTGTTTGTGATTCACAATTAATATTGTTATAAGATTTGAAAACTTGTTAGGTTAAGTCCGGAATCAATCCGATTTGTGTTCATCTCTAGAGCTATATTAGGGTTTTCAATACGAAAACGTTGTTTATCCCTGATTCTAAGTAGCATAATTGTGATTAGTGCTTGTAGTGATATATCCTACTGGTCACAAGTGAATCATAACTTTTGTTAAAACGTTTAGTGCTTTTACACATTCGTTTGCATTGATGAGTCTTATTCCATAAATCTTAATGCTTTTAGGGAGTTAAACTTAATTGTGCTTTTACACTTTAGGTTGCTTTCGACGAAGAATTCACATATGCATCTTTTAATGTGGTTGTGATGAAAACAGGAATTAACGGGTTATACTTGCGATCAAGATATCCTAGGACTTTTAGTAAATACGAGATTAAAATACCAATTCTAATCATTGATGAAAATACATGTTTGTGAATGATACTATCCCGTGACCAATATCTTCTCCTTATTGATTTCTCAAACTATTTACTTTGCTTTCAACTACTTTTATTTCTTAAACAACAAACATCCCCCCTTGGATACCTTAGAAACTGAAAATTACTTAACAACAATTTCCTCTCTGTGGATACGAACTCTTCCTTACCTTGTGCTTCATTTAAATTTAGTGCGTAAGAAAGTGAAATTATTTTTGACTGATTGACAAACGATCAAATTTTGGCGCGTTTGTCAGGGAGGCATACGGCTTGTTATTAAGTTTTAGTTTCTTTTTACAATTTTTGCTTTTATCTTTGCTTTTCGTTTCTTGTCTTGTTTCTCACTTGTTTTGCGAGAATTGTTTGCAGTGCATAATCTCTCGGCTTCTAAGGATTGGAATTATCCAAGGTGCGGGATAGCTACTAGACGCGAGCACAATACTCCAACCAAGTAAAGACACAACGGACGAGCACGAGGAGGAAGTAGGAGAAGAGATTTTCCGACAACGAGAAGAAGAAGAAATGGGTGATGCAAATCGTTCACTCAAGGACTTAGCTTGTCATAGGCTTGATACACAACAGGGGTGTATTCAAACGAACTCTACTTTTGAGATAAAGCCGGGGTTGCTTAGAGAATTACCAAAATTCCATGGCATGGTGAATGAAGATCCTAACAAACATCTTTTGGACTTCCACACCATTGTCACGGCTATGCTTCCAAAGAACGTTGAGGCGGATGGTGCAATGTTGAAGGTCTTCCGTTTCTCTTTAATGGATAGTGCTAAGGATTGGTTGTACTATTTACCTCCGGAAGTGTCACAACATGGAATGGGTTGAAGAAACTCTTTTTGGAGAGATATTTTCCTGCATCCAAGGCTACTCAAATTCGCAAAGAAATTTGTGGGATGAAGCAAAACGTGGGAGAATCCTTATATGAATGTTGGGAACGGTACAAGAGATTGGTTGCAAGCTGCCCTCACCACCAATTTAGTGACGCTATGATCATCCAATACTTCTATGAAGGACTCCAATCAAGTGATAGGAATCTTATTGACGCTGCGGGTGGTGGTGCACTAGTTAGTAAGACGGTGGCACAAGCTAGAGAGTTGATTGAAAACATGGCAGCGAACTCACAACAATTCTTGAGTCGTGGTTCGGATGTGATTCTAAGAAGGGTGAGTGAAGTGAGCGAGGTGGAGGAACTTCGTCAACAAATGGGTAACATGACAGCAATGTTGCAACAAGTGGCATCCGCGGTTATACCAACTTCTCCTCAATCTTATGAAGACGAGCAAGCTAATGCGATCTTTCCGAATCAACCAAGACGGTATGATCCATACTCCAACACTTACAATCCGGGATGGAGAGATCACCCCAATTTTAGCTATGCTAACAAGCAAGGAGCCGTTCAACAACCTACTTTCAACCGTCCTAGTGGATTTCAACCACAACAACAACAATTTCAAAGAACCTCAAGCACAACAATCACAAAATCAAGGTGCTTGATATTGATGCAAAGCTTCAAACTTTTATGCAAGGTATTTCCACCATGTTCAAAGAAAGTCAACAAGAGACTAAGAGTGCTATTAAGGAGTTGCAAACACAAATGGGCTCCATGGCGGTTGATATCAAAAATTTGAAGGCACAAAATAGTGGGAGACTTCCTTCTCAACCTATTAACCCAAAAGAGGGTGTCAATGCCATTACGTTGAGAAGCGGTACACAACTTGTGCAACCCGAAGTTCCGATTCGGGCAAGGTGGACACACCAAAGGAACCTGTTTTGGAGGAGAAAACCGAGGATTCTCCCCAAACTTCTGAGGTACCTATTTCTAACTCTAAAACTCCGGTTTCTACTTATGTTCCTCCTCTACCTTTTCCTCGCAGATTTGCAAGTTCTAAGAAGGCGGAACTAGAAAAGGAGATTTTAGATGTTCTTAAAAAGATCCATGTGAACATACCACTCATTGATGCTATCAAGCAAGTTCCAAAGTATGCAAAGGTGTTGAAGGACTTGTGTACCAACAAACAAAGGCTCAAAGGTAATGAAGTGCTTAGTGTGGGGGAGAATGCTTCAAGCAATCTTACAACACAAACTCCCACTTAAGTGCAAGGATCAGGGTAGTTTCGACATTCCCGTCAAAATTGGTAACACAACTTTTAACAAAGCTATGTTGGACTTAGGTGCTTCCGTTAATGTTATGCCTGCGTCAATGTATAACTCACTTGATCTTGGTCCTCTTAAAAGGCTGAAATTGTATTGCAATTAGCCGATCGCTCTAATGTCTACCCAATGGGTATTGTTGAGGATGTTCTTGTGCAGAGTTAATCAACTTGTATTTCAGCGGACTTTTGTGTGTTAGAGATGGATGAAGGTTCACCGGAGTCATCTCTTCCATTGCTTCTTGGGCGTCCTTTCATGAAAACGGCGAAAACCATAATTGATGTGGATAAGGGAACGCTAACTATGGAGTTTGATGGAGAAATAATACGTTTCAACATTTTCGAGATGATGAGATATCCTAGCGATGTACACTCTTGTTTCTCCATTGATGTGATGGATACATTGGCACAACAAATGTTTGAATTAAACGGTGATGATGCTTTGGAAACCGTGTTAACTACACCCATGGATAATGGTGTAGAGTGTGGTAATGAAGTCAAGGAAGCTCTTGGTGATCTTAATTCACTACAAGATGCCCGAAAACTCATAATATCTCTTTTATTTCTTTACCATGCAGTGATGAAAAGCTTGTACCTTCAATTATTAAATCTCCGATTTTAGAATTGAAACCTCTTCCCGACCACCTTAAGTACTTGTACTTGGGTGATAATGAAGAGTTACCGGTGATTGTTTCTAACAAGCTTAGTGATTTACAGGAGCAAAAACTTCTAAGGGTGCTAAGGAAGTACAAGACGGCCATAGGATGGACAATTGCCGATATCAAGGGTATTAGCCCCGCCGTTTGTATGCACAAAATTCGTTTGGAGGATGATGCAAAGCCTAAAAGGGACGCGCAACGTCGTTTGAATCCTCCCATGATGGAAGTTGTGAAAAAGGAGATACTCAAGCTTTTGGAAGTGGGTGTTATCTACCCCATATCCGATAGCAAGTGGGTGAGTCCTAGACAAGTAGTACCAAAGAAATCGGGTGTGACGGTGGTGGAGAATGATAAGAATGAACTTGTCCCAACTCGTGTGAAAACGGGTTGGAGGGTTTGTATTGATTATATAAAATTGAATGCCACCACTAGAAAAGATCACTTTCCTTTACCTTTTATTGATCAAATGCTTGAACGTTTAGCTTGGACACTCTTACTATTGCTTTCTTGATGGCTATTCAGTTATAATCGATTGTGATAGCATTAGGAGGACCAAGAGAAAACCACTTTCACTTGTCCTTTCGGTACTTTTGCTTATAGAAGGATGCCTTTTGGCCTATGCAATGCTCCGGCTACTTTTCAAAGGTGTATGGTAAGTATCTTTTGAATATGTTGAAAACATAATCGAAGTGTTCATGGATGACTTTAGTGTCTTTGGTGATTCTTTTGACCTTTGCTTGAACAATTTGTCTCTAATCCTTGAACGATGTGTTGAAACAAATCTTGTGCTAAATTGGGAGAAGTGCCATTTCATGGTAACTCATGGCATAGTTTTAGGCCATATTATATCTTCTAAAGGCTTGGAAGTCGATAAATCTAAGATAGACCTTATTCGTGCTCTAACCCCTCCCACTACGGTGAGGGAGATACGTTCTTTTCTTGGTCATGCAGGTTTTTATCGTAGGTTCATCAAGGACTTTTCCAAGATAGCGTCACCACTATGTAACTTATTGCAAAAAGATGTGGTTTTTGACTTTGATGAGAAATGTATGGCGGCATTCAATCGTTTGAAAGAACTTTTGATCTCAGCCCTATCATTAAACCACCGGATTGGAGTAAGCCGTTTGAACTCATGTGTGATGCTAGTGATTATGCGGTTGGTGCGGTGCTTGGGCAGCGTGTGGGGAGGCTTCCTCATGCTATCTATTATGCTTCTAGAACGTTAAATGAGGCTCAACAAAATTACATAACCACTGAAAAGGAGTTATTAGCCATTGTTTTTGCTTTAGAAAAGTTTCGCTCTTATCTAATTGGTACAAAAGTTGTTGTTTTTTCTGATCATGCAGCGCTTAAGTACTTGCTTACAAAGAAAGAGGCGAAACCGAGGCTCATACGATGGATATTACTCTTGCAAGAGTTTGATATTGAAATCAAAGACAAGAAAGGGATTAAGAACACCGTTATGGATCACTTGAGCCGACTTGCTGTGGACAAGGAGACTATCCCGTTGCGTGAAAGTTTCCGGATGAGCAACTTTTATCAATTACCTTTGGAGAACCATGGTATGCCGATATTGTCAATTACTTAGTTTCTAAACAAATCCTGAGAACTTGTCTCGTGGCCGAGAGGGACAAACTTAAGAGGTTAGGGAACCAATACATATGGGATGATCCTTACTTATGGAAACATGGTAGCGACCAAGTAATACGAAGGTGCGTGCCTTAATCAATTTAACTCTATCTTGGCTTTTTGTCACTCTTATGCTTGCGGAGGACATTTTGGGAGTAAGAGAACCGCGCACAAGGTACTTGAAAGTGGTTTTTATTGGCCAACTTTGTTTAAGGATGCGCATATATTTTGTACAACTTGTGATAGGTGTCAAAGAACCGGCAATCTAGGTGTCCGAAATCAAATGCCACAAACTTTTATTCAATTTATTGAAGTTTTTGATGTATGGGGTATTGATTTTATGGGGCCTTTTGTCAACTCCCATGGGAATTTTTATATCTTACTTGCGGTTGATTATGTCTCGAAATGGGTGGAAGCTAAAGCCACCCCAACTAATGATTCTAAAGTTGTTTGATTTCGTGCAAGCTAATATTTTTGCAAGGTTTGGAATTCCAAGGGCGATAATAAGCGATGGGGGGTCTCACTTCAAAAACAGGTTCTTGCAAAGCTTGTTAAGGAAGTACAATGTGTCGCACAAGATTGCAACACTTTATCATCCCCAAACCAATGGACAAGCCGAGGTGTCTAACCGGGAGGTGAAATCAATTCTAGAAAAGACGGTGAACCCAACAAGGAAGGATTGGAGCATGCGACTCAATGATGCTTTGTGGGCGTATAGAACCGCATATAAAACACCTATTGGAATGTCTCCTTTTAGGCTTGTGTATGGTAAACCTTGTCACTTACCCGTGGAAATTGAGCATAAGGCGTTTTGGGCTATTAAGCAATGCAACATGGAGATGGATGGGGCTGGAAAGCAAAGGAAGTTACAACTCCAAGAGCTAGAGGAGCTTCGCAATGATGCATTTGAAAGCTCACGGATTTACAAAGAAAAGACGAAAGCATTCCATGATAACATGATTTCTAGGAAACACTTTTGCATTGGGCAGAAAGTGCTTTTGTTTAATTCTCGCTTGCATTTATTTCCGGGTAAATTAAGGTCACGATGGATCGGACCTTTTATTGTTACTAATGTGTTTTCTCATGGTGCGGTGGAAATTCGTAGCATAGCTACGGGAAAGAACTTAAAGTTAATGGGCACCGGTTGAAACCATATTATGAGAACTTCACTTCCGAAGTGGTGGAAGGAGTTAACTTTGTGGATGTACTCCTCTGGAGGAGTCATAGAAAGCAAGGAGATAGTCGGGCTGACGACTTTAAACCAAGCGCTAATTGGGAGGCAACCCAACGGATGAGTATTTCTTGTCTTGTATTTATTTCTTTTCTTGTTTTTAGTTTTTCTTGTTTTGTTTTTACTTTGTTTTTGCTGATTTCTTGCTAGGATTTCCCACCTTGACTTACTTTGGACGATTCAATTTACATTGAGGACAATGTAAAGTTTAAGTGTGGGGGAGTGGTTTATGTTGTAAGTTTTTGAAATTTTTCAACTTTTTTGTGAACTAGTGAATAAGAAAACTCCAACTTATGGTTAGTTTAGAGTCACATAGTATACATGTCGCTAAGATTACATCGAGAATCTCACAATAGTGACTGAACTTAGAGATGACAGAGAACATGATCGGGTTTCTTAATTGTATGAGAGTTAAAGTTGGATTTAACCATGCCAGCTGGCAAATAAGGTGCAGCTGAATTCGGTATTAGAACAGGTGATCCCCTATAGTGGAGACTACCCATGTTACATAATGTGAGGCACCGACCTTCAATTCTTTGTACTGTCTAAATTGTGCTTTTTGAGTGTGTGTCACCGTACGTAAATTAGGCAGTAATGGTGAGCTGTCCATTTTCCCACCATAGAAGCACTATTTTGATCTCTTGAGTGCTATTTTTATCAACCATGTTGGTGACATCGAATTGCTAACTTACATACCACTTGTGATCTTGTTCGCATTAGCACCATCCACCTTATCTCTCTACACCAACAGTCCATAGAAACACCATCATCATCAACAAGAGGAGCATCACAAATTCGAAGGCAAGTTGAATACGTTCGAGGTTTACAAGCAACGGTACAGTAATGGGCAGATTTCATATTTGAGTAAAGCAACAAAACAGGGAGCAGAATTTTTATAAGTTGAGGACTATTATACAAGAGTGGAAATTATTAAGGATGAGAATTCGAGAAGTCTATGATATCAAGATATATAAGTTGTGAAGATTCAAGCGGTAAAGTACTTACACCATGGCATTGTATTTACATTTTTATTTTATTTTTGTATTTTACTTTCTCTTGTCTCAATCAAAAAAAAAAAAAACGAAAAATAGAAAAAAAATTATAAAAAAAAAAAAAAAAAAAAAAAAGAGACAAGAGAAAATGTTTAGGTTTGTTAATAGTTTTTATTTTGTTTTATTTTTTATTTTTGTATTTGTTTTAATTCTTATTCAAAAAAAAAAAAAAAAAAAAAAAAAAAAAAAAAATTGGGTTTGTATAGTTTATTTTTTGTATTCTTTCAATAAAGCCTATATAATGAAGTTTCAAGCGACAAGAAATTTGAGGAAGAATCATATTGTCAAGATTCTACGAAGTTCGAGAGTTATCATCAAGAGTTGAAGACCGAAGACGAAGATGAAGACACCGATAGAAGACCGAAGACGTTTCTATGGATGCCGTGTGAGAGTGGTGCTAGCCGCACGCCGAACGGATTCACCGTAAGTAAGCATATTCCCACCTTCGTTAAATGGTTTGATTTCCTTTCAAGAGATCGTCGAGAAAAATGGGTTTTCAAAAATACATAAAAGATGTGGGTTTTCAAAATACTTTGAGGGTTATGCCTTCCTACCATTCAACGTGTCGCAGATTCTCTCTTCATTCCAACTCGGACACATGTGTGACCCATAAAGAGTCGTTTATTATTGAGTGCAATATCATAAAACCCTTTCTTGTGAGGCGTAGTCGAGACTTTTGATCACCCGAACCCGAATTTTAGTCGAGAAGGGATGGTTATATCTCTCTCAACTTTTAAGAATGAGATTGTGTTCATTTATGTGTCTAACTTCTTATGACTAGTGTGCAGAATCTCTATGTCTTCTTAGCGCGTTGGATACTATCATTACGGAGAACTAGTAAGTTGGAAAAATAGGTTTTGTGGGTAGATCTCTAGTAAACCCTCACGAGACTATAACTCGTCCACTAGGGACACCTAGGGGTTTAAAGGCTTGTTATTTATGCTAAAAGTGACCGTAGCCTCGACGACACGGAGTTGTTGTATTTTATTGTTTTGTTTGATTTGCTCGAGGACTAGCAAAGTCTAAGTGTGGGGAATTGATAGGTGTAGAATACACCGTATTTACTATATAGAGTTTATGCTTTCTTTGCTATTTTTCTTGTGAATTACGTACTTTACGCGTGCTTTTGAGTTTATAGGTGCAATGGAGTCTTTGGGAGCAAAAGAAGGAGAAAATGTTCATTGGGAGCAAGAACGGAAATATGGAGCTAACGGCGAAAGCTGGAAGTCAATCCGACTGCGTCTGAGAAAGTTACGAGCAAAACCTATGGATGAGCTTGTCGGATACATGAAACCGACAGGCCATTGTTGAGCTAGTCAGCCCTTAACGGGAACAGCTGGGTGCCTAGAGTCATGTCTGGGTAACCCCTTATCTATTTCATTTGAGTGGGATTAGCCACTTCTGTTCCTACACCCTAGATCGGACTCAGGTTTCGATTTCATTTCAATCATTGTCTTCACCTGGAACTGAGAGAGAGAGAGCGTTGGCTGCCGTGTCTTTCGTTTAATCGGAAAAAAGTGAAGAACACCGGGGTTGTTGAAGATTGAAGAACACAGAGATCGAGAAGTTGAGTAATGGTGAAGATCAGAACCTGGAAGTAGATTCAGGGGAGAAGAAGAAGAACGAGAGACATAGTTCTTGGTGGCTTGAATCTCAGATGAGTTCGAGTGATTTGGTGGTGAAGATGGAGATGGTGTTTCGAATCCAGAAAGGGGATTTAGTATTTGTGCCAATTGAGTGAAATCAGTGAGAAGAGTATGAATTGAAGTTAGGGTTTGTTGAACTGATTGAGATTTGAATTCATGAAGAGTGAGTTCAATGCGAGAAGAGATCATGTGAATGGGTTTGTGATAAACAAAGTAATGATGAAGCTCGGGGGAGAAGATGAAGTCGTGTTGGCTGCAATGGAGTTGCAGGTGGTGATTTTGCAATGGCCCGTTGAAGCCGCATTGAAGTTTGAGAGCAGATGTTGCGTGAAAGTTTCGGTGGAGATGCATTTGGTATTGGTTCTTTGGCACGGGAGTTTGAAGGTCAAGTGAACCGAGAGAAGAGAATGGAACTACAGGAATTGCAAGCTGGCTTATGAGCATACCATGGACATGGTGATCAGGTGGAGGCAATGAACTACAGAGGAGGTGGTTTACCTGATGGCAGCAAATGTGGCTAAGTGAAGTTGGTTATGCACAATGGTGCAGATTGATTGCGAGTAAAGAGAAGTTGCAGTGCCGAGTTGAAAGTCCGAATTGGCCTCGATGAATGGTGATTGTCATGGGTGCAGTGGTTGCGGCTGCTGGAAGGACTAGGAAGGGGTTTTGCTGGCAGTGAGTTAGCATGTGGTGCTGGCCTGAGCTACATGGCAGAGATGGCTCAAAGGAATGGGTTCAGACTGGTGGTGGCAGTGCAGCTGTAGGAGGTATTGCCTGGTTTATTAAAGCAGGTTGAGCTGAACTGAGTTGCAGCTGCGAGAGGAATCTGTGATGGCCAGCACTGAGGCCAGGAGACTGAGGCTAAAGCTGCAAAGTTAGTTGCAGGCTGGTCATGGTTTTGTCTTATTCTGATGCTTGCAGACAAGGAGGAACGGGATATTGAGTTGGGGTTTCTGTGTTGGTGATGATTCTGTTTTAGATGAATGTTTAGGGAGGAATTGCTCATGGTTAAACAGTGGTGCTGCAGCTGATGGCTTGAATGAATATGGAGGTGGCTGGAGTTGATGCAATGGTTGGCGGGGTTCAAAACACCGTGAGCGATATGAAGAATGAGAATCGAGAGGGCTGAGGTTGCAGGGAAGAAGGAGGGGGCCGGAAATAGCGGATGCATGCTAAGCAATCCTGCATCCCAGTGCCGGTGGAATGCAATGAGAATGTTGCGGGATTCAAGAGTTGTGGCTTGGTCCGTGTGTTGCCTATGACGAGTAAATGGTGGTTGCTCACGGGTTAAGAGCCGGAAGGCGTGCTCGTTGGGATTATCTTTGTGTAATGGAAGGTTCTGCTTTGGTAGTGAGACTCGATTGAGACCGAGATGGTCGTGTTAAGCTAAAACAGCAAATCAGGTCTTTGGAGCCGACATCGCAGGCGTGTCAAGAAGGGACAGATGAGCAAAGTGCAAGCAAGCCGAGAGATAGCTCAATGGAGATGTTGCAGGATTGGTGCCGAGACAATTGAGCTCGGGGTCGTTGATGTTGCTTGTGAGTTCGGGGAGAGAATGAGTTGTAGGTGCGGTGCGGAGGTTGAGATGGATGGAACTGCCAGAGGCCATGATGGCCGGCTATGCACAAGGATCAGGCAACACAAAGACAAGCTGTCGTGCAATGGCCTGGCAAGATGGCAAAGACCCTGACCTAGTTTTCTGACTCACTTTAACTCAGTTGATCCAGTTCTGACCCGATCCAACCCGGTTTGACCCAATCCGACTCACCCGTTGACCTGACCAGATCCGATCCGTTGACCGGTGGCCGGGCGGACTTTGCCGGTCACCGGAGCCGATTTCCGGCGACTTTCCGGCCGATTTCCGGCCACAATCCCAGACTTCCGGCGACCGTTTTGGGCGTATTTTCTACACGGGTTTCTCTTTCTTGTGGGCTTGGTGGACTCTCACCTAATGGACTTTGAAGACTAGACCTAATTTTAGAAGTTGGAGAAAAGCTATAAAGGAGGTTTTCTACAACACATGAGATATCTTTTTGTTTGGGAATTTTGGAGAGCCACTTTTGTTTACGCTTCTAGGGTTTGGTTTTGTTCTTCTTCTTCCTTGTTTATTATTGAATATTGATGATGATGAACTCCTTAGCTATGAGTAGCTAAACTTATTATTGGTTATGGGATAAAAGTTGATTTCTCAACATGCTTTTGATTCAATGAATTAGTTTTGTCTCAATTAATTATTGTTTGTGATTCACAATTAATATTGTTATAAGATTTGAAAACTTGTTAGGTTGAGTCCGGAATCAATCCGATTTGTGTTCATCTCTAGAGCTATATTAGGGTTTTCAATAAAAACGTTGTTTATCCTCGATTCTAAGTAAAGATAATTGTGATTAGTGCTTGTAGTGATATATCCTACTGGTCACAAGTGAATCATAACTTTTGTTAAAACGTTTAGTGCTTTTACACATTCGTTTGCATTGATGAGTCTTATTCCATAAATCTTAATGCTTTTAGGGAGTTAAACTTAATTGTGCTTTTACACTTTAGGTTGCTTTCGACGAAGAATTCACATATGCATCTTTTAATGTGGTTGTGATGAAAACAGGGAATTAACGGGTTATACTTGCGATCAAGATATCCTAGGACTTTTTAATAAATACGAGATTAAAATACCAATTCTAATCATTGATGAAAATACATGTTTGTGAATGATACTATCCCGTGACCAATATCTTCTCCTTATTGATTTCTCAAACTATTTACTTTGCTTTCAACTACTTTTATTTCTTAAACAACAAACATACCCCCTTGGTTACCTTAGAAACTGAAAATTACTTAACAACAATTGCCTCTCTGTGGATACGAACTCTTCCTTACCTTGTGCTTCATTTAAATTTAGTGCGTAAGAAAGTGAAATTATTTTTGACGGATTGACAACCGGCCAACTACCAAAGGTAATTGTTAAGATTTTTCAATCAATACTTTTAATCACAAAGAATTGTATTGATGCCGATCTACACAACTAATCAATCCAATCTACCACAATGATAAACCAATTATAGTTGGATCCTCTATACCGAAACAAGTATTGTGCACACCAAAGATTATAAACCCCAAATCAGAAATCTTCAATATCTTCTTTGTCTTCAAATCTTCTTAGATCTTCAATAAACGCCTGCACACAACAACTTGAATCTCTTATGATCAATCATGCACAGAACGGAGTCTGTTAACAATGGATTATCACAAGACGTCTTTAGATCTACAAATGATCCCTAAAGATCCCTGTCGAAACTTCGATCTAGTTTGAGTGAATCTTATATCAGAAGAGAAGATTCTCAAGCATAAACTAACCAGGTGCAATCAAAGTTCAACCACCGTTAGTCAATCAAATCAATCGAAAACACAAGATAAACCGCAATTATCTAGTTTCCCACCAACTGTACTAATATAGCTTCTCAATCCCAGAGAAGACTTTAAACTGAGCGGCCATAAGAGATTTCACCTAATTAGGTTACTCTCCTTTCCGAATAGGCGGCTTCACCAAGAATAAACACAACCGAGGAAGTTTTGTCACGAAGGATTAGCTTGCTAGAATGAAAACTTCAAGTATTTATAGACAAGGAAGTTTGGACACCAAGGAATTTCCAAAACCGAAAATATTCTCAAGATATGCAATATATTTCAAATTCGGTTTCCATAATTCCCTGGAAATGCTTTGTCCAAAATAATGACCGAAAATCTCTTTGGAAAATCTTCAACTAGTAAATGCACATTACTAATTTCGTTTTCCTAAAATAAAATTAAAACCTTAAATAAAAGATTCTTAACTTATTTATGTTTCGATCCTCCGAGACTTTCTTCCTTTAGCTATTAAGGAATAATTTTGAACAATTAAAGATAAGCGTTACTGCACATGTTCAAAGTATGTCGACATCCTTACTCTGTAAGTCCTTTTTCATACTTACAAAACCGATTTGCCACACTTCCAAACAAGTTTAGAATTGGTTCATCTGACTTTCAAGAACTATGTTATTGATCAAGAACACTCAATCACCAATCATGGGTTTAACGGTTCTACCAAAACAAGTTTCGGTTCTACCTCCATGTGAGTACTGTGCATAGTCACACTAGCTTCCCAAAATTCGGTTGACTAGGTACTAGGATCGGTTCCCCACATATATATGGTATTTAACTTGAATGTGTTGCACATTTCCATAGGATCGGTTCCCCTTTTCCTAAAAACGTGTTGCACATGTTCATAGGATCTCATTCCCTTTATGCTAAAACATGTTGCACCTCATACAAGGATCGATTCCCCTTTGTGATGTGTTGCACCTCTTACTAGGATCGGTTCCCTTTACCCGTGAGTTGGTCTTACACAAAATCACAAACTCGATCATACCATCTCGGTGATTACTTAGGATTGGTTTCACTAATAACAATCATACCAATACATAAGTCGACCTTTGTGAATAGTTTTACCAAGAACACAAACAAGTCATGAGTGGTTATACTAATCACACATATTGGTTGTTCAAAAGATATACAATGAATAACAATACCAATAACGCCTGGCGATTTCCTTTTCAATTCACAAAACAAGTTCATGAATTACTTCCTTAAAACACATGTAAAACATTGTTTCCTATGATGAAATCCTCACCTCATACCCATACATAATCACAATAGCATTTAAACGATTATGTCGATGTCTTATCTACAAAGTTTAATGGTTAAGCAATAAACCTCGTATTGTATTCCTTAATACTATGTCTATATAGAGTGTTCATGCTTCGCAGTTTTGTTTTCAATATTCACGACTTGAAAGATACGTTATGGAATGAAACAGTTCAAGTCAAATATCACTAACCTCGAGTGGAAGGATGATGTTGTCGTTGTAGCTTCTTACTTCTTCACTTCTTCAAGTCTTCGCAATACTTGTAATGTCTCATATCCTAATACTTTCAAGCTAACCTATACGAAGTTGACTCTAGTACATAATCAAGCGACTCTTTAAATGAGTTTTGATTCACTAAAATAGGACAATCAAACTTGACATACCAACGCTTGTTGGGTTCAACCGAGCTATGCTCTAACAATCTCCCCCTTTGTCAATTTTAGTGACAAAACTCTTACATCATATGGATAAACAAATTACAAGAATTCATTACACATACGCTTGATTCCATAATTCAACAGCACAATAACCTGTATACATTCAATCCTTAAATTCCGCTGTTGACATTATGATAACAAAGAATATTACTCCCCCTAAAGGTAAGATTGGTAGATTTTATCAATCCGCACGTCTTTGTTATTCCTTTGTAATGATATGTTACTCCCCCTTAGTCTATGCTTTCACTCTTTCGTTAGATAAACGTTTAAGGACCAATGTTCTTTTCCTTTAGTGATACCAATCAATATAAAATCAATGCCAAGATCACTTGTTTACTCCATATATTTCTCCCCCTTTTTGTCACAAAATGACAAAGAAACGAAAAAATAAAGGACAAACCGAAAAGAATCTTACAAATCTCAAAATAGACTTGCAACCTATAGAATTAAGCACGAAGGTTCCACACACCATTTCTGATAACCAATATCAAAACTGAAACTACAAAGTAATTTGTTTTGATATGTTATCAAGGAAACATTTGCCCGGAGCAATTTTCCCTAATAGTTTAGCAAACAAAAAATCAACTAAGCACCTTAGTTCCTTTGCTAAACCGATTGTACAAATATAATCGCTTGTTCGATAAGACCAAAATAAAGATAACTCTATTTTTCTCATCAGGTTCTAATTATCCATATAACTTAGACCTTTAACTTTTAAACAAGACAAGTACTAGGTTAGTTAACTAGTATTTCTTGTTAAGGTATTCGATTAGACTTGAATAACCGAAACCTCCACTTTGATAAGTCTAACTAAGATCAGAATTAACTTAGTTTCTCTTATCCGGAATCGAATTGGACTAAACAACTCATCCCGTAAAACTTTTCTTTCGTTAAGCCATAAACAATTCATACAAACCAAATAAATCAACTTGCATAATTATTCACCTCAACCGGAAGCAATTGAAACAACATAGACATTATAGCACTGCAATTGCACCGAAATTTTGTAAGCCTAAACAATTGATACCACACAATAAAGCAAGATAACAATAGTTTTTCTTAACCGGAAACAATTGAATCACACACACATCCATACCCACATCATGGAATAAAACATCAATTGTACCGAAATTTTGTTAAGCAAAAGCAATAAATATATGAAATAAAAATCAGGCTTTTCTTAAACAGGAAAACAATTAACTAACAAGATTATTACCTCAAATTTCGCATCCTCTTCTCCAATATGTTTGCATCTTCTTCCAGGGAGAATTGATATCGAAATATCATTATGTTGTCATCCTTATTCAAAACAAAAGAATACCAACAACCAACCTTTACATGAGAAAGGTTGAAAACCGTTTTTTAACTATTGCAAGCAAAAGTTGAAAACCCTCGAAACACATATGCTTTTATGCTAAACCAAAACCGATTCAACATATTGTTTCTATGTAACCCCTCATGATCCTTTGATAAAGCCTACCAACATGGGCTAAAACTTAATCCTGCTAAATCAAAAAGTCACCCAAACCATACAGGTTCACAACATTATGAGATCGAATATCAAGGTAATAAAACCAAAATCAACATCCCATAAACATACATAGCAATAATCATAAAGCATTCAAGCACATGCTATGTAAATCAAAAACTATCAAAAGAAAAATTATAAATCAAATAATTTTATTCATAATAGACTTAATACAATCATTGAAAAAATCAAAAATTGATGTTTATTTTCCTTTTGCAACTCAATCCTTCATATCGTGCTAAATGAAGGCGGATTACTACTTTGATCTTGACTTGTGAATTTCTTCAAGTAGAAAACCTTGTTGCTTGACCAGAACTTCTTGCAGGTGAGAAATATTTGTGAAGGATTCTGCAAGAGCATGTAATTCTGTCTTTGATTGAACACAAAAGAGTGTCAATGCTTCAATACACTGGTCTTTTATCAGCGTATTCTCTCTTTCCTTCTTGCTAAGCCAATCTCCCTTTTTGATTTTACTCTTAATATCAAGAGAAGATCCGACTTAATCTTAAGTTGTTCTTTCGATCTAGCATCTTGCCATAAGAAGATGTTGGATCCGGACTCATGGTTGGACAAGGAATGACCAAAGAAGGAGAAGGATATTTTATAATTTTCATACTTCCGAAAATATAATATTCCTATAAATACGAATATATCAAATATTTTCAAATACTAGATTTTATTCCCATAATCTACACATAAGTGCCTTGTTTTTTCCTTCTTCCTCACTCAATTCGGCACACAAGGTGAGGAAAGAATTCTAATACCGATCAAGTGGTATTAGTATGAGATTATCTCTCGTTATGGGATCTCGAACAACCAGGGTGTCCTTGTTCTAGTATCGTATGAGAAATTCTCTTCTTGTTACCTCGAACTAGCGAAGTATCTTGAGATTAACTTGGGTTGCCTATGCAACTTTTAGCAATTCTGTTTGAGACAGTTTTTGCATCTTGTCTTATTTACCATTAGATGATTTAATAACATCGGAAGACATGTCCATTTTTAAAATGGGTAAATCACTAATGGAGGAGGAAGAGATAAGATTGACAACTAATGCAATATTAGTTGTTTCCTCTTCTTCGTAATCGTATGAATCGAGGTCCCATCCGTAGTTACAGCCAACGCCTTGCTTCCAGTGTATTTCTTAAGATTGGGACAGTCTTTAGCAATATGACCAAACCCTTTACACTTAAAGCACTGCGGCTGATATTCATCATCTTCTTCATGAGCCTTTTTTGACAGGAACTCGATCATGTGGGCGAGAAGATCGATGAGTATCCTTAATGAATCTCTTATTTCGCTTCTTTAAGAGATCTCGAAAATGTCTAGTAATCAATGATAATGATTGTTCAATTTCATCATCAGAATTATCTGCAATTTGTTCATCCAATCATCCATCCGTCATTCCTCTTCATTGGAGCTTTCGGAATTTTTGCAACTTTAAAAGCAATTCCTTTATTTTGAATAGACTGTGATTCATGATCAAAGATCTTTAAATTTCCAACGAGTGTGCTTCGTGAGAGATTTGAGAGATCATTTGCTTCTATGATTGCATGCTTCTTAGAATCGTATCTTGGTGGCAACGATCTGAGAATTTTGCACACTATATCTTTTTCAGAGATAGTCTTTCCAAGACAGAAAGAGGCATTAATTATCTCAGAGAGTTTAAGATGAAACTCTTCAAAAGTGTCGTTGTCATCCATTCGAAGGTTTTCCCAATCGGACGTAAGATTTTGAATTCTAGCTTCTTTATCTGAAGTGTTTCCTTCGAATACAATATGAAGATTATCCCAAGCTTCTTTCGAAGTTTGACATGTTGATACATGATGTTGTAGATCACGACTTACAAAGATGTATTATAGCATTCAAACCATCTGAATTTTGCTTTGCAAGTGCCTTTTCTTCGTTTGAAAAATCTACTAAGCGTTTAAACTCGTTTCGAATTTTCTATCTTTGACGAATATAACCATTGACGACTAATAGCCAAGTATTAAAGTCTCGTGATTGAAGAAAAGATCTCATAGCGATTTCCACCATAGATAGTTTGTTCCGTAAAATCTTTATGGTACGTTAATTGAAGTCGATTCATGAGAACTCGAGTTCATTCTTATAGGTTGGAACGCACCAAACACAGATTGTTAGATCTTTTCGTGTTTGCCTGCTCTGATACCAATTGAAAAGGCGAGGGTACCCAAATATACCTCAAGCTAAAACTTTTCCTACCTATAAGTCCTTTCTCCGAAAGTGATTGTCTATGGACCTAGTCGAGACAATGCAACTAATCGGTTCACATTTCGTGTGATCATCTATGGATATGAGATCGAGACAATACAACAACAAAGTATGTTTACTTGATAAGAGGTTCGGACTTAACCAAACACAATAGGATTACTATCAAGTAAATAGGAATTAACGTTTGTGTAATTTACTTTAATTATAATAAAACAATTATAATGCGGAAAATAAAAGTAAATGACACATCAATATTTTGTTAACGAGGAAACCGCAAATGCAGAAAAACCTCGGGACCTTGTCCAGAATTGAATACTCTCACGATTAAGCCGCTACACAAAATTAAACCAACTTCGTATAGTTGAGACCAAGCAACTAAACCTATAGTTCACCTAGTTCAAATGTATTCCCATGCCTCCAACTTATGAATAAGTCACGTACTTGGAACAATTCCTTTGGTTCGTATTCCAACGAGAAAGGAACAACAAACTGTTTGGTAGCAACTCTCTTCAACCAAGTGATGTGAGTTCGACAAAGGCTCCTCTGTTTATCTCAATAAACTCCTTCGTCAGGTTCTTAGATCTATCTTATTCTCAACTACCAAAGGTAATTGTTAAGATTTTGCAATCAATACTTTTAATCACAAAGAATTGTATTGATGCCGATCTACACAACTAATCAATCCAATCTACCACAAGGATAAACCGATTATAGTTGGATCCTCTATACTGAAACAAGTATTGTGCACACCAAAGATTATGAACCCCAAATCATAAATCTTCAATATCTTATTTGTCTTCAAATATTTTTTAGATCTTCAATAAACGCCTGCACATAACAACTTGAATCTCTTGTGATCAATCACGCACAGAACGGTCTGTTAACAATGGATTATCACAAGACGTCTTTAGATCTACAAACAGTCTAAAGATCCCTGTCGAAACTTCGATCTAGTTTGAGTGAATCTTATATCAGAAGAGAAGATTCTCAAGCATAAACAAACTAGGTGCAATCAAAGTTCAACCACCGTTAGTCAATCAAATCAATCGAAAACACAAGATAAACCGCAATTATCTAGTTTCCCACCAACGGTACTAATAGAGCTTCTCAATCCCAAAAAATACTTCAAACTGAGCGGCCGTAAGAGATTTCGCCTAATTAGGTTACTCTCCTCTCCAAATAAGCGGCTTCACCAGTAACAACACAACCGAGGAAGTTTGCTATCACGAAGGATTAGTTTTCTAGAAATGCAAACTTCAAGTATTTATAGACAAGGAAGTTTGGACACCAAGGAATTTCCAAAACCAAAAATATTCTCAAGATATGCAATATATTCCAAATTCGGTTTCCATAATTCTTGGAAATGCTCTGTCCAAAATAATGACCGAAAATCTCTTTGGAAAATCTTCAACTAGTAAATGCACATTATTAATTCTTGTTTTCCTAAAATAAAATTAAAAACCTTAAATAAAAGATTCTTAACTTATTTATGTTTCGATCCTGGGATTTTCTTCCTTTAGATATTAAGGAATAACTTTGAACAATTAAAGATAAGCGTTACTGCACATGTACAAAGTATGTCGACATCCTTACTCTGTAAGTCCTCTTTCATACTTACAATCTTGAAACCGATTTGCCACACTTCCAAACAAGTTTAGAATTGGTTCATCTGACTTTCAAGAACTATGTGATTGATCAAGAACACTCAATCACCAATCATGAGTTTAACGGTTCTACCAAAATAAGTTTCGATTCTACCTCTGTGTGAGTACTGTGCATATTCACACTAGCTTCCCAAAATTCGGTTGACTAGGTACTAGGATCGATTCCCCACATATATATGGTATCTAACTTGAATGTGTTGCACATGTCGATAGGATCAGTTCCCCTTTGCCTAAAAATGTGTTGCACATGTTCATAGGATCGTTTCCCCTTTATGCTAAAATATGTTACACCTTATACAAGGATCGATTCCCCTTTGTGATGTGCACCTCTTACTAGGATCGGTTCCCCTTTATCCAGAGTCGGTCTTACACAAAATCACAAACTCGATCATACCATCTCAGGTGATTACTTAGGATTGGTTTCACTAATAACATTCATACCAATACATAAGTCAGGCCTTTGCGAATAGTTTTACTAAGAACACAAACAAGTCATGAGCGGTTATACTAATCACACATATTGTTTGTTCACAAGATATGCAATGAATAACAATACCAATAACGCCTGGCGATTTCCTTTTCAATTCACAAAACAAGTTCATGAATTTACTTCCTTAAAACACATGTAAAACATTGTTTCCTATGATGAAATCCTCACCTCATACCCATACATAATCACAATAGTATTTAAACGATTATGTCGATGTCTTATCTACAAAGTTTAATGGTTAAGCAATAAACCTCGTATTATATTCCTTAATCCTATGTCTATATAGAGTGTTCATGCTTCGCAGTTTTGTTTTCAATATGCACGACTTGAAAGATATGTTAGGGAATGAAACAGTTCAAGTCAAATATCACTAACCTCAAGTGGAAGGATGATGTTGTCGTTGTAGCTCCTTACTTCTCCACTTCTTCAAGTCTTCGTAATACTTGTAATGTCTCATATCCTAATACTTTCAAGCTAAACTATACGAAGTTGACTCTAGTACATAATCAAACGAATCTTTAAATGAGTTTTGATTCACTAAAATATGACAACCAAACTTGACATACCAACGCTTGGTGGGTTCAACCGAGCTATGCTCTAACAAGAGCCTACATGACCAACAGCATCTCGTTGAGGATGTATACTAGGAATCATGGCATCACAATCAGCTGCGTCTCGCGAAGACATGCTGGAATTGTGGCTGTTCTGGTTCATAAGTCTGTCGGGGACGTTTTACGCTCTACAGAACCTACGTGACCAGCAGTATCTCGCCGAGAATGTGCGTTAGGAATCACGACATCACGACTAGCAGTATCTCGCGGGGACGTATACTAGAAATCGTGACTAAGGATGCCTTGAGGGCCAAGGGTTTAATCTCTCCCTTGAGAGTTGAATTCTGCCTATATGGTTGAAATGTCACTTTTGCCCCTTATCCAAATTTCACCATCTACACATCCATAGTAGGGGAATATGTTTCTTCGTATTCAATTACGTGGTCTCGCGAGAAACCTTGTCCTACAAGTCTCGCTTTATAGCAAACAACTTTGTTTCTCTCGTTTCGTTTTCTTACAAACACCCATTTGCAACCAACTGGGTTCACATTTTTAGGTGTTTGAACTGTAGGTCCAAGAACATTGCGGTTAGTGAGAGAGAGTAATTATGCTTTAATGGCATCCTTCCATTTCGGCCAATCATGTCTTTCACGACATTCTTTTATAGATTGTGGCTCAGGGCCATCTTTATCCATAGTAATCTCAGTAGATACTGTAAAAGAAAATTTATCATCGACAAGAACCTTGTTACGATCCCACATTTCTTTCTTGCATGCAAAATTTATGGAAATTTCTTCATTTCCTGGTACCAGTTTCCTTTCAGGGGCATTTCCTCGACTGGAGGTAGTAAGTTTGGAAATAAGGATCATTCATCTATAGTCTTCTTATGAGTACTATCTTTTGTAGATTCTAGTTGGCTTTTCCTTTTTCTAGGTTCAAAATCCTTTGAACCAATGTGACGTCCATGCTTCAAGCGTACCTTAGACGACTCATTTGCTGTAATGGCCACGACCTGTCCAACTGGGACAATAGTACGTGTCGGGACATTTTTAGCGGGTATGTACAATTTTGTTATTCTTGTTGTATCAAAAAATGCATCTGGCATTTGATCATCAACATTCTGAAGATGGATAAGCTTCTGCACTTCAATTTTCGATTGATTTGTGCGGGAGTCAAGATGAGGCAGAGTAGGTACATACCAAGAAAGTTTACCATGTTCTTCTGGCGGCTTAAATTCGCCCCCTAATGGTGGGAAAATTGTCTCATCAAAATGACAATCAGCAAAACGGGATGTGAATATATTACCAGTTAAAGGCTCAAGATATCTAATAATAGATGGTGAGTCAAAACCAACATATATACCTTTTCTACGTGGTGGGCCAAATTTAGTGCGTTGTGGAAGTGCAACAGGCACATATACACAACAACCAAAAACACACAGATGAGAAACATCTGGTTGATGGTCCAAAAAAAGTTGTAAGGGCGATTATTGTTGATTCGCAGTGGGCCGAAGTCGAACTAAGGCTGCATCATGTAAAATATCATGCCCACATGCAGAAACAGGCAATTCCGTTTCATTAACATGGGTCGGGATATTAGTTGCAAATGTTTGATAAATGATTCAGCTAAACCATTTTGTGTATGCTCATGAGCTACAGGATGTTCAACATCAATATCAGTGGACAAGCAATATGTATCAAATTTTTTTGATGTAAATTCACCAGCTCCATCTAGCCGAATAGACTTTATAGGAAATTCTGGAAAATATGCACGCAACCTAATTACTTGGGCGAGAAGCCGAGCAAATGAAACATTTCTTGTGGATAAGAGACAAACATGTGACCATCTAGCAGATGCGTCAATTAGGACCATAAAATACTGATAAGGTCCACACTGAGGGTGGATAGGTCCACATATGTCTCCATGGATCCTCTTAACAAAATTTGGCGATTCAAGAACAACTTTTGTTAATGACGGTTTGAGGATCAATATTCCCTTAGAGCGAGCAATACAATTTATATACATGGTTAACAAAAGCTTCTGGTTCTGCAAAGGATATCCTTGAGAGTTATGTAGTATTCTACCCATCATGGTAGATCATGGGTGTCCTAGTCGGTTATGCCAAAGCTTGAATATTTTTGGATCATTAAACTTCTGGTTTATGACACTATAAGATTCGATAGCTTTGATTGTTGTAAGATACAACCCATAAGAGATAGTTACAAGCTTCTCTACAACACGTTTTCGGCATGTGTCGGATAATGCGATAGATAAGTACTATGTATTATCTTCACTTATTGTTTCTAAATGATATCCATTTCGGAGAATATCTTTGAAACTTAACAGATTTCTCAAGTATCTCGGAGAATACAAGGCATCACTGATATTCAGTTCTGTACCTCCTGGTAAGATAATATTGGCTCTTTCGGAACCATCTATTAAATTTGTTGAACCATAGATATTGTTCACTTTTTCCTTATATCGTTTTAAAGCAGTAAAATATTTTTTACTGCGACATATTGTATTAGTCGTTCCGCTATCTACCAAACAAATATCTTCACCGTCAAGATTAATTTTTGATAGATTAGTTCTGGAATCCATACCCTTTCGCTTCGGAAATTTTTGGCAGCATCTATTTTACCAGAACCAATAATAACACAAAGCTCGAAGAAAATAAAGCTAACTCGTGTCGATAACATGTTATAATTAAGATACTAATTATACTACATAAACTAACTACTAATTAGTTGCTCGAGTATTAGTAGAGAGTAAAGAGAGAGAGATTATTATTTTTAAGAAATGGGATGCATTTCAGTTACAATCCTCATGTGTATTTATAGTGTTTGCAAAGAATCTATCTCATGACACGCACATGTGAGTGGTGTCGACATTTAAACATTTACTACATGCATATTGCACATAGTAAGTTTAGTGATAGAAATGAAAGTGAAATCATTAACACCTCATTATAAATGACATGCAGGTTGTATAGGATAGCCACTTTCATTAACACCTCATGTATAAATGACATGCAGGTTGTTTAGGATATCCACTAACTTATCTAATAAGAACGATATTCTTGGGTGATGCGTCGTAAAATAAAATTGAAGCAAAGTAAGAAATGGTATTACGGATATTTTTTGGATATGTATTTAACATTTACAAAACTGAAACCGGTTTTGTTAGTATAAATTGTTAAAGCCAAACGTGTTCACATTAGTCAAAGCGCACCTATGGTTTTGGGTTTTTGATATTTTAGAGCTGGAATAAAAAAGAGACGGACAAGGCATAGTAGCTCATCTATTACTATTATAAAGCCAACCCCCCTTAGGCATTGTTCATGAAAAGTACTTGAAGATGCAATTTTGAAAACCCGAGTTTGCACTTAGTTTTATAGCTTTGTCAAAAATGTTATCTAAATTAACTGAGCCTAAAAAGGTAAAAATGAAAAATCAAATTAAGAGAAAAAAATAAAGAGAGTGGGTCATGTGTGCGATGGTCCCATGAGAGGGCAGTAGGAAAGCACGTGAGAAGCTATAATTTTTTATATTCTGATGTTGCCCTTAGTGTTATAACTCTATTAAAAAATATTATCTAAATTAAATGAGGTTAAAAAGGTAAAAGTGAAAGAAAAACAAATTAGTAGACAATAAGAGAAAGAGATAGAGCGGGTTACGTGTAAGAGGGCTCATGAGAGAGCAAAAGAAAAGCACGTGTGAAGCGCGTGCTAGCATACTTGTATCATACAAAGGAAACTTACAAGTCATTGCATTTTGTGGGAAATAATTTGCATCTAAGTAATTATTTTTTTTTCTTTATTAAAAACGACCCTCTCTCGACATATCTCCTAACAAATTTGTATGGTTTTTTATTTTATTTTTTATCGGAAACATCGTAATTCTTGACGTAACGGCGATAATCTGAATCTTTATCAAGTACTACACTGTATTTCCTCTGATATGTTCTTTACTTGCCTCTGTATGCTCTTTTGTTTATAAATTAAAAAAATCATTACGTTACATTTGTGAGATTTGTTTGACTGTCACTCGGTTGAATCCACGGGCGTTAGTATGTCAAGTCTGGAACAATCAAGTTTGGATACCAAAACTATATGCTTAACTTGCACTATTAGATTCTACTTCTGAATAATCTAGATTAGGTTGTAGAGTTGTAAGACATAATATCTAATTACCCCTGAAAGTTGAGGCATGAAGACTTGTTAGAGCTTTACTCGGTCAAACTCACAAGTGTTGCTATCTCAAGCTTGTTGTCAAATTTAGTTGATCAAAAATATATCTTGATTTCTAGTCTACATTTAGTCAAGTCTCAGATTAGGATAGAAGTGTGTAGTTGAGTACCATACATCACTGCGTTCTACCGTTTGAAGGAGAAGATCAACCGAAGCTTTTGGAGAACTTCTTCAACAAAAGGTAAGTGAAGACTGAACCACATATTATTCAAGTTTTCACCTTTAGATCTATGAGACAATGTTGCATGACTAAATTAGACATTACATGCATAACAGAAATTTTGAGTCAAGTTTATCTTGATTAATCATTCTCGAAATATGCTAAGCTTAAGAACATTTGTCCATACTTGATGAATTTGGTTAAAAACAATTTATTGTTTATGACCTAAATTATGATTCAAGATTTAATCATTTGAATATAGCCTGGAACAGTGATATGTGTCATTGATGTTATTCGGGAGTGTTTCGAATTGATTATTAGATAGATATAGAACTACTGTAAATATGGATACATGACAGTATGCATACCAGAATTCACATACTAGGATAATTGTTATAAGTCCGGAGCCGCAGTACATGTACCCAGTACACATATCGGCGTAGCTATAGTTCGGCAACGACTTTTTGGTACGCATACTCGGTATCCATACCATAAAAAGTCTGTTGACTCGTGAACCAGGAAATGTACGCATACCTAGTATGCAAACCGGAAAAGATCTGTTGGTTTCCAAACTGAAAATGTACGCATACCCAGTATGCAAACCGGAAAATATCTGTGGATTCCCGAACCCATTTTTATCTTAAGGGTATACAAACCCGGTACACATGTCATGACAAAAATACTCACAAACAGGTATACAGTACACGTACCATGTACACGTACTTACCATGTAGAATATTTTTAGATGCACCAGAATTATTTTTATGAGATAATCGTCATTTAAACAACTCTCTAAAAACACTATATAGACATGATTGATCACATGTGCGACTCAAGATAAAAGTCTTAAAGTGTTATATGAAAGTGGTTAAGCTTATCGTTCAACTGGCTAGTTTCGGCTAACCTTTAATGAACAAGTCATTATACACGGTTCGGTTACGGTTCATCCTAACCAGAGTGTATATCTGTTATGTTAATCTCAAGTCAAGTTTTTCATCTAACGGTGATTATTGATTGCTTGATTCCAAAACTACCTTAGCTTAAATCTAAAGCAACCTTGATCTTAAAAGTTTATATAAGGAGATCCTCAAACAACTGTGATCTTTGAATCCCTGACACTATACTTGTGTGTCCTAGTTGTAAACTAGATTCGTCCACTCCTTTAAATATTTTTAGGTTTAGCGACTAAAAAGACTTCACTTAGGGATTCGTGAAGCCAGATCCAACTATCTTTATATTGATATTGATAGTTCGTGTATCCTGATCTTGCTTTGATTGTTGAGCCTTTCTCCAACAAACAAGATAGTTAGAAATCACAAAGTTTCTTCGTCTCAGACTTAGTGACTCCACAAGCATCTACTTGTGAGGTGAATAATAATCTAGGATGCTCTTCGAGAGTCACAAGACAGGACTTTGAGGTTTGCTAGTCTTTTTCTATTATAATTGATTTCGTACCTCACCTTGATCTTTGATCAGAACGGAAATCACATATAGGCTTATCTGTGGGAGGCAGATTGGTTCAAAGTCTTCAATTGAGTTGAAGCAACTCTTAGGTTGTAAAGGACGTCAGCTAAGGGAATCAATTACGTGGAGTCCTGCTGGTTGATAGGTGTAGAATACACCGTATTTAATATCTAGTACTTATGCTTTCTTTGCGAGTTTTCTTGTAAATTATGTATCTTATGTTTACTTTTGAGTTTATTAGGTGCAATGGAGTCATTTGGAGCAAAAAGAAGTGAAAATAGCTACAAAAGTGAAGTCACAAGTGAAGAAGGGCCAAAGACCCAGTGGAACACGTTCAAATACAATATTTCTACTTTTCATTGTGTAGAGGACGAGAAGATGAAGACAATGGCGAAAGAACGGTGTAGTTGCGGGATTTCCCACACTACACCCCTCACTATATTTTGTAGATCTAAACCTTATTAATCATCTAAATTTCAAATGTAAGTGCTAGAAATTTAAATAGACACATAAGATTTTTTACATGGTTCGATCAATGTGATCTACCTCCACGGTTCTTCACTATGATTGTTGAGGTTACAATTGAATTACATTGAGAATCTCCATTAATGGATATTTTCTAGAGCTCTAGATCTAATTATTTGGGGAAGAAGATGATAAAATAAATCTCTCTAAAAATATCTCTCTCCTCCTAAAAGTGTCCTCTCCAAAATTGTTCCTCCTCTTTCTCTCTCCTCGCTCTCCTCTTTATATAGGTGTTTACATAATGGATGACAGCTCACATACAACTCATATTCTCGAGAGCCCTTTAATGATTTCGCGGGCTCTCGCTACCTTCTCGCGAGACATTCTCGCGAGCTCTTTGATCCTACATCTTGCCTCTTTTTCCTTGAATATTGCTTGAAGAGCGGTTTTTAAGGAAAAATCTGTTGTTGTAATAATCTTTGGTCTTTTCTTGTGAAGGAACGAGCGAAAGAATATCGACTTGAAAAGTACGTATTTGCCTCTATTCTTTTGCGAAGTTCAAGTTTTGCATCTCCCCGTCTCTCCTCATACTTTTCTTGCGAAGGGAAGAATATCATGAGAACGATTCTTTTGATTTGCCGCGACTGCTTATCTTTATCTGTTTCAACTCCGTACACAGTTTTTAACCATTAAAGCCCTTTTTCGACACGTCTCTTCCAACCGTTTATTCTTGACCGTTCATGTCTCTTCTCGCATTAAATGACCTCGCTTTTTCTCGAGGATCTTTTTCCTATATATAGTTTTCTTTTCCCTCCTTTTCATTCTTTAGTTTCTCTCTCGCAACTTCTTTGATTTTCTCCTTCCGCAGTTTGCGCTCCTGCTACTGCAGATCTTCTCTTCGTCTTTTCTAGCATCGATCTTAATCTTTAACCTCCCATCCATTCCCATACTGATAATGGCTGCCCTTAGTCGTGCATACAAAGTTTCTTTTGATGAAGTTCAACAGAAGTTGCTCGAGAAGGGTTTCACTCTATCGACCATTCCTGATCAAGAACCTTCATCCATTCTTTCTGCAAAGTTATTTTCTGATCATCAATGTGATGATCAAAGGATTATAGTCTCGCTAGGTCACCTTCTCAAGGACTTCCCATTCCCTTATACGATCCAGAGTTGCCTCTATTTTATGAAATCTTAGCCCATGAAAAATTCTCTCGGGCTGTTTATCAGTTGAGCGGCGATTGCATTCGCCTAATGCTTGAATTCGCGAATCGTGGCGCTGGCAAAGGATCTTTATACTCTAACTCTGTCAGAAATCCCAAATTCGCAGACTTGGAAATAGCTGTTGAGAGATACACTGTGGAAAACTTTTTTGAAAATTACTCAGTGATAACTATGGTGAATGCGAAATCTCGCTGGGGCGTTCGCCTGAAGAAAAAGGATAATGTCTCTGAGGATAAATTGGTCATGCAGGATATTGATTGGCACCCGGGTAATAATACTACTCCTCGCCACTCCAAAGATGAGAAATGGTGGGTTGTACCCTTGATTTTAAATGGTCCTTATATCGCGGGCCCGCACGTTCTTCTTACATTTGTTGGTTGCCCTTGTACATTTCTTCTTCTAGCCATCTTTCTTTTTCAATGAATTCTTGAGTATCTTTTCCAAATCTCTTCTCTGTTAATCTAAATTCTTTCCAATTTCTTCGTCAATCAACTTCGTCGTCCTCTCGTTTCTAGCGCATATGTAGTTGCCTCTATTCTTTTGCAGGGGTTCCAAGTTTTGCATCTCTGTCTCTCCTCATACTTTTCTTGCGAAGGGAAGAATATCATGAGAACGATTCTTTTGATTTGCCGCGACTACTTATCTTTATCTGTTTCAACTCCGTACACAGTTTTTAACCATTAAAGCCCTTTTTCGACACGTCTCTTCCAACCGTTTATTCTTGACCGTTCATGTCTCTTCTCGCATTAAATGACCTCGTTTTTCTCGAGGATCTTTTTCCTATATATAGTTTTCTTTTCCCCTCCTTTTCATTCTTTAGTTTCTCTCTGCAACTTCTTTGATTTTCTCCTTCCGCAGTTTGCGCTCCTGCTACTGCAAATCTTCTCTTCGTCTTTTCTAGCATCGATCTTAATCTTTAACCTCCCATCCATTCCCATACTGATAATGGCTGCCCTTAGTCGTGCATACAAAGTTTCTTTTGATGAAGTTCAACAGAAGTTGCTCGAGAAGGGTTTCACTCTATCGACCATCCCTGATCAAGAACCTTCATCCATTCTTTTCGCAAAGTTATTTTCCGATCATCAATGTGATGATCAAAGGATTATAGTCTCGCTTAGGTCAGCTTCTCATGGGACTTCCCATTCCCTTATACGATCCGAGTTGCCTCTATTTTATGAAATCTTAGCCCATGAAAAATTCTCTCGGTCGTTTATCGGTTGAGCGGCGATTGCATTTCGCCTAATGCTTGAATTCGCGAATCGTGGCGCCGGCAAAGGATCTTTATACTCTAACTCTGTCAAATCCCAAATTCGCAGACTTGGAAATAGTTGTTGAGAGATACCTTGTGGAAAACTTTTTTGAAAATTACTCGGTGATAACTATGGTGAATGCGAAATCTCATTGGGGCGTCGCTCAAGAAAAAGGATAATGTCTCCGAGGATAATTTGGTCATGCAGGATATTGATTGGCACCCGGGTAATAATACTACTCCTCGCCACTCCAAAGATGAGAAATGGTGGGTTGTACCCTTGATTTTAAATGGTCCTTATATCGCGGGCCCGCACGTTCTTCTTACATTTGTTGGTTGCCCTTGTACATTTCTTCTTCTAGCCATCTTTCTTTTTCAATGAATTCTTGAGTATCTTTTCCAAATCTCTTCTCTGTTAATCTAAATTCTTTCCAATTTCTTCGTCAATCACTGCTCGTCCCTGTTTCTAGCGCATATGTAGTTGCCTCTATTCTTTTGCGAAGTTCCGAAGTTTTGCATCTCCTGTCTCTCCTCATACTTTTCTTGCGAAGGGAAGAATATCATGAGAACGATTCTTTTGATTTGCCGCGACTGCTTATCTTTATCTGTTTCAACTCCGTACATAGTTTTTAACCATTAAAGCCCTTTTTCGACACGTCTCTTCCAACCGTTTATTCTTGACCGTTCATGTCTCTTCTCGCATTAAATGACCCCGTTTTTCTCGAGGATCTTTTTTCCTATATATAGTTTTCTTTTCCCTCCTTTTCATTCTTTAGTTTCTCTCTGCAACTTCTTTGATTTTCTCCTTCCGCAGCTTTGCGCTCCCGCATCTCGCAAATCTTCTCTTCGTCTTTTCTAGCATCGATCTTAATCTTTAACCTCCCATCCATTCCCATACTGATAATGGCTGCCCTTAGTCGTGCATACAAAGTTTCTTTTGATGAAGTTCAACAGAAGTTGCTCGAGAAGGGTTTCACTCTATCGACCATCCCTGATCAAGAACCTTCATCCATTCTTTCGCAAGCAGTTATTTTTTGATCATCACATTGATGATCAAAGGATTATAGTCTCGCTAGGTCAGCTTCTCGCGGGACTTCCCATTCCCTTATACGATCCAGAGTTGCCTCTATTTTATGAAATCTTAGCCCATGAAAAATTCTCTCGGGCTGTTTATCAGTTGAGTGGCGATTGCATTCGCCTAATGCTTGAATTCGCGAATCGTGGCGCTGGCAAAGGATCTTTATACTCTAACTCTGTCAGAAATCCCAAATTCGCAGACTTGGAAATAGCTGTTGAGAGATACACTGTGGAAAACTTTTTTGAAAATTACTCAAATGATAACTATGGTGAATGCGAATCTTTTGGGCGTTCGTCAAGAAAAAGGATAATGTCTCCGAGGATAAATTGGTCATGCGGGATATTGATTGGCACCGGGTAATAATACTACTCCTCGCCACTCCAAAGATGAGAAATGGTGGGTTGTACCCTTGATTTTAAATGGTCCTTATATCGCGGGCCCGCACGTTCTTCCCGCGAATCTCGCAGGTATCATCCTTGGGAATTCAAATGGCCCGAGAAGAAGAAAGAGGTATGTTTCCGACTTCAAATTTGGCTTTCGTAACTTTCTTTCTATAATTGCCGAGTTTGTGAAATCTCTCGGATAGCTGGGTTGAGAAGAAGCTACAAAAGGATCCGTCTGAGGATACTCGACAATGCTCCGATCGCTTACGAGTGAAGTAAGAATCACTTCCTTTCTTCTTATTTAAAACAATATTGTTGCCTCTGTTTTTATCTTTACGCGTATCGAAGGTTGGAGTTGAAGAAACTATTGCTGCGAAGATTAAAAGTAAGGGTAAAACTATCGTCGCTGTGGTAAATCCTCCGCCCCCTTAACTAAGAAGCGAAAGGTCCAATCCTCTTCTCGCCTTAACTCAAGCTCCGAATCTTCTCGACGAGGATAACCATGAATCGAATTCTCGCTCGCCAAGAAGATTCCATTGACCAGCTTCTTCCATGGATCGGTTATCCAACATCTTCTCGATCTGTTTCCAAGGAATGGGAGATGCTCCCCTAGCTTCTCTTTGCGGGGCTCTCGCAAACGTGTGTAATGTTTGCTTTATCGGAAGGCAATAATTCATTCAATGGAGTCTCTAGAGTTGTGTCTCCCCGACCTTTTGAATGCACTTGGGTCTCGGTATGTGTACAGTCATACTTCCTCGCTAACTTTAAATTGTTTAAGTATATATATATATGTTTTAATGATTTTTCTATCTTCTTTTATAGGTTGGAAGAACTTCCTTTGTAGTTGCCTCGGACCTTGAGAGAAGACGCAACAATCTTGAGAAGAAGAATTCGCAATTGAGCAAGAAGATTCGAGAATTGGAGATCAAGTGCGTTATCTCGCGATAAAGACGAGACGATTCAAAAGTTAAATACCGAACTTGACTCCCAAAGGGATAAGGTGTCCACTCTTCAAAACGCTAATCAAAGAACTTTATGGTATAAAATTTTACCTCCTTTTACTATTTTTTATTTAATCGGTCGCCTATTGCTACCTAACTTATTACTTTCAGCAGATGTATATAATCTCTCCGATGAGGCTATTCTTCTCCATACATTTCTTGATCCTATGGATAATAACCTTCTTCTCGCTCACCTCAACAACTCTTTAAGTAGTTCATCAAACAAAATTAACTCCCTTTCATTAAATGAACTTAGGACCAAATATCGTCTTTTAGAAATTGAACATAGATCCGGGTTTAAGTGTCGCCAACCAATTTAAACGAATGTTTCTCGAGTCCAATAAAGAAATCAAAATTTTGAGGAAGAAAATTAGTGACCTTATAGATGATAAAGATCGCATTGCTAATAATGGTGCACAGGCATTAGCAACATTTCAAAAATCTCTCCTTGAACTACAAATTGAGCGGGATGAATTGCTTCGCCAGAATTCCTTGCTTAGTGAGCGAGAAGATCAAATTCGTTCCCTCCTTGTTATAAATAGTGACGATGAATTCGCCTGGGCTGCGAAAGTTTTAGATAATGCCAGGAATAACCTAGGTGTTGATGTTAGTCTTCACGCCGAGCATACTTCCTTGATTAAAGATATGATATCTGATAGAGAAGGTTATTTATTACACCTTACTACTTCTTACTTCAGTAGTATTGCTTGTAAATTATTAACTTGTTGTTACTTATTTATTTAATCTGAGAAGAGGCTTTGTGTTAGAATTAGAGAGCTTGAATCTGAGAAAGAACAACTCACCCGGGAATTTTCCAATGAGAATCAAGAACTTGAATCAAAAACAACAGCTCGCGAAGAGTCTCTCCCTCCGTAATAACAAGTATTCCAAGTTGAAGGAACAATTTGAAACGATAAAGTGAAAAACTTTAATAATGATGCCGTTCGTTTTGCAATGGAGCCATGGAGTATGTTTGTAAACACCAGAACATCCTCTGCATACATATCCCCGGCTTCTTGAAAAGGTTCCCGAGAATCTACCTGTCTCTCAAGTTTCGATAGTGAAGGGCGAAGAAGAAAATTTCGCGAAGAGAATAATAAAATTGATTTAATCGGATGAAGAAGAAGAATCACCCAAGATGTAATTCTTTTTGCTTTCTTTTTCTTGCGTGTAATATCTCGTACATTGCTGTATCTTTGTTATAGTGAACTCTTTTTTCATGAATTCAATCTTCACTCCCCTTTTTTGTTAGTTCTTCCTTGTAATATAATTGGCTATCTTTATTGATGTATAATTCTTTCGTCAGAAGATGAATAACAATGTTCCATCTTTTACATTCCCATACTTGCCTCTGTTATTCATCTTCAGATGGAAGATTCAAGTTGTCTTCTTGTATTTGGTAATAATCTTATTGTGATTTGAAATGGATCATCGCGACGGAATCGCGGGTGTCTTCATGAATTGAGAAATCTATCTCTTTTTGTGGCGACAAGGTCGCAGACCTCCTTTACATTTTCATGTGATGGCTCATTGACCCTGCCTTATCATTTTTGTGTGGTCTTCCGAGTTAGACCTCCCTAATTAGAGGTCCTCCTCGCCACTGGATTCATTGCGACAAAATCGCAGGACGTCTTTACACTTGTATGTAAAGACCCATTGATCTTGCCTTATCATTTTTCAAGTATTTTTGCCTCGCAGGATGTTTTGTTGCAACAATATGACAGGCCTAGATATCCTTGCGAATATAAAGCCCTATGACATTGCCGCGTCTTGCGACGAAATCGCAGGACGTCCGTACACTTTCGTGCAAAGACCCATTGATCTCGCCTTACCCTCGCTAGTTAGTATTATTGCCTCTGCAGGATCATTGCACAAATATGACAAGCCTAAGTCTCCTTAAAAACAAAGCCTCATGACATTTGCGTCTGTTTTGGCACTCCCCTAATGGAGAGCACCGCCCTTATCATCTCCCAGGTTGCCCCTTCAAGGAGGCGAAACATCGGCCATACAAGACTAGCTCCTCCCATCCGGTCTTAACAACAACCAGCTTGTTTTCGCAGTCTCTTATCCCTTATACCTATAGGGTTTATGGTTACGAGACCGCACCCTAAGTGGAGTTTTCTTCGGGCGAGTGCAACGCATGCCAAGACTTGCCAAGAATGGCCAGGGTAGGTTCATCCATCCCGGCACTCCGGCTCAACCGTGTACCTCGGCGCCTTGAGCATACATCGACTCCTAGGAAGAGACCTCGGTCGCCCAACCAGGGTATAACCTACATATATAGTTGGGAATCCAAGGTACCTCTTCCGGATAGGCTTTCATGGGCCCCAAATTTTCATGGTTCAGGCTTCGGGAGCGGTGTAACCTTCCCCCGAACCACGGCGAGAGATACCCCTTATATGACGCACTTTAGGTCTTACATTTGCCTCTTACGAAATGTTATTCGCGAACTAGGGTGTACGCCATAAAGGTTCGTCCCATTCATTTGCGCATTTATATTTGTTAAATCATTCAATCATTCATGTTTCATTATTTGTTGACATTTGTTTGCGAAGTATTCGCACAGATTCCGCTTTCACTTGTTGTATTTCACTTTTCTTTCTTAGTCGAATTCTCATTTTACTCTTGGCTGCGAGATTCTCGTACATCATTACTTCAAATTGTTACTTTGCATCCTCGCTTTTATTGATTATTCACTTCTTATGCCTTTTGCTCCTCATATCTTTTGCTTCTTCATTGTTATAATATTGGTCTGTCTCCAAGCATTCACTTCGCGGGGTATGTTCAGCCCTCACTTCTATAGCATCTACCATCAGTTTTTCCTTTCTCTGTTCATTTCTCACATGTTGCTTCCAACCCTTTCTTTTGGCATTTCTTTCTTCGCAGCTTTCTATATCGACCTCATGGCACTCTGTTGCGACTCCTTCCAATCTCTGTATGATACCAATGCCATTTGGGTGTGGAAATTTTATGCATTGATGGTATGTTGAGGCGATCCCCAAAATTTCATGAAGCCATGGCCTCCCAATTAGTGCATCATACTGGGGATTCCACATCAACTACAAAATAAAATATCAGTTGATAATCCTTGTAGAGGTATTCTCATGTGAACCTCTCCCTTCGGTTTGTTTGCAGTGCCATTAAAGCCATATATCTTGTATGTCGAGGGAATCAAATCCTCATCTTTTCCGCCCATCGTCTTGTAAGTATGGTAGAAAAGAATATTCACCGAACTTAGGTGTCGATTAGAATTCGGTTGATCGCCCAACAAGCTTCTCGCCTCATCATCTTCTCCATCGACTGGTTTCGGTTAATCTCTAGTTTCACAACCAACGGGCTATCGTGTGTTTCTCTTCCTTTTGGTACTTCATCTCATGGAGAAAGAAATAGTCTTCAATCGCCACTTTTCTAATCGTCGTTCTCGCTGGAGACTCATTATTTCTTTATCATTAGCGTCTCTCGCAAAGACTCTACTGAGTACGTTGTCATGGAAATCTTCGATGGTGCGATAGAGGAGGACAATAGAGTTGCAGTTCAAATTCTTGGCTTTTGTTCCTACTTCTATCACAAATGTTTCCTTTCCTTTCGCCGACAATCGTTCTGCATCTCTCGTGGTGGTGGTAACGTCTCGACTGTTTCTTCTCCCTTTAGAAAGTGATTGACTTCCCCGATCAATCATCCCGAGAATAATTCTCTTTATGTTTCTACAATCGTTTGTTTGATGCCCATGGAAGCGATGGTAAGAACAAAACTCATGACTTCTATCGCCCGGCGGTGGTTCCATTCCAACATTCCAAGGTCTTTGGTACATTTTCCATCACAAGTATAGCTTCCGAGATCTTTTCAACGCTAGCATTCGGTGGAGGCATCTTAACTGTTCCCATATTGTTCTATGACTTCTCTCGCCTCCACGGTTATTTTGCCTTCGTCCACCATAAGTTTCTTGCACATGATCTAACCTCCGAATCTTATTATTGTCTGTTGTTACGGTTGTAGTAGTTCCTTTCACGTTCAAACTCTTCTTGATCGTGGCTTCCCATGGCTACTATCTTCTGCTGTCCCTCATCGCTCTCCTTGCTCTTGTCCCCTGCGAAGTGCTCGCCACTGTATTTATGAATTGAGGCAACAAGCTTGCGTTCGCGGCGTTAGAGTTTGTATTCGCGATCGGATAAGAATTCATTTCATTCTCGTCTTTCTTCTAAGGCGATGTATTCTTCCCGTAATTCCCTTGATTTCGCCATCGTGATTGTATTTTTGATTCTAAAAATTTGAATGTATAACAAGTTAGTCGCGAAGAGAGCATTCACAAATGAGAGGATGAGATATCTTTCCTCAACTCGTCCCGCCATTTCGCTACACATGGTTCTCCACCTTATTGTCAATCGCCTTAAGCTCTCGCCAACCCTTTGTTTCAACCCAAATACATCTTCAATACCCGGTCGCGAAGAGTTGTTACTTATGTATGCTCCCGTGAATGTGGCTTGTAAATGATTGAATGATGTGATTGTGTTCCTTGGCAGACCTTCAAACCATTTTAGTGCTTCTCCTATTAAGCTTGACGCGAAATATTTGCACAATATGGCATCATGATTCTCCCATTGTAACATACATCTCATGTAAGCCTTAATATGTTGTATCGCACAAAGTTGTTCCATCAAAGATGTTGGTTAATGCGGTAGATTGCACTTAGGAGGTATTCCTCCCATCCGTACTTCTAGCGTGAAGGGATTCTTCGCAGCTTCGCGATGGCTTCGTCCAGATTTGTCTCCTTCCTCCTTCCTTCTATTGTTCAATAATCCTCTCATTTCGGCTAGTTCTCTTAAGATTTGTTCATTTGCCTCGTAATTTGTTTCTACCGGTCTTTTAGCTCGCTTCTCTCCTTCTTCGCTCGTGCCTATTTTGACCTTCCCTGTTCGTTATTTTCTCCTCTTCTTTCCTCGCGACGCTCTTCTTCGTTTCTTTCATCAATTCGCACGCCATTGTATCGGTTATTCTCTCTTCTTGGTTGCCTCTCCGCTCTCATCATCTGCACCCTCTCATACTCTTCGTTGATATTTCTATTGTTACGATTTTGTTCCCTCCTTCTTTCGCGGTTGTCATGGTTATTCGCCGGATTGCTTCTTCCATCTCTTGATTTTCTATTTCCGCTCTTATTCTTTCTCTCTCGCGAGCTAGTCGCGCTTGTTCTATGTAGTGTCTCTCAATGTCATCCTCGATCTCTCGGTTTCTTCTCAATTCTTCTCTCCGTGTAGAATTATTCTTCCTTCAAGAAATTGGATCATTCGGCCCTTGGAGTTGCATGTTTTCTTGATTTTCCCTATTTCGCTCATTTTGAAGATTTTCGGCCGAGGAATATAACGATCTTCTATTTCCCTCTTCTCTCGCCATGCTCTGCGTTTGGATTTTGTGTTTCTTCCTCGGTACTTTCTGTTGGTAACACTCTCCTTCTTTCTTCTCTGTTCGATCTAGAACTTGATCTCACGCTACTTCTAGATCTCCTACTTTGCAATCTCATATTTTCCATCCTCAATTCATGATTTTGTCTTGTCAAGTTTGCTCGCTCCTCTGCAATGTCATGGGGCTTTATGTTCGCAAGGATATCTAGGCCTGTCATATTGTTGCAACTAAAACATCCTGCAGAGGCAAAAATACTTGGAAAATGATAAGGCAAGATCAATGGGTCTTTACATGCAAGTGTAAAGACGTCCTGCGATTTTGTCGCGATGAAAGGTGGCATGGGAGGACCTCTAATTAGGAGGTCTAACTTGGAAGACCACACAAAAATGATAAGGCAAGGTCAATGGGCCATTGCATGAAAATGTAAGGCGGCCTGCGACCTTGTCGCAACAAGAAGAGATAAAATAAAGACTACCGAAATGATAAGGCGAGAAAAGTAGATTTCTCCATTCATGGAGATACCTGCGACCTCGTCGCAATGATAAAATTCAACGTAAAGCAATGAAGAGATTATACTATTGCATGAGCACAACGCAGGAGATAGAGGAAAGATAAGAATGAAGAAATAACTCATTCATTCAACACTTTTTCAACGATTCTACCTTCGTAGATAAAGAACAGAGGCAACAATGGAATACCGAAAAAAAAAAAAAAAAAAAAAAAAAAAATCTTATGTTCTTTATTTTCTCGGCAAGAATCATTTCCAAAGAAGATGTTTATCAATGAACAACAAGAATCCTCACCAAAAAGGGAATAATGACTTCGCATGAACAGAGGCAATACTTCTTATACTTCAAGGATTAATATCTCTTATCCACTTCGCAAAGTTTCAGAACTTCGCGAAAGAATAGAGCATAGCATGAGGCAAAGAACATGGAGCGAGAGTTTCGCATGATGGATTCACAATACTTCTTATATTTAGAGGATTAAGTACCTCTTATACTTCTCAAAGAATACTTCATACTTCGCATAATTCAAGAAACGATACTTCATATATACTTCTCAAAGCTTCGGAACTTCGCGAAAGAATAGAGGCAAGTACGTACTTTTCAAGTCCAGTATTCTTCCGCTCGTCCCTTCATCAACAAAGACCAAAGATTACTACAACAACAGATTTTTCCTTAAAGATCGCTCTTCAAGCAATATTCAAGGAAAAAGAGGCAAGATGTAGGATTCAAATATCGCACAACATATTTTCTTAGCGTGCGAGATTCAATTATTTCCTTAACTCGCGAGAAGAGCTTGCGAGATTCAATTATTTCCTTAACTCGCGAGAAGAGCTTGCGAGATTCATTTATTTTCTTAACTCGCGAGAGTGTCTCGAGAGAAGGTAGCAAGACTCGAGAGAGTGTCTCGAGAGAAGGTAGCAAGACTCGCGAGAGTGTCTCGCGAGAAGGTAGCAAGAGCCTGCGAAATCATCAAAGAGCTCGCGAGAATGTCTCGCGAGAAGGTAGCGAGAGCCCGCGAAATCATTAAAGGGCTCTCGAGAATATGAGTTGTATGTGAGCTGTCATCCATTATGTAAACACCTATATAAAGAGGAGAGCAGGAGAGAGAAAGAGGAGGAACAATTTTGGAGAGGACACTTTTAGGAGGAGAGAGATATTTTTAGAGAGAGATTTATTTTATCAGGACCAAGGTGCTTACTTAAAATCTCGCAGACGTTGGATTTGATAGGATCAGCAGAAGTTTTCTTGGCATCATTCACGAGATCTGAAAGAACCTTAAAGGCCACCTCTATACCCTCCAAATTTTCCGCTGTTAGAGGAATTTGCTCTACCAAAAAAGATGAGTCATCCTTTGTCAAAGGAACCTCATGAGAAGAGGAAGTTTCGGGGAGAGAAGTGATTGGAGAAATAGTAGGGACATTGATAGCGAGAGGGTGATATAGCATCGTTTGTAGGAGGACAGTTGTAAGGAACTTGGTCTATGAGGAGTTGAGGTATAGGAATATTATCTTGCGACGACTTCAAAGAGCAGGAGATGAAGGTGTGAATGAAGGAAATGGAACACCTGGGAGTAACAGCTTGGGTTGGCGAAGCCTTTTAGGAGTTTTGTCAAGTATTTCCATCATCTCGCGAGTAACAAGTTAAATAAGAAACAGAGGCAACAATATATTGTTCATAAAAAGAAATGTTTCTTAAATACCTTGTCACTTTCATGAGACTTTCTTTTGTTAACCATAGATTTTGCTCGCGAAGTAGGCTTTGGCTGCGTAATAGATTCTTGTTGCGAAGAAGGTTTCGATGGCGAGCCCAAAGAAAGAAGAGGGTCCTTCACGGTAAATTTGGTTTTGGGTTGGTTCTTGCTAAACAACAATGGCGAGAAAAAGAACTATAAAGTTAAGCATACCAAAGTGTGATTTCAACAAGAAAAACTAATTTCAAAGCAATCAACCACAAGATCAAACTAGATATGGCAAGATTAACAAACCGGATGCCATGAGAACAACAAACTAGGATGTAGCGAGAAGAAGAGAAGAGGATGAAGAAGGAAAATAGCGAGCAAACACTTGCGAATGATTACGTAACGATGAAGAAGAGGAACACTTGCAGACGATGAAGAAGATAAGATGAAAGGGAAAAAGAAACTTCTTCACAAGGAACACTCCTATAAATAGATGAGAAAAAGATATTACGACCGGATAACACTTTAAAAGAGGTAAATATAGACACGTGTAAACGGTCGCCATTAAATCCAGGGAATTTTAGTAGAATTCGAACATCGCACAACATATTTCCTAACAGGCAAGAAGAGCTTGCGAAATTGGTTATTTTCCGTAACTCATGAGGCAAGAGATGCCACTTCATACATACAAAGAAGCTTCGGAACTTCGCAAAAGAATAGAGGCAAGTACGTACTTTTCAAGTCCAGTATTCTTTCGCTCGTTCCTTCGTCAACAAAGACCAAAGATTACTACAACAACAGATTTTCCCTTAAAAATCGCTCTTCAAGCAATATTCAAGGAAAAAGAGGCAAGATGTAGGATCATAATATCGCAACGTGCAGGGGCCCGCGGGTTAATAAACAACGATGTCGCGAGGCGATCAGACACAGACTAAAATAAACGACGCGATGAATAACGACACACAAAACAGCAGAAAGACATGGAACCGGCGAGGGTTAAGAAGTGTCGCGAGAATAAATGTTTGTACATCTGCGACACTTCGCGGAACATTTCCGAAATAAAAGGATAGATTAGCTGTCATCCACCGTGTATTACCCTATATAAAGGGCTAAGTGAGTCTGTGGTAGGAGGAGAGATCATTTTGGAATTGTTGGGTAAGTCATTAGGAGAGAGAAAGTTTAAGAGTGTTTTACTTGTTAAGTGTAATCCTACTTTTCCTGTGTAAACAACTCATGAGATTAATCAATAAACATTCTCAATTATACAACTTTCAATGAACTAATTAACCAAAATATAGTGAGGGGTGTAGTGTGGGAAAACCTGCTACTACAAACGGAGTCATTTTGAGTTCGTATGAAGAAATTATGAGCAAAACAAGAACTTGGAAGGCTAAAGGGGCAAAATGGTCATTTCCGAGGACAAGTGATATTGGCACCCCCACTGTATGTTAAGGGGCAGTCATTCTATTAAGGGGTGACTGTTTTCAAAGGAACTGCTAAAGGCGTTTGGTCTTCTACAAAGGGGAGTCGAGAATTCAAAATTTGTTGTCAAAGAAGAACCGAAAGTTCGGGAAATCAAGTTTACGTTCTTCATGCATCGATCATGGCTTGGCGTTAGTTCGGGGTTGTTGCCAACCATGGGCTCGTGAAAGTTTGTCAAGGAATGGAGTGAGAAGATGATCAATGGAGTTGGGCTTTGGCGAACGGGAGACTATCGAGATGTGTTGGCAGGTGATGATAATCGATGTTGTTGATGAAAAGAAGTCGCTGTAATGGAGTTTGATGGCAGCAATGGTGTTATAGGACACTGATGGCTTTTGCAGATGCCATTGTTGATCGATTGTTGCTGACGGAAGATGCAATGATCGTGATGGAGCTTTGATCAAAAAGAACAGAAAAGATGGAGTCTCGGTGATTGAGAATGGGGTTCTTTGACGATTGAAGTTTATGGAGTTCGAGCATAAGAGTAGGCCTGTTATATGGTTCAAGCTCGAGAAGTCAGTGGAGAATAATGGAGAGTTGCAATTTGGTAGTTACGGCTTGTGATTTCTTGTTGTTGATTGCGTGTGAGAAGAATGACCGGTGGGTCTTGCCAATGAGATGGGAAAACAGAGAAGTAATGGCCGCCGCCAATGAGATACGAAGGAGGAAATGATGGAAACTCGATAGTCTTTGACAAGTAGATGAATAACGGCACTGTGATCGAGAACGAACGAGGTTGGATATAGATGGACGGAGGAAGTTGAGATCTTTGTGTTGATCGTGGTTAATTGAGCTCGAGGCAATGACGAAGAGCTGGAGTTTGGGTTGCTGCCACCGACTGATGAAAGATGGCTGATCGGTGATGTCAGGCGAGAAGGTTGGAATTGGGAAGAATTTGTCGAGAGAGGAGTTTCAACTGATGATGCGTTGAGCTCGAGCTGCTGGTTGTCATGAGAAGAACTCGATCGAGAAAAGAGAGGTATTGGGTTTAGTGGCAGTGAAGGAGGATATCGAGACTAGGTGATGCTGTTGTGTCAAACGGGAAGAAGGAGTTTACGTTGAGATGAAGGTTAGAAAGAGGCTGAAACTAGCCAGTAACGATGAAGAATGATTGATGGAGTAGGGAGGTTTGAAAGTGAAGACTGCATGATGGCATCGGTGAATGACAGAGATGGAACGAGCAAACATGGCAGCAATGGAGAGAGTTGGTATCGGGTATTGGAGCTTGCTGCCATGGATGGATTGAATTGGTAATAGTGATACGGACTGAAATGAAGATGTAGAGACCGAGTATTCTGTGGTTTAATGATGGTGGCTTTCATGGAGTGATTGATGCTGGTAGAGACGAGAGGGAAAGATGGAATTGAGAATAGGCTGTCAGTTCCATATAACTGACAAGCCAAGAACGATAATGGGATGGGCTTCCACAGCTTCTGCACGAGCTCAATAAGCAGTACGTATGCGACTTTTTAATTTGCATGACCAGCCTTGGACGTGTGAATGGCCAGAGTTTGCAACTTACTTTGCACGAGGTGTGATGCACGGGACACAATTCTCAAGGAGGTGCTCTTTCCTATTTTTGCTAGGTTTCCTAGTTTCTTTAAGAAGAGGTTATAAAACTCTATATATAGGGAAGCTTAGATGGAATTTGGGAGATTATCTTTTTGCCTCTACTTTGTGTTCTAGGGTTTAAAACATGAAACCTTTTATCTTTCTTCTTGTTATGAACTCCATGAATATGAGCTAGAATTTTCTTTTGGTTATGAATTAGTTGGATTTCCAAACATGAATTTTTGTGCAATAAATTAGTTTTCTCTCATATTATCGTTTATGATTCACCATTAATATTGTTACATGATTTGAATGCTTGTTTAGTCGAGTCGCGAATCGATTGAGTTTGCTTTCATCTTTATTGCTAGATTAGGGTTGTTATACGAAAAAAAGTGATAATTCCCGATTTGAAGTAGCATAAATATGATTATAGTTTGTTGTGATATATTCTTATGATCATATGTGAACCATAACCTTTGTTAAATCGGATTAGTGCTTTTACACGTTCGATTGCTTTGATTGGCCTGATTTCATAGAACCTAATGCATCTAGGGAATTAAACTTGATTAGTGCTTTTACACGTTAGGTTGTTCTTTTAGGTAGAATTCATATTCGCATCTTTTAATGTGTTTGTTGATGACAAGAGGAGATTAGCGGGATATTCTTGCGATCAAGGTATTCTAGGGACTTTGATAAAAGTTGAGATTAAAATATCAATTCTAATTATTGTATAGAAAACATGTTTGTGAATGACAACGAAATCCTTAACCAATACTTTCTCATCCTTGATTTGCGTGTTTACTTTTTATTGTTGTGCTTTTATTTTATTTTCGTTTATAAAAGTCGAGAAAACCCCGTGTTACTTATAAGATACCGAAACATATTGACAACCAAGACCTCTCGTGGGAACGATCCTTTCTTGCCCTTGCTTCATTATATATTTTGAGTAGTAAGAAAGTGTAAATTATTTTTGACGCCTACGACAGCGATCACTGGTATTCAAGAGGCATAAGGAGAGCGACTGTAACTGAGTTATTGTGACGGTAGATTCGGTCTCAACTACATTCCATTATGAAGTTTTGATAGTATGCTAGTGTTTGTAGCGGCTTAATACAGTTTGGTGTTCAAATCTGGACTAGGTCCCGTGGTTTTTCTGCATTTGCGGTTTCCTCGTTAAAAGTATTCTGGTGTCTGTGTTATTTCTTTTTCCACATTATATTGTTTATCTTTATAATTGAAATATCACAGGTTGTACGAAAATCAATCAAAGTAGATATATCCATCATTTTTTGTTGGATACGACTTGATTGATCGTGGATATTGATTTTTGGAATCGTCCAAGTGCTCTCATGGAATAATCAGGTTCACGGACTTGTCTTCGTTTACATTCTGATTGTGAGAGAAAGAGATATAAGCTCTTCTTATAATTCCTGATTGAGATTCATTAAGTTGAACTCTCAGAATTGTAATTGAGTTAAGTCCGTATAGGTTGCCTAACAAAAAGTTGGTGGTGTATTTTGGTACCCCCGCGTTTTCAAGACTAAAAAGCAAGTACAGTAATCGAAGATTGACTCCCTTCTTATGAATATTTCCACTTAATCTTTTTTTTCTTTTATTTATCGAAGAATACAATATTGACTTTCATGTGAGAGATTTGACCATTAATGTTGGACAAAGTTTCGAAGGTATGAACCTACAGAATTGTGTCTTGCAATGCTTTGTAGAAGTTTCGGAAATTGGTCCTTTTGGTTCTGGAAACTGAAGGTTGGTAACAAAGAGTTGTGTATTTGCTCCTCTCTGATGAGGTTTCGAAAACTAAGATTGGAGGTTTCAAAAACTGAAGCATAAAAGTGTTTTTACTCTTCTCTGAAAAGGTTTCAAGAATTTTTAATCTAGGTTTTGAAAATTTAAGCACGAAGTATTTTTAATCCTCTCTATTAAGGTTCTGAAAACCATTTTTGTTTAGGAAAACTGAGGCTTGAAGTATTTTCTTTTTTATCTGTTGATATTTTTGTTAGAGCATAACTCGGTTGAACTCACCAAGCGTTGGTATGTCAAGTTTGGTTGTCATATTTTAGTGCGTCAAAAGTCATCTAAAGTCGCTTGATTATATACTAGAGTCAACTTCGTTTATGTTAGACTATAAAGTCTAAGAATGTTGAGACATACAAGTATTACTCCAAAGACCTGAAGAATGTGAAGAAGTAATGAACTACAACGACGACATCTTCCTTCCAATTAAGGTTAGTAATATTGACTTGAATTGCTTCATTCCTAACGTATCTTTCAAGTCGTGCTATATTGAAAACATAACTGCGAAGTTGTACATATTGTATAATACTCTAGTGATGTGACATGGTCATATTTGTATGATCATGGTATTAGGGAATTAAACTACGAAGTATAACGCTTATCTTTTGAACTTCGTAGATATGACATCAACATAATCTTGTATATCTTTTTATGATTATGTGAATGGGTTATGGTGAAGATTTCATCCTAGGAAACAATGTTTTACATTTTTTTAAAGGAATTACATTCATGAACTTGTTTTGTGAATCGAAAGGGAAATCATTAGGCTTATTGGTACGACTATTCATTGCAAATCTTTGGATTACCAATATGTATGAGATGGTAGAACCGATCGAAACTCTGTTATGCATCTTGGTATAACTTATCACAATGCCTAACTTATGATTTGGTATGACTAGTTTTTATTAACTGGTGTAACCGATCCTAAGTAATCACCATGAGAGGGTATGATCGATATTTGTAATTGGTGTGACTGATCCTAGTAATTGGTGTGACAGATCACGAGTATTGTGTAATTGATCCTTATAATTGGTAACCGGTCCTGGTAATTGGTGTAACCGATCCCGAAGAATCGGTGTGACCGATCACAATACCATGGGAATATGGTGACCGGTCATGGTAATTGATGTAACCGGTCCTGGTAACTGATGTAACCGGTCCTGGTAACTTGTGTGACCGATCACAAGTATTTCCATATTGAGGTATAACCGATCCTAGTGATTGGTAGAACTGATTGAACCCATGTATGTGATTTGATATTTGATTAATCACAAAGTTTATCTTGGAATACAGGTCAACCAATTATAAACTTGTTTGGAAGTGTGGTATAAACGATTCCAAGAATGTAAATCCATGTAAATATGAATAAGGATTTACAGTGAAGATATGTCAACATACTTTGAACACGTAAAAGTAACTCTTATCATTTATTGTTCAAAGATATTCATTAGTACCCAAGGAGATCTTGTGTTAAAATAAATTGAGAATCTTTTAATTATGGTTTTTTGTTTATATGCTTTAATTACTAAGCAATTAAATGCATATCTCTAGAGAATAAAATTAGTAATGTGCATTTACTAATTGGAGATTTTTCTATTGAGATATTTCAGAAATTTTGGACAAGCATTTATTGGAATTAGGAAAACCGAATTTTGCTATTCATTACATATTTTGAGAATATTTTCGATTTTGTATATTCCTTGGTGTCCAAACATCCTTGGTCTATAAATACCTAAGTTTGCATTTCTAGCAAACTATATGCTAAGAGCCGGGAAAACTTCATTTCTTGTTGTTTCTAGTGGAGCCGTCTAATCGGAGAGTAAAGTATCATAATTAGGTGAAATCTCTTACGACCGCTCGTTTAAAGACTTCTGTGGGATCAAGAAGCTCTACGAATACCATTGGTGGGAAACTAGATAATTGCAGTGTTATTATTTTTCGATTGATTTGATTGACTAACGGTTGTTGAAACTTTGATTGCACTTAGTTTGTTTATTCTTGAGAATCTTCTCTTCTGATATAAGATTTACTCCAACTAGATCGAAGTATCGACGGGATCTTTAGAACTGTTTGTAGATCTAAAGATATCTTGTGATAATCCATTGTTAACAGACTCCGTTTTGTGTGTGATTGATCACAATAGATTCAAGTGGTGTTGTGCAGGTTTTTATTGAATGTAGTTGCAGGAAATCCTACACTACACCCCTCACAAGAATCCATACAACTAAGACATTTGAAGATGAATGATAATGATTTTTATTGATTAATTCCTTGAATGTTCACAAGATAGAATGGAAAAGAGTTAAAGAAATTACAATCACTACAAACTTTCTCTCTCCTAATGACTTGCTTAACACTCGAAAAATGATCCCTTCAACAGTCCTGCTCGACTCCTTATAGGGTATTACACATTGGATGACAGCTAAGCTGTCCTTTATTTTCGGGAATGACTTGCGAAATATCACAGACGTTCAAGTATATACTCTCGCAAGTTTCCTAAATCTCGCTAAGTCTTCACATCTTTCTCGTGTTTTGGCTGTCGTCATTCATTGCGTCATTTATATTACTCATCTGCGACACTTTCGCAATATCGTCGTTTATTGATCTCGCGAGGTATTGTTGTTGCGATATTCTGATCCTACATCTTGCCTCTTCTCATGTCTTCTCTGCGAAGAAGAGAACGTCATGAGAATTAGTATTTTTGAAATGCCTCAACGGTTCATCTTTTTCTGTTATGATCCCGTACTTTTACACAGAATTTATTACACATGTTTCTTCTTCCGCTCTTTTCTTGACACGTCTCTTTCAACCGTCTTTTCTTGACCATTCACGTCTCTTCTCGCATTAAATGCATTTATCTTCTCAAGAATTTTCTCTATATATAGTTTTCTCACCTTCCTTTTCTTCTTTTTTACTTTCTCTCTGCAAATCTTCTTCAATTCTTCTCCTCCACCATTCATGTTCCTGCTACTGTAAATCTCTCTTTTCTTCTTTCTTTTGATCTTTAACTTTCTAATCATTCCCATATTCTGAGAATGGCTCCACCTGGTCGTAAATATGAAACTCTCTTGGGTGAGACTCAAAAGAATTTACAAGAAAAGGGTTTCACCTTGTCCATCATTCCCAATCAAGAACCTTCATCTATTCTTTCGCAAAATTGTTTATCGATCACCATTGTGATGATGGAAAATCATAATCTCGCTAGGTCAACTCCTCGCAGGTCTTCCCATTCCTCATTACAATCCGAATTACCCTTGTTCTATGAAATCCTTTCTCATGAGAAATTCTCGCGAGCTATTTATCAACTAAGTGGTGATTGCATCCGTCTAATGCTTGAATTCGCCAATCGTGGCGCTGGTAAGGATCTCTATATCCTGATGACGTCAAAGATCCAAAATTCGCAAATTTAGAGATAATCGTTTGAAAAGTATTCGAAGAGAAAACTTTTTGAAAATTATGAGGTGATAAATATGAAGAATGATAAATCTCATTTGGGGTGCTCGATTGAAAAGAAAAGAGAACGTTCCCAACGATAAGATACTCATGTTAGATATTGACTGGCACTCTGGCAAGAACAATGTTCCTCGCTTCTCTAAAGATGAGAAATGGCGTGTCTTTCCGCTATTTTTGAACGGACCTTACATTTCGAGGTTCCAAAGATATCGCTTCGCGAATCTCGCAAATTATCATCCTTGGGTATTTAATTGGCCCGAGAAAGCAAAAGAGGTATACTTTCTAATTTTCATTCGTTTTGCGATGTTTCCTTCCTTTTATATTTACTAAACTTGCGAAATTTTCAGATCACCAAATTGAGAAGGAGCTACAAAAGGAATCCAAAGGCTAGTACTCTGGCGATACTTCGTTCAATCACGGATGAAGTAAGAAATATTTTTCCTTATTATTTTTAACAATATTGTTGCCTCTGTTTCTTATCTTCATTAGGTGTGCGAAGGTTGGCGTTGAAGAGAATGATATTTCAAGCCGCGAAGACTAAAGGCAAGAATAAAATCACTCTTCGCAAGGATAAATCTTCTCGCTCTCCATCTTCTAAAAACGGGATATCCGTTCCTCTTCTCACTCTAATTCCCAAACCAGCGAGAACTCTTATGAAAATAATGATGAGGTTGACACTTCTTTTGCGAAGGAGAATCATTCAGTCGAATCTGCTATGACGCAACTGTCTAGTGTTTTCTCTGATTCCATGCAAGGAATGGGAGATGATCGTTTGTCTGCTACTTGCGAAGCTCTCGCAAATATCTGCGATGCCCCTATGCTAGTGGATAATGATTCTTTTCGTGGAGTTTCCAGGAAAATGAATCCCAGTTTCTTAAATGCACTTAGTGCCTTGGTATGTTCATATTTCTTTATTTCTTTGTGATTTCGATTATAAATCTTATCTTAACAATTTCTTTACTTTCCTTTATAGTCTGGGAGAGCTTCCTTTGTTGTTGCCTCAGATCTCGAGAAAAGGCGCAACAATCTTGAAAAGAAAAATCTTCAACTTAAGGAGAAGAACAAAGAATTAGAAGTTGAAGTTGCGACATCTCGCAAGAAGAATGAAAATGAGACTTCCGTTCTTCGCGAAAGAATTCAACAGTTGGAAGCTGAGTATTCTACCCAGAAGAACAAAATATCTACCCTTCAAAGTGCTAACCAGCAACTTTATGGTATAAAACCCTTCTCTTTTCTCCGTTTCTACTTTGTCATTTATTTTTCTTTGCCTGACTTATCATTTTCGCAGACATTTATAATCTTTCTGACGAAGCCATCCTTCTCCATTCATTTCCTGAGCCTATGGATGATGATGCTCTTCTCGCTCATATCAACGAATCTTTAAGTAGTTCTTCAAACAAAATTAACTCTCTCTCATTAAATGAACTTTGAACCAAATTTCATCTCTTAGAAATTGAGCATGGATCTAGTTTAGGTTTAGCCAACCGATTTAAACGTTTATATCTTAGCTCCCACGAGAATAATAATATTCTAAGGAAGAAAATTAATAGCCTTATAGATGACAAGGATCGCATTGCTAATCAAGGTGCACAAGCATTAGCGAAATTCCAAAAAACTCTTCTTGAAGTCCAAATTGAACGAGATGAATCTCTTCGCCAAAATGCCATACTTAATGAGCGAGAAAATCAAATTCGTTCACTTCTTGTCATAAATAGTGATGATGAATTCGCTTGGGCTGCGAAAGTTCTAGATAATGCCAGAAATAACTTAGGTGTTAGCGTCAATCTTCATGCTGAGCATACTGCCTTGGTTAAAGATATGATTTCTGACAGAGAAGGTTGTTAACTGTTCTTCTTTACTTTACCACTTCTTTTTTGTGAAACTGCTATTAAGTTACCGACTCATTATCATACGTTCGCAGAAGCTGAGAAGAGATATCAAACAAGGATTGAAGAACTTGAATCTGAAAAAGAACAACTTGCAAAGGACCTCTCTCTTCGCAACAACAAGTATTCCAGGTTGAAGAAGCAATTACAAACTACGAGAGCGAATTTCAATAATGACGTTGTTCGTTTTCGCAATCAAACTATTGAGACAGGTTTGTGATGACCATCGCATTCCTCTTTCTTCATATCCTTGTCTTCTTGATGAAGTTCCTAAAAATATGCCTTCCTCGGATGTCTCGATAGTGATGCAAGCGAAGAAGAGGAATCGATAAAGAATCGATGAAAAGAAGAATAAGGCGAGAGATAGTTCCATTTTCCTTTTTCTCTTCTTGTGATACTTGTACATTTATCCTTCTAACCTTCCATTTTTATAATCTCTTATCAGTAAATCTATCATATGAAAATAAATAACAAGTTTTTACTCTAATCATTCCCATACTTGCCTTTGTTATTTATTTTCACATGAGAAATTAAATCGATAACCTTTAAGTAATAATACTTCTTAGTTTCAGAATCATTTGCTAATTCTTCACAAATAAATGAAGAAGTATAGCCATTTTCACAAGTTTATTTGGTTACTCAATTTCTTGTGTGATCTTATCTTCGTTTATGTTGAAATTCATCATTGCGACAAGATCGCAGGACGTCTTTACATTTTCATGTAATGACCCATTGATCGTGCCTTATCATTGCTCATGTGTGGTCTTATTTTGCCTTCCTAATTAAAGGTCTTATTTTGCCACCCCTCATTTTTGCGTCAATATGACAGGTCTAAATATTCTTACGAACATAAAGTCCCATGACATTAAAATAGTCTTGCGACAAAATCGCAGACGTCCTTACACTTTCATGTAACGACCCATTGATCTTGTCTTATCATTTCTTTAGTATTTTTGCCTCTCAGGATATTTTTCTTGCGACAATATGACAGGCCTAAATGTTCTTGCGAACGTAAAGCCCCATGACATTGCCGTCTTGCGACGAAATCGCAGGACGTCTTTACACTTTCATGTAAAGACCCATCGATCTCGTCTTACCCTCTCTCCTGAGTCACAAATTGAAACTCCTTCACCCAACCTAGGTGTAGTTTGTCACAAAATTGCAAAACCAACTTTTCTGAAAATGCCTAATTTAGGCCTAGAGCTTTGTGCTTCCCAAGTCCTCTTGGACTATTTTGCATCAAAGTATAACACTCTTAAGGAGCCACAGTTGGAATGTGTATATCTGCCTGTTCTTAGCAAAACTCATTTCGAGTTAGACCTTTTGCATGATGTACCGTTAAAATTGCAAGATTTTGTGCTCCCAAACACACCCGTTCACAAGTTTAGGTTTGGGGGAAACTCTTTCACATTTGCATTCTTACTTGCACTCTCATATTATATTTGTGTAAGGCTGTTGATGTTTGTACATATTTTCTGTTGGGTTGATCCTCAACTCTTTAGACTGTTGGTTTATGGTGCATTTTCATTGTATATATCCAGTAGGACTTGTTAAATTTTTTTTTCTTTTCTTGATTCGGTTGAGTCTTCTTGCACATATATTATGCTAATCCGATATGATCTCCGTTGAGAATGTTGGATTCTATCCTTGACTAACGAAGCTCAACCTTGCTCCTGCCGACATCCGGTAATCTCTTCCCTTTTTATCTTATCAGCATAGTTCTCGTGGTACGTGACTGTTCAAATTTTTCCTATCTGTGACACATTGAGGACAATGTTTGATTTAGGTTTGGGGGTGCATTTGCATTTAGAGTTTTTAGTTTTTATTTTGCATTTAGAGTTTTTAGTCTTTTATTTTACCTTTTATTTTCAAAAAAAAAAAAAAAAAAAAAAAAAAAAAATTCAAAACTCTTTTTGTAAAAACCTCCAACTTTCAGAGATTTTAGAGTCACTAGCATGCTTTTAGCTATGTTTACATAGAGAGTCTGACCGAAATAACAGAATTTGGAAGTACCGGAGAACACAATCTGATTCCTTAGTTGATTAGAGCGTTAAAGTTGGATTTAACCATACGGAGGGCTTAATTAGGTCTTTGTTTAGACATTCGGTAGTAGAATTGTGATCACCCATAGTGGAGACTACCCATTTTACATCAAGTGAGGCACCAACCTTCAAATTTTTTGCAACTTTCTAGAAAAGCTGTTAGAGTGTGTGTCACCTTACGTAAATTCCGGGTAGGAATGGTGAGCTACCCAACTTCGCACCATTTTCAAGCACTACTTTTGATCTCTTGAGTGCTAGTTTTTGTCAATCATGAGGGTGACGTCTAAAGATGAAAACTCCTTCTAAATACCGATTTGTAGTTAGCATCATTCTCTCTCTCAATCAGCAAGACCCATAGAAACACATCATCGTCAGCAACCGGAGCAGAATCAGAATATGGAAAGAAAAATTGATATAGTCCAAGGTTTACGTGCAACAAAGAAAAAGAAGATGAGAATTAATGAAATTTTTATAATCAAGACAATACAAGTTGTGGAAAGATTGAGTGATAAAGTCCTTTGTCCATGGAGTTAGTTGTTTCATTATTTGTATTTTATTTTCACTTTTTGTAACCAAAAAAAAAAAAAAAAAAAAAAAAAAAAGATATTGTAGTTTATTTTTGCTACCACCATGGTAAAGAAGAGTTCAAAAAGAAAAATCCAAACAACAAGGAAATTGAGTAGAAAAGTGAAAAATTGTCAAGTTTTGTGAAGTTTAGAAGTTCGTCATCAACAAGTGAAGACCGAAGACCGAAGAGTGAAGACGTTTCTATGGTTCTTATGAGAGAGTGATATTAATTGCCGATCGGGTGAGAAGTGAGTGAGTACTCCCACCCCTTGCTAATGGTTGATTTCCTTTCTTAGAGATCATCAGAAAAGATTCTTTTTGTCCACACCTCTCGTGGAGTCTCCAGATTTTATTTTCGGAAGGTTATCCTTCTTACCTACAACGTGTGCAGGATTTCTCTCTTTACTCCCGCTGCACACATGAGAGACTAAAAAGCGATCTTTTTGAGTGCAATTATCATAAAACCCTAATAGTGAGGCGAAGTCGAGGCTTATGATCACAATCGAATCCGAATTCTTTCATATGGTATGGTTACTTCTCGCTCAAAGACTTAAGGATGAGAATGCGTTCTTCGATAGTTCTAACTTCGTTACTAGCATGCGAAACTCTATGTCCTCATAGCTTCTTGGAGGCTTGAGACTCTTTTACACTACGAAGTTGGAGAAGTTTTTGTGGGTACACCTACGGTAAACCCTCACGAGACTACAACTCGTCCACTAGGGACACCTAGGGGTTTAAAGGCTTAGTGCATACGCTAAATGCATTCGAGAGACTGCGACGGGGGTATAGTTAGGATTTCCTAATTTGTTTCACTTGAGGACAAGTAAAATTCAGGTTTGGGGGTATTTGATGAGTGCCAAATAGTGCATATTTATACACCTTTTTATTGGCATTTTACTCATCTTTTGCGCTTAGAAATCAGATATTATCCCAGATTCTGTGTTTTCCTTGTTTTCAAGAATAAATATTTGTATTGATTAATTTTGTGTTTTTAGGTAGTAAATAAAGCTCGAGGGCGAGGAGCCCAAAGAGCGAAGAAGTGGAGTCGAGCATCTATGGAGCAGAAAGCCAAAGCCCGCGCGCAACAGTTGCAACCCAACAAGTGGCAACTCATCTACAAGACATGGGCTTGAGCTAGTCCCGACCCGTGACCCGGATCCGAGCCCGCTCATCCCGAGACGTTGAGATTTCTTTCTCCCTCATCCAACGGTCGCTGCTTCCACGTGCATCGAAGATCGCTGCTCCCGCGCTACACCAGATCACACCAAAACCGCTTACCATCCTCGGTCGTTCAGATCTCCATCAGCTCCATCCTACGCTCGCTAGGCCTGTCTCATCAATCTTGGCTGCATCCGCCCCACAACAAAATCCCCATCACCTATACCCCTCGACCAAAACCCTAATCCCAGTTTCATTCTCTCTTTCTTCCTCTCTTCCCTCACCCGACACAGAGCAGAGCTCTGCTCTTCCACCACCAACCTTCCCTGCCACAGCCACCCACTGCAACAGCCGCTCTCACCTCCATCAACAACTCTGTCAGCTACAACATCTCTGCCCGCACCACCTCTCTAGAGCTAGTTTTCTCTCCCTTAGCTTCTCTCAACCTTAGAAGCTAACCTAGAGAAAACTAGAGCTAGGGTTAGCCAACAACCGATGCATGGCATCTCTGAGGCGATTAGACAGAAGAGGGAGCGCAATCAGAGTATGGGTGCGATTGCTTTTGGTTTATTTTATCTTTAATTTTTGTTTTGAGAATTAGGGTTAGATATTTTGAGTTGTGCATGTATAAATATGAGTGATGGGTGTTGATAGAGAGCATACGCTGGATTAGCCGGTGCGATCAATTAGGTTTAATTTGTATTGAATCATGTTCTAAAGTTTCTTTGCTAGGGTTTGAGATGAAACCTAGCTTATAACTGTGTTAATCATGTTAAGTATATTTCTCTTGAATGCTTAATTCGTTCTAGGATAAAATTAATCTTAGCACATCACACTTTGCTCTCACAGTGCATGCCAATGCCATGGATGCCTTTGTAGTTAGAACACCTCTCGTGATGATGATCTTTGCAACTCAAGCTTAGTTGGTTTATTATCAATCCTCGGATTAGTTGTACTCTAATCGGACAAGTAATGCTTGGGTGAGATACATTAGTTGTGATTAACTTATCAATTGGAGAAACATAAGAGTAATGTAATTAACTAAAGACACGGGCGTAAGTTAGTGGCCGATTTGAAGACCCTAGTGCACCTTAACTGTAATCTTGTTCATCTGTTTAGAATCACAGCTTTCAATCTAGCCGTATCGGCACAATCCCTGTTTGTCACTTGTTACTTCATTTAGAACTCAGTTTAGAAAGCCCTTAGATCACACATCAAAGCACCCCTCGTCTCTGTGGATCGACTCGTACTTGCCGCGTCTCCAATAGACGCCGTGCACTTGCGGTATAACCCGTAGGCCACAATTTATTTACCCATCTTTTAGGCCTACCAAGTTTTTGGCGCCGCTGCCGGGGACTTGGCGTGTGCCTTGTCGATTTTTGGTTTATCTTGACTGGAATTCCATTTCTCCCTGTAAATACTCATGTTGCATTGAAGTTTTAGCCCTTAACTTGTATAACTTAGCTGTAACTTGCTGATTTCTGCATCCTTTATAACTTTCTATTATTGCATTCTTGCATCTAGTTTTTGTCAAACCCGCATGCTCGCATAGCTAGTTGTAATTTCCATCTTTCCCTTCTTAGTCTTTGCCCCGCATTACACCCCGTACATCCCATCAATCATTGCACTCTCGCCGGTAACTTAGCACACTGCCTGATAACACTTGCTTTGCTAGCATAATTTAGTCAATTAAGCTCTGTCCGGCTCCATAGTGGTTTAGTCGTTTAATCATTTAGTCATTTAGTCATTTAGTCATTTAATACGCATTGCTAGTATAGTTTAGTCATTTAGTCATCTTGTATTATTCTATTTGCTTTGAACTAGCACTTTAAAACCGATTTTCTCGTGTTGAGCTAGCAGGTGCCTCTTATATCGATGTGCAAACCAAAAGGGAGAAAGGCTAGGAAGCACAAACGAGCAAGCCCGGGAAAGACAAAGAATTGAGCAATACTGACCACCGTGGCTAAGCAAGTTGGTCACTCTCAATTCCTTTTTCACTCCATATATGCATGCTAGACCGTAATCGTGATCTCGGTTAAAGCTAGTCTACCACCCGCATTGCATTGAAATCGTGTTTTGAAATATACATAAAATCTCGTGTTTTGGGTGAATTGAGCTATAGTTCAGCTGTGAACTTTGCTATAACCCTCCAGCCCACAGTGTGTGAGTACGAATAGCGAGTCCTGTGACTCAAGCCGTGTTGCTATCAATTTGTGGATGCGAGCACTACTAAACCGAGCAAATGATGTATCATCTTTAGTGAGTGGTGACTCCACGTGTTGAATTCACTAAGCACCCCGAGTTACTTTTTAACCCATTTGGCGGCACTCGAGCTCGACCGTGCACCTTGTGGGAAACCTTGTAAGGCTGCCATCACCGAGCATAACTCTTTATCAGCCCCGTATTTGTATTTTTAAAGCGTGGCAGCCGTTTGCATGTTTAACCCGCCATCACTTGAGCATACCCCGCACACCCCGAGCATGAGCCATTAGAGCCGCAACCTTGAGAGCCACATGCTCACTTGCTTGCCCGAAGCTGCAAGTTTGCGCCAGGTTGCAAACCCTGCTACCATCATTTGAGCATAACCTGTCTCACCTAGCAAGACCTCTGTCAATAGTTGCAAACCCGTGACAAATCTATGCTTAGCTTTGTACCTTGTATGCCATTAGCCCCCGCTGATTTGAGCAATCGAAGCTCTCGGCCAGAGCTAAGTGAGGGTTTGAATAGAAAACTTTGACTCGGTGAGTAAAAGTCCGACTAAGCTAAGTGAGTGAACTCGGTTCTGTTCACCGAGTTAAACCTAGCAGAGTTGAGTTGACTCCACGAATAGCCGAAGTCAATCCTAACTCAGCGATTTACCGAGTTGAATCGGGTTGTTTATAATCGAAACCCGGCCCACCGGGCTAACTAAACTCATAACTTGGGCTTACACCAAACCAGCCCACCTAACCCAACTCGGGCTAGCTAAACCCACATCTGGTTGGGTGAACATCACCGCTAATTGAACCCGACTGGCCAAGCAAACCAAATCGAGCCCATAGTCTGGTAATTTGTGCAAAAGATTAAGTCCCATCTGTTTGGGCTAGAACCGGTTTCACTAAGTCACACCATCTGGGCGCTTAGGCTAAACCTATTAGCTGGTCGTGAAAGCAAATTGAGCCCACACAACCTAGGCTTTGCACACAATTGTCGGGCTTCCTACAAAACCAAACTTTCCCAACAAAACCAAATGAAACCCAATAAACCAAACCAATCCCACCAAAACCAAACTTAGTCCACTTCAACTGGGCTTTGAGTTCAATTTGAGTACTAAATCATGTCAGGATTTTGGTCTGCATCTGGGGATGGAACAAATAAATCCCTTAGAGAGCTTGCTTACGGGCACCTTTCACAGGATGAACACCCCACATACCATAGTGACTTTAGGGAACTTTATGGGCCTTCTCGGGGCCCCCGACCTCACATACCCTAATCATTATGATCACATACATCATCCACCACAGGTTGAAAATGAACAATTTTTTCATACCCGGTCATCACTTTTGGATCAATTAGAATCTCGACTATCCGCTTTAGATAGGCAATCGCTTTAGAAAAGCAACTGTCAATCTAGTTTTTCTAGGCAATATGAAATGCATGCTTGCACCTTATGTGGTGGCTTAGACCACCCCCGCTGAATATTGTTATATTTTGTATGCTTTTAGACAGTCTAGGGAAAACCATGATAATCCAATGTACGAAGTGTCTGAAGTGACTATTGGGACCATAATCAACCCGCACACATGCATCATTCACCACAGTGGGGAGATGAACAATTTTATACTCCCCCAACTCCTAGTTTGCAATCAATAATGGAAACACTCATGGAGCAAAATGCTAGGCTTGAAATGAATGCAATGCATGACCATCAACATAGCAACATGTATGAATTTCCCTTCTCTAGTGAACCTCATGCTCAACCATACAATGAATACCCATATGAGGAATGCATACCCACTAGTGAAGACTCTCCTTCAATAGAAAAACTCGAATGATTCTTCACCTGATTGAATTACAAAATGATAGGATTGAAAATAGTGTTTCTAGTCTTACTCATACAGCTAACGTTGAATATGAACCTAATCTAGAGGTAAATGAGTACACTAAAAATACTACCATTTTGAATGGAGAGATGAATTCTTGCTATGATGATGATGATGATGAATATGAAGAGCATGTGTATTTTGAAAATGTAGTAGAATCTTTAGGTTCGAGTCATTAAGTGCCTCTTCGTGAACCCCATGAATGATGCTTCTTCTAATATTCATATATGTGATGATGATGTGGAACCCGGTGCAATTGTCCTCGTGAAAATGAACATGATTTACCCTCTTTCGACTTTGGGAAAGTGTGTGATGGTGCAAATGATTTTATACATGAAAACAACTTAGATGTGACGGACCGGAAAATTACGCCTTTGGCGCGTTGCCCCGCAGGCCGTAATCTCCCCGGTGCGCCATGATGATGAAGCTAGTTGAGCAACCGTCACATTGCCGTGTCTTGTCCAGGCATAAGCCTTAGACTTTAGCGTAGGCCACACCAAGCCCTTGCCATTTCCCACGTTACCATCTCTTTTATAACTTGATAGGAAGTATGAGCATCCACTTACTGGCATGCAACTAAGCCTCATCAAGTCTGGCCACAATCATCTCTTCGTCGAGCTACCAAGCTTAGATGATATGAGGGGCCAACGTCTTTGGACCGACAATGCCGCAACTCATTGCGGCTGCCTACGTACCCTTCCCTACTCTAAAGGGATCAAGCACAGACCGTAGTTCATCACGAAGGGACAGAAAATTAAACCAAATCGTTTGCAAGGCTGTGGCCTAGCAAAAACGGTAATGGCCTGGTCCGTATAGGCCATTCCGCCAAGATGCATAATGATTATGCATCATCGGGTCCTTGTACCGTGGCATAGTAATGCCAACGCATCAAATACCCTCTTCGAAAGGCTACGCAACTATAAATGAGCCTTAGGCATCATTTATGCTCTTTCGGCTAGGCTATGAAGCTTACTTGGTACATAGTCCGCATATGCACCTTCAACCAACTACCCCTCCCTATATATGTCTTAATGGAATTTCTACAAGTATGAAAAGGGGAGCATATTGACATGCTTCACTATTCATGGCCGTTGCCATGAATTTCTCAAGGACCCGGCAATGATTGCCGAGTCTCCGTTTCTATTGCACAATGATTGTGCACCACTCGTCCGGCTCTGCTGCACAATGATTGTGCACCAATTGTTCTGTCTCATTGCACAATGATTACACACAACGATTGCGTACAATGATTGCGCACCACCCGGTCTTCTCGATCTGCTTCGTTTATTGCACAATGATTTTTTGTAAGATCGAGCCCACCTACCCAATGGCCTAATGCATCATGATGATGCAACATTGGCCCTTGGCCAAATGCCAAACATAATGCGCCATTTTGGCGCGGTATTGGCCTTAAGCCAATCCACCTTTTTCACGCTGCGGAAGCTTTGGATGAAGCTTCATCACAAGCAAATGGCGCATCTTTTAGCATGCGCCATGCTAAAAACACGGGGTGTTACATTAGATGTACCTAACCTCTCTCCTGAGTCACAAATTGAAACTCCTTCACCCAACCTAGGTGTAGTTTGTCACAAAATTGCAAAACCAACTTTTCTGAAAATGCCTAATTTAGGCCTAGAGCTTTGTGCTTCCCAAGTCCTCTTGGACTATTTTGCATCAAAGTATAACACTCTTAAGGAGCCACAGTTGGAATGTGTATATCTGCCTGTTCTTAGGAAAACTCATTTCGAGTTAGACCTTTTGCATGATGTACCGTTAAAATTGCAAGATTTTGTGCTCCCAAACACACCCGTTCACAAGTTTAGGTTTGGGGAAACTCTTTCACATTTGCAGTCTTACTTGCACTCTCATATTATATTTGTGTAAGGTCGTTGATGTTTGTACATATTTTCGTTGGGTTGATCCTCAACTCTTTAGACCGTTGGTTTATGGTGCATTTTCATTGTATATATCCAAGTAGGACTTGTTAAAATTTTTTTCTTTTCTTGATTCGGTTGAGTCTTCTTGCACATATATTATGCTAATCCGATATGATCTCCGTTGAGAATGTTGGATTCTAGCCTTGACTAACGAAGCTCAACCTTGCTCCTGCCGACATCCGGTAATCTCTTCCCTTTTATCTTATCGCATAGTTCTCGTGGTACGTGATTTGTTCAAATTTTCCTATCTCGTGACACATTGAGGACAATGTTTGATTTAGGTTTGGGGTGCATTTGCATTTAGAGTTTTTAGTTTTTATTTTGCATTTAGAGTTTTTAGTCTTTTATTTTACCTTTTATTTTCAAAAAAAAAAAAAAAAAAAAAAGAATTCAAAACTTTTTGTAAAAACCTCCAACTTTCGCAGAGATTTTAGAGTCACTAGCATGCTTTTAGCTATGTTTACATAGAGAGTCCGACCGAAATAACAGAATTTGGAAGTACCCGGAGAACACAATCGGATTCCTTAGTTGATTAGAGCGTTAAAGTTGGATTTAACCATACCTGAGGGCTTAATTAGGTGTTGTTTAGACATTCAGTAGTAGAATTGTGATCACCCATAGTGGAGACTACCCATTTTACATCAAGTGAGGCACCAACCTTCAAATTTTTTGCAACTTTCTAGAAAAAGTCGTTAGAGTGTGTGTCACCTTACGTAAATTAGGGTAGGAATGGTGAGCTACCCAACTTCGCACCATTTTCAGCACTACTTTTGATCTCTTGAGTGCTAGTTTTTGTCAATCATGAGGGTGACGTCTAAAGATGAAAACTCCTTCTAAATACCGATTTGTAGTTAGCATCATTCTCTCTCTCAATCAGCAAGACCCATAGAAACACATCATCACAAAGAACCTGAGTTAATCGAATATGGAAAGAAAAATTGATATAGTCCAAGGTTTACGTGCAACAAAGAAAAAGAAGATGAGAATTAATGAAATTTTTATAATCAAGACAATACAAGTTGTGGAAAGATTGAGTGATAAAGTCCTTTGTCCATGGAGTTAGTTGTTTCATTATTTGTATTTTATTTTCACTTTTTGTAAAAAAAAAAAAAAAAAAAAAAAAAATCAAAAAAGATATTGTAGTTTATTTTTGCTACCACCATGGTAAAGAAGAGTTCAAAAAGAAAAATCCAAACAACAAGGAAATTGAGTAGAAAAGTTAAAAATTGTCAAGTTTTGTGAAGTTTAGAAGTTCGTCATCAACAAGTGAAGACCGAAGACCGAAGAGTGAAGACGTTTCTATGGTTCTTATGAGAGAGTGATATTAATTGCCGATCGGGTGAGAAGTGAGTGAGTACTCCCACCCCTTGCTAATGATTGATTTCCTTTCTTAGAGATCATCGAGAAAAGATTCTTTTTGTCCACACCTCTCGTGGAGTCTCATTTTATTTTCTAAGGTTATCCTTCTTACCTACAACGTGTGTGTGGATTTGTCTCTTTACTCCGCCTCGCACACATGAGAGACTAAAAAAGCGATCTTTTTGAGTGCAATTATCATAAAACCCTAATAGTGAGGCGAAGTCGAGGCTTATGATCACAATCGAATCCGAATTCTTTCATATGGTATGGTTACTTCTGTCAAGACTTAAGGATGAGAATGCGTTCTTCGATAGTTCTAACTTCTGCTACTAGCATGCAGAAACTCTATGTCCTCAGCTTCTTGGAGGCTTGAGACTCTTTTACACTCGAAGTTGGAGAAGGTTTTGTGGGTACACCTCTGGTAAACCCTCACGAGACTACAACTCGTCCACTAGGGACACCTAGGGGTTTAAAGGCTTAGTGCATACGCTAAATGCATTCGAGAGACCTCGCGACAGGGGGTATAGTTAGGATTTCTAATTTCTGTTTCACTTGAGGACAAGTAAAATTTGGTTTGGGGTATTTGATGAGTGCCAAATAGTGCATATTTATACACCTTTTTATTGGCATTTTACTCATCTTTGCGCTAGAAATCGATATTATCCCGCATTCTGTGTTTTCCTTGTTTTCAAGAATAAATATTTGTATTGATTAATTTTGTGTTTTTAGGTAGTAAATAAAGCTCGGAGAAACCGAGGAGCCCAAAGAGCGAAGAAGTGGAGTCGAGCATCTATGGAGCCAAAGCCAAAGTCGCAAGGCAACGATTGCAACCCAACAAGTGGCAACTCATCTACAAGACATGGGCTTGAGCTAGTCCCGACCCGTGACCCGGATCCGAGCCCGTCTCTTCTGAGACGTTGAGATTTCTTTCTCCCTCATCCAACGGTCGCTGCTTCCACGTGCATCGAAGATCGCTGCTCCCGCGCTACACCAGATCACACCAAAACCGCTTACCATCCTCGGCCGTTCAGATCTCCATCAGCTCCATCCTACGCTCGCTAGGCCTGTCTCATCAATCTTAATCGCATCCGCCCCACAACAAAATCCCCATCACCTATACCCTCGACCAAACCCTAATCCCAGTTTCATTCTCTCTTTCTTCCTCTCTTCCCTCACCCGACACAGCGTGCAGCTCGCTCTTCCACCGCCAACCTTCCTCGCATTACCCACCCACCGCAATCACCGCTCTCACCTCCATCAACAACTCTCGCCTACAACATCTCTGCCCGCACCACCTCTCTAGAGCTAGTTTTCTCTCCCTTAGCTTCTCTCAACCTTAGAAGCTAACCTAGAGAAAACTAGAGCTAGGGTTAGCCAACAACCGATGCATGGCATCTCTGAGGCGATTAGACAGAAGAGGGAGCGCAATCAGAGTATGGGTGCGATTGCTTTTGGTTTATTTTATCTTTAATTTTTGTTTTGAGAATTAGGGTTAGATATTTTGAGCTGTGCATGTATAAATATGAGTGATGGGTGTTGATAGAGAGCACGCCTGGATTAGCCAGTGCAGTCAATTAGGTTTAATTTGTATTGAATCATGTTCTAAAGTTTCTTTGCTAGGGTTTGAGATGAAACCCTAGCTTATAACTGTGTTAATCATGTTAAGTATATTTCTCTTGAATGCTTAATTCGTTCTAGGATAAAATTAATCTTAGCACATCACACTTTGCTCTCACAAAGGCATGCCAATGCCATGGATGCACCGTAGTTAGAACACCTCCGTGATGATGATCCGCAACTCAAGCTTAGTTGGTTTATTATCAATCCTCGCATTAGTTGTACTACTCTAATCGACAAGTAATGCTTGGGTGAGATACATTAGTTGTGATTAACTTATCAATTGGAGAAACATAAGAGTAATGTAATTAACTAAAGACACAAAGCGTAAGTTAGTGGCCGATTTGAAGACCCTAGTGCACCTTAACTGTAATCTTGTTCACTTGTTTAGAATCACAACTTTTCAATCTAGCCGTATCGGCACAATCCCCGTTTGTCACTTGTTACTTCATTTAGAACTCAGTTTAGAAAGCCCTTAGATCACACATCAAAGCACCCCTCGTCTCTGTGGATCGACTCGTACTTGCCGCGTCTCCAATAGACGCCGTGCACTTGCGGTATAACCCGTAGGCCACAATTTATTTACCCATCTTTCAGGCCTACCACCAAGACTTGCCAAGAATGGCCGAGACACTTCAAATGCCCCAGGCACTCTTGGCTCAACCGTGTACCTCGGCGCCTTGGTCATACACTTACTCCTTGGAAGAGACCCTCGGTCGTCCAACCAGGGTATAACCTTATATATATAGTTGGAAATCCAAGGTATCTCCCAGGATGGGCTTTATTGACCCAAAATTTTCATGACTCAGGTTCCAGTGGGGTGTAACCTTTTCCCTGAGCCATGTCAAGAGATACCCCCTTATATGACGCACTTTAGGTCTTACATTTGCCTCTTGCGAAATATCATTCGCGAACTAGGGTGTACGCCATAAAGGTTCGTCCTATTCACTCATTCATTCATTTCTATCAATTCTTGCAATCATTCATTAATTTTTGATTATTTCTTCTCATTATCTATGTGAAATTATCACATAATCTTGCTTCATTTGCTGTGATCTTGATGTAATTATTTAACCAAACTTTCGCTATATTCATGAATCGCGAGACTTTCGCGTACTCTTCTTCTTCGATCATCATATCCTTTGTACCTTTGACATATCTTTGTCACCCCAAACATTTTTTTTTTTTTAACAATCCCTAAAATCAATTATTTATTTCTTACACTTCTTACTCCTGTTGCTCTCTATTTCTTCATTCAAATTCCCCGATATTTCCTTCCTTTTGCGAGATCATCGCAACTTCCAAGTGTTTTCAAGCATTGGTCTCGCAATATATCTTCATCTCTCACTTCTATTGTGTCCACCATCACCTTTCTCTTCTTTTGTTCTTCTTTGATATTCCACTTCCAATTCTTCTTTTGAGCACCTCTTTCCTCGCAAGACTCCACATCAACTTCATAGCACTTTTGTCCTCAACCCAATCTCCTTTATAACTCCAACACCACTGGGATGAGGAAATTTGATGCACCGGGTGGTAAGTTGATGCTACACCCAAGATCTCATGTAACCAAGGTCGCTCAACTAATGCATTATAGGGGATTCCACATCGACTATACAAAACAAGATTTTAGTTGATAATCCTTTCGGTATTCTCACGCGAGTTTCTCCTTTAGGTTTATTAAAAGTACCATGAAAACCATAAATATTATAGGTTGAAGGTATCGATCTTCATCTTTCCCCCCATAGTCTTGTAGGTGTGGTAAAAAGGATGTTTACGTAGCTTCCAAAGATCAATTAAGATTCTATTTATGAATTTTCTGTCCCATCATCTTCATCATCAACAGGTTTTGGGTTAATTTCCAATCTTACCACTAATGGACTGTCATGCATCTCGCCACCCAGTACCTCTTCTCGCGGTAAAAGAAATAACTGTGTTTGCCATTCTTTTAGTGGCGATGTCTTCAAGGCGATGTTTATTACTTCTCTATTGTCAGCATCCTTGCGAAAACCCTACCGAGAACACTATCATGAAAATCTTGATTGTCTTGTACGAATGTACGATATAATTGCAGAACAAGTTTTTGGCCTTCGCTCCAACTTCCACTACAAATGTTTCTTTCCCTTTTATTGTATTTACTCATGAATTTCTCTCGGAGGTGTTGGTAATGGTTGAGTCTTCTCTTCACATTATAAGAATTGATTTAGTTTCCTTGGTCTATCATTCTAAGGATGATTCTTTTTATATTCCCGCAATCATTCGTTTGGTGTCCATGAAAATGGTGGTAGGAAATGGGACCATGACTTCCGTCACCTGGAGGTGGTTCATTCCCCATGTTCCATGGTGCGGGTATGTTTTCCATCGGGATTATAGCTTCCCATATCTTCTCCACGCTAGCGTTTAGTGGTGGCATCTTGATTTCTTCCCATACGACTCTCATGACCTCGCCGCCCTCTATGATAATTCCGCCTCCGGCCTCCATAAGTCTCTTGCGGATTATGCCTCCGACCTCCATAGGTTTCTTGGGTGATCAATCCTTTGAATTTATTATTTCCGCCACGGTTGTAAAAATTTCTTTTCTTCAAATTCTTCCCGATCGAGACTTCATGGCTACCAACTTTTGCTCGACCATCATTTGGTATCCTCATTCCTTGTTGACCTATGAGGTACTCGCCACGGTGTTAATCAATTTTGGTAACAAACTTGCATTCGCAGCTCCCGAACTTGTATTCGCGACAGGTATGATTCCATCTCATTTTGCTTTTCCTCTAAAGCAATATACTCCTCCTGAAGCTCTCGCGACTTAGGTCATTGTGATTGTATTCTTGACTCTAAAAATTTGAATATATAATATTTGTCGCGAACATAGCATTAATTAATTATAAGATGAGATATCTCTCCTCCACACGGCCACCATTTCGCGCTACACATTGTCTTCCATCTAACAGATTTAGATGCTTCAAACTTTCACCAACCCTTTGTTTTAATCCAAATACATCTTCAATACCTCGGTCGCGAGGAATTATTACTTATATAAGCCCCAAAATATAGCTGCGGGTGATTGAAAGATGTTATTGTATTCTTTGGTAGCCCTTCAAACCATTTCAAAGCTTCTCCGTAGGACTTGATGCAAAATATTTGCACAATATAGCATCATGATTCTCCCATTGTAACATACATCTCATATAAGCTTTGATATTCGTATCGCACAAGTTGTTCCATCAAAAATGTCAAGTTAATGTCGGTAAGTTGCACTTCGGTGGTATTCCTCCTAATTGTATCTCTTGTGTGAGCGGAGTTTTCGCGACTTCTTCTATGGCTTCATCCAACCTGTCTCTTTCCTCCTCCCTTTTCTTATTCATCATTCCTCTCATTTCTCGCGATTCTCTCAAAATTTGTTCATTTATATCGGAATTTGAATCTATTGGTCTTTGTAATTCCGCTTCTCTTCTCTTGCGTTCATGTCTCGCTTTGACTTTCATCATTCTCTTCTCGTCTTTCTGCGATCTTCTCCTTCACTTTCATGAATTCGCACATCGTTATATCTATCAATTTCTCTTCTTTGTTATCTATCGGCTCTCCTTTGTGCTCTTTCATATTCTTCATTAATATTATCATTGTTGCGATTTTGTTCTCGCCTTCTTTCTCGATTATCATGATTATTCGTTAATTGCCTCTTCTAGCTCATGTTCTTCCATTTCGTCTCAATCTTTCTCTCTCGCGAGCTAGACGTGCTTGTTCAACATAATGTCTTTCAATTTCATCCTCAATCTCTTTTTGCTTCTCTCGTGCTTCTCTCCCATGCAATATTCTTTTTTCTTTCTTCTTCTTGATTTTCTTCATCAACTGGATTATTTTGCCTCTCCCACGCTGCCTATTTCCTTGATTTCCACCATTCGCTCATTTTGAAGAGTCTCTGGATGTGGGATATAACGATCTTCCATCATTTCTCTTCTCTCGCAATGTTCTTGCACGGTTTTGTGTTTTCTTCTTGGTTTTCTTCATCAGCATTTTCTTCGAGGTACAATTCTCCTCCTTTCCTCTCTAACCGATCTTGAACTTGATCTTGTAGTGCTTCTCGACCTTCTATTTTGTAATCTGATATTTTCCATCCTCGCTCATGATTCTGCTCTTGTCAAGTTTGCACGTTCCTCTCGTCTCTCTAATCGTCTCTCTTCATGTATTGTTTGTCTCAATGCCTCTAGTGTCATGGATCTCTTCATTTCCATGAATTATTTTTCCAATCCCTTCCCTGCCTCTCCTCTTGTCCATTGTTTACCAATTGTTGTTCTTCTCCTCTTCGGTCCACGTAGTCCGATCTCCAAGTATGCTTTCACACTTATTCTATCATAATCCGCAGCTCTATCCGCTTCGGTTGAATTGGTGATTGAATTTGATTTTCTTCATTATTCCTTATGTTCCTTCTTTCGGGAGATTCTCCCATTTCATTTTCTCCCTTCTCCCAGCCAAGTCTCCTACTCCTTCTAATGATTGTTAGTTTTGCTCTGATGCATTTCTCCTTCTAGCCATTTCTTAATTTTGGTAAACCCGTTGAAAAATTATATGAAATTCCTTCCCCTTCTACTCCAAAATTCTTTCCAAATCACGATGTCAATCCTTACTCTCCCCTGCTTCTAGCGCTAATATGTAGTTGCAGTGAAATCCTACACTACACCCTCACAAGAATCCATACAACTAAGACATTTGAAGATGAATGATAATGATTTTTATTGATTAATTCCTTGAATGTTTACAAGATAGAATGGAAAAGAGTTAAAGAAATTACAATCACTACAAACTTTCTCTCTCCTAATGACTTGCTTAACACTCGAAAAAGGATCCTTCACAAATCTCGTCATTCGCCACTACTTATATAGTATTACACATTGGATGTAATTGCAAGTTGTCCTTTATTTTCGGGAATGACTTGCAAAATATCATAGACGTCGCTCAAGTATATACTCTCAAGTTTCCTAAATATCGCTAAGTCTTCACATCTTTCTCGTGTTTTGGCTGCCGCTATTCATTGGTCATTTATATTACTCATCTCGCGAGCACTTTCGCAATGTCGTCGTTTATTGATCTCGCGAGGTATTGTTGTTGCGATATTCGATCCTACATTGAAGATTAAAGAAGATTTGAAGACTAAGAATA
>JAJJWW010004582.1:0-30131 GCA_023531295.1 Papaver armeniacum
TGTTTACACACTACAACTCTTCGTCTTCGTATAGTCTACTACCTGAGATTTCTACGAAAGAGCGGAGAGGGAAATGAACCCAGAAAATAATGTTGAGAAAATGTGAAGTATGAGATTTCTGGGGAAACGTTAAGACCGAGGGAACTTTTGGGCGCGTACGGAGATTTCTTGATTTATTTATTGTTTTGGGCGACAGGTGTAATGCGAAAATTAGTGTGGGTTTAGGCCGGTTTATGGCAAACCATAAACGCACCTAGTTAAATGGCAAACCATAAACTGACAAAGTGGTATTGATTTGCCATAGCCACTGATAAGGTTGCACCGGAACCGGACAGTCCCAGAACCGGTGGAACCATACTTGTTTTAGTACCGAACCGAGAAAGGGGTACGGGTACCGGTCCAAAAACTGAGAACCGGCCTCTAGGGGTACAGGTATTCGGTCCTATTCATGTCCTGTACTGTCCCGTCCCGTTTGTACCGAGTAAAATTAAAACTGAGGTTTCTGCTACTGATTCTGTAACTTCAGAATTTAGGGGAACATCTGTAGTGAATGGGACTCGTCTCGACCATCTGTGAAAAAGAGCCAACCTGTTCTTCCGCGGCAAATAGCAGACCACCATTGGATGAAGATTGTGGTCTTATAAAACGGACCTCAAACCCGCCAAACACCCGAAGCTAGCCTGCCATCCGTACACAAAATGCGGGTTCCACAACCAGTTAATACCACTCCACTGCCCTCTGTGATATCTACATCAAAACAGATCCCAACAGATTCCTTTGACAAAATAGATGTTTTTGCTAATTGGCCAGTCGTTATTGGAAGCATATGTACGAAACCAGTCCAAGCATTAACATTCTGTGCAGCTGCGTTGATGTGGCTTGTCCTAATTGCATAGTTAGAAAGCTAATCAGGTTGGAAGATTCTGTAAAAGATGATAGATTTTGTCGCTCCAATCATGAAGATGGGTTAAGTGGCAAAATGCCCCAAAATGGACCCCAAGGCTGTGAAAATGCCCCGGACGTTAGGGAAATGATTAAAATGCCCCGATTTCTTAATAAAATGTAAGTTTAAACTAAAAGTAAATCTAGTTAAATGTAAGTTCTAATTAAGTATCGATGAATTAAAAGTACAACGCTAATTTTCAACAATACTTCTTGTTTTGATAAGTCAAACTTTCAAATTCAATTAACAATTGTGCCTTTTTTTTACAATTATTCAACTTCGAATTAATTGATAATACTGCGCCATTTTACGAGATATAAACTTGGACAATAAAAAACTCAAATAAAGACTTCAATTAAAATCTCTGAAAATCTTTGACTTCCTGATTTTATTTATTTAAAGAACAAAACTAGTGACAAAACCCCTAGGTGAACAAACTAGTGATAAAAAAACCAAATATATTATTTTTAATAAATAAAAACAATTTCATTAAAAAGTGACACTAAAACCCCTGTGTCAAATAATAATGATCAAATTTAGTTTTTTTTAATTTTAAAAACCCAACCGCACTTTTATCTTTCTTCTTCTTCTTTCTTCTTCTTCTCCCACCACCATCACTACCAAAAGCAATAATGCATCTCTACACCAAACAGTAAATGTAATGCCTCCCCGACCACACCATCGCGCTCCGTATCTCACCACTACCACCACCCTCCTCCGCCTTCAATTCCTTAACCACCAACACCATTAACACCACCACCCCCAAGCAATAGTAGATCAAGTAGATGATGATGATGGTGATGCTGGTGTGTGTGTGTTTGAGCGCGGGATGAAGAGGATGGAGTTGTTGCTGTTAATCGATCTTAGGATTTCTCGGGTTAGGGTTTTGGTGGTAGATTGAGATGTAGATCGAGTTGGTGTTAGATTGAGAATTATTGGGTTGGTGTTTAATTAACTGCCTTAGTTAGTTTTGATGAAGAATCAAGAGTTAGGGTTTGTTCTGAATTTATATGATTCTATTGAATTCTAATTTTGTTTTCATTTCTACTTGTTTATTACAAGAGAAGAAATCTCGAGGAATTTTGGTCCGATCTTATTTGATTGGTTCTTAGTTTCAAATCTGAAATTGGAGAGAATTTGGAGAAATTGAAATTTACAAGGTTTGTATTTAATTGACTAGATACATGGCCGAGATTTTGTTGCTTTGAAGTTCTTCATTTTGGCATAAGAAAATTTGTTGCCAAGTCCGTTGATGAAATTTCTTAAGGTTACAAAATTCGGACTAAGATGAAAGGAAACTTGGATGTCGTCCACAAAGAATATCGTTGGTCGAGTATTGAAGATTTAACTTTCGCTCTAAGGATACCACCAAGATTGAACTAAGAGTATTTATGTTTAGCTAATCATCCTCCTCGTTTTTTCTTCTTCTTTTATTTAGTAATTTAAATGTACTGCTACATAACTTATTTTTATCATGATCACTCTCCATTGATAGTTAAATTTAATTTAGAGGGAGAACTTGATTTATTTTGGTTTGTTGAGAATGAATTTCGATTTATGTAGGTTAACTCACTCCAATTGCTACCTTAACATGATTCATACACCTCTGTAAGCATAATTGAACTTTCTTATACTCCAGAGATATTTAGTCACACTTTTCAAAAAAGTTTCTTATTTGATTCGGCTTGGATTCTCTCAGCTCTCAAAATTTTTGAAGATCGTGACCGCTTTTTTGATGTTAATTGCAACAAAATTAGATTTTTCAGTTTTCCATTGATGTCATTTTATTTTATGAAGAACACCTTGTCGTTTCAAGCTGGGACTCTTCTTATGAAGTATCTCAGCCTTCCTTTATTATCAATTAGGCTTACTTATACTTATTGCTTGCCAACAATTGATCATGTTACCTAGTGAGTTAAGCCATGGGAAAGTAAGTTTCTCTCTTGTGCAGTAGTTTGCTTCTCATTAAAGATGATGTGAGGCTCATTGGAAAGCTTTTTCTGTGGTGCTCAAGAGAGTTTTTTGCGAGATAATATCCATCTTCAGAAGTTTTTATGGAGTGGTCCCCGATCTAGTTTTCGAATCCAAGATGATTGTTTGGGATAAGGTTTGTCAGTCCTTGATCGAAGGTGGGCTAGCTATGAAAATTTTGGAAGTTTCATCGTTAACTTTATGGGTTGCATGGGCGAAGAATACTCTATAAAGGGTAAAGACTTCGGTACATGAAAATCCCCAATGAAGCATCCCGGGTGCTCGCGAAGGATTCTCCAACATGGAAGCACTAAATAGCCCGGTCTTACATTCTTTAGTGAGACTCTCTAATACTCGCTTTTGGCTCGATGACTATTCCTATAGCTTTGCAGTATGGCTCTGCTTCTGCATATTAATGCTATTTCTAGCTCTTTTAAACAATAATGGTTGGTATTTCCCATAATATTTGAGTCGGTCTAGTTCATACTTTAGCTATGTTGGTATTTCCTTTTTGATTGGCGTTGTCATAGACTCATATATAGCATATAGCCTAGTTATCTTCTACGCTTTTGAAGTCCAAAATAATTTTGTAGATGCCATCGCCCGGATCATGAGAAGGTGAGTATAACATTGCATTGCTCCATTAATATATTAACATCATTAGTTTTGGTTCTCGTGAAGCTTCGAATTTCGTCTTTCATCCACCCAATTGAGGTGAAACTAGTGGGCACCCGCTTGTTCCTCCTATAGTGCAGAAATTCAAATGGCCAATTTAGAGAAAGAGCGTTTGCCGCAGCAAGATGAGAAAGAAGCCGAGATGATTTTGAATTGGGATGCTTTGAATCAAAAAGTAGAGACCAGCTAAGAAACTCTCCGTCATCGCTAAAAAGGGTGATAGTAGTGGAGGGGAGTTGAGGGATAATACAAAGTCCTGGAGCACGACCGAACATACCCTTAGTTTTATTTTTGGGAAGAAGAAAATGAGCACGGAGTAAAAGTAATCCTAATACGATGTGAAGGACAAGGCAAGTGAGGTAAGGGGAGAAAAGGAAAAATCTCACGAAGATGCATAAACTTTTGTCAAGTAAAGGAACCTGTGTATAACCGAGAGGTCTACAATAAGAAAATCCAAAGCCGAAGCTAGAGAACAAACTCCACCCATGTGATTTTAGGGTGTTAGATCCGATGATTCTGCAAAAATCTCACCGAGAAACATATTACTTTTTTTATTTTATTTTGTTTAACAATGGGCTTTTGAGTCCGATTGAAGTTTGTTTCCTTTTTAGTTTACCAACAAGAAATAAGATTGCAAGTTCCAATCCCCGCAAAGGGGAGACTCAATGTGGAAGTTGTGGTCAAGCCGAGCAAACTATTGAGCATATCTTACTAGAATGCATGCATGCTAGTGCTGTTTGGAGATGCATAAATATAGGTATTGATGCAAATAAGAATAGCCCGGGACCGTATCACAATGGTGTTGCGCTTGTTGATGCAAATAAGAGTAGTCCAGTTTTTTCATCTTAGAGTGAAATTTCTTAACGAGTTTCCTTTTCATCGGAATTTACCGATGCGTTGATGTTGTTGTCATAAGTGTGGAAGTCAGAATAGAGATGCATTGGTGTTGGGCGGAATAATCGCCTGAGCATGGTGGAGTTGCCCCATTGCTCGAGATTGCGCATTGAACGAAATGGTAATGTTAGTGTGATGAAACCAATTATGGTTTCATCATAAATACGATGAAACCAAAATCGGTTTCATCGTATTTATGATGAGACCAAAACGGCTTCATCGTATTTTTGGGTGGTGGTGGAGGTCGTAGGCCGTGGAAGTGACGGCGTGGGTGTTGGCGGTGGTGTTGACCGGTAGCTAGAGTCGTGCTGGTGATGCAATTGCCCAAAGGTTGGTTGGTGGTGGTGTTAGTGGTATTGCAAGTGTTCGTGGACTGCTGTAGGTGGGTGGTGGTGTTGGATGGTGGAGGTGGTGCAATGACGCGTTGGGGCGACCGTGGTGGTGGTGGCGGCGCGGTGGTGGTGATAGTTGGTCACGGTGGTCGCTGGTGTTGGTCGCGTGGTTATGGTGAAATGACAATATGGAAAAATGATGAAACCAATTACTATCTATCTATTTTTGGTGAAACCAATTTTGGTTCCATCATTTTTTCAGTTTGGTTGCATCATTTTTTCTCATTTTTGTTGAACATTGATCAATCAAATTAATTGTTTGTGGTGGTGGAGGCTGGTTGGTGGTGGTGGTCTATGATAATGATGGTGTTGCTCGGCGATGGCGGTGGTCGCCATCAACGCGGGTGGTCTGCGGGTTGTGGTCGTTGGCTTCAGTGTTGGCGACGGCGGTCGGGTGGCGGCTGGTGATGGCGCGGCTGGCGCTGGTGGTGGTTGGCGATCAGGCGGCTGGTGGTGGCTGCCGAGGTGGTGGTTGGCTGGCGTGGTGGTGGTCGTGGCTGAGCTATTGAGCTGGTGGTGGTCTGCGGTTGAGCTACGCTGGTGGTGGTCACGGCTGCTCTGCGGGGCTTCTGCTGATTTTGGTGGTTGTCGCTCTGCTGAGCTGGGTCATGGTGGTGCAGCCAGATGGCTATGGTGGTTGGTCATTGGAAATGGCAGGTGGTGGTGCAAAAATGCTGGATTGGTGGTGGTGGTGGTGGCGGCTGCTGGCAGTGGCGGCATGTGGTGGTATGGTGGTGGTGGTGCAGCCGGGCGGCGACTTGGTGGTGGTGGCGGCAGTGGTGGTGCAGTGGCGGTGGCAGTGCAATGGCGATGGTGGTGAGAATATAATAAAAATTAAAGGTGGGGTTGATTTTAGTTTTGTTGGGGTGATTTAAATTTAAAGAGGGTAATATAGATAGTTTATGTTAAATGGGGTTTTTGTGAACAATTTGTTTTGTTGGGGTTTTTGTACATGGATAGTGACACTTTTGGGGTTATAACCCGCGCGCCGTTTAAAGAAACTTCCATTTGATGCGCTCTTGAGAAGATTTTCCTTTGTTCTTATGATTAGTATGGTTAACTTTCAAGTTTTCTTTGTCTTTTCCTTGATTTTACTTGCCTTGAACTCTTCTTTGCGTTTTAGATGCATGTTTGATTTGGTTAATATCTAAGACTTGATTCTTTGTTATTTATATATTTCTTTGTAACTATCACATATCTTGTTAACAACGTCAACTTCAAGTACCACTCTAGAACAATCAAGTTGGATTTGAAATATGCCATTTGAAATTTTTTGAGAGAAAAAAAAAGAGAAGATATGTTAAAATTTTGGTTTAAAAAATCAAGTTTGAAAACCAATTATTTATAGGCGACCAAAAAAAGAGTAATTGGAGATAGATTTTTCACTGAGCGACCTACACTAAATCATCACTATAAATACTCCATCGCCGGCGCTCTGGACATGATTGCTCGGTATCATTTCCATCACTGAACCTTGTTCCCATGTAACGTGGCTACTTTGCCAGGCTACCTAATATAACAAGCGGAAAAGTTTGCCAACGTATATAGAGACTGATCGACCTTACTAAACCAACAACGTAGTCACATAACATATGACTAGTGACTATAATTGTAGAGTCTATATTCCAACCCAAGGCCTCCCTTGGAAATTCAAGGTACATCTTTTTGAAAATATGAATGAAGAATTAAAATAATAATACTCGTATAAACAAACAAATGAAGAACTCGTCTTTATTATAGGGTAGGCGCACGACAATTTAGCGTTTTCCTTAGTTATAGGTTGGGTATCCTATTATTCACAGAAAAACAACCTATACGTATTCTGTAAAATGGATATGGATTGTTATGGAGATCATGCTATGCATTGTGCACATGAGGTAGGCCTCAAATTTCGATATGATCTTTGTCTGTGATACCATTGCAGACATGTGTTTTCGGACGGATATCCCGACTTGAAAAGAGGTGGATCTGGGTTTCGTGTCCAATGATGGTTGTGCCCTACGGCCGACTGATATTCTGGTCTACAATTGGGACAATGATCGGAATGTGTGCATAGATGTCACTGGGGTTTATGCACTTTTCAGCCGCGGTTGGCCTTACGTGTTGTTGTTACTCGTAAACACAAGCAATATTTTTATAAGTGTCCAGCTCAAGGTTATGGTTTTGGTTCTCTCGCTTTCTCGACGTTTTGTGATCTTCGGGATGATATAGTGAATTTCTTGAAGAGACTACATAATCATTTGCCTGGGTTTGATGTTAATGCTAAATGTAATTTCTTTTTTCATAGATTGGGGATAGTAATTCAAAAAGGTATCGGAGCCCATCTTGTTGCTAGGATCCCCTCTAGTTTCTTGTCGTACCCTCTTTGTAAGGATTTTTAACATGAGAAAACATTACATTTTCATATATATATTAATTAATATTTTATTGGCTTATAGATAAATTTATTATCAAATAATTATTTTCATGGGTTAATACTAGTGTCATATTAAAAATCAATTACACAATCTGATCATACAAAGCTTTTGGTTGGTAACCTAGCAACAAGCTGGGCTCCAACTCCCCTTTGAATAGTCACTCCTAATCTATGAAAAATGAAAACTTCCTAAGCCGCTACTAGCATCATTTCTAACTAGGCAATTCTTTAGACTTTTGAAAAAAACCAAGGTATATCCTCGCCAAGTTCCCCTAAGGTAGAGAAATCTAGAACGCCCAGACCATAGCGTTTCCGTGAAACCGCACTAGCAATTGCCTTTCCTGGGACAAAGGAACGAACACCATCACCAGTAAATGGAGAGACCCCTGTAACATCCATACAAACACCCTGTCCATTTTCCCAGTTAAGAACATGGATATCAGCTGGTTTTAAATCTCTGTCATCATCCGTCTGAAGACCAAGAGAAGCTTCCTTGCGCGCATGCACATTAGCTTTGTAACAAATGTCAGTGATAACGTCACGAACAAGATCATGTCGAAACTTATATCCAACATCTTTAGCACAAGAAGAGTATCTCCAAACATGTCCATAAATTTGTTACAACTTGGGCATAAACTATTCTCAACAAACAGAGGGATACCAAGGCGATAGCAAAGTGCTACGCCTCGAATTATTTTAGTCCGAGACACCGATTAAGCCTTTCGATGGGTACAACTAGCAGATAATCTTGCGCGTGTCTAACACGGTTACACCGCCATAAGATGAAATCTCTTATGACAAAGAAAATTGGTCCGAGATTTGTTTCTTAACCGCATCGAAATAATTTACCGCCAGGAAATGCATGGAAGGGAGGGCGTATCATCGACACAAAGAAGTAGAAGGTAGTCCACATACCCGGATAAAAGTCTGAAGAGCCAGCGATAGGCCGAGCCTTTGTCCGTTGAGAATAAATTACCAAGGATCACCTTTGTACGTTTGGCCTGATGGCTCTAAGAAGTAAGATAACAGTAGGTTCGGGTGTCATCCATAGTGTAAATGCCAAGTCCACCATCTTTGATAGGAAAGGTAGCTAATCTCTGCTGTAAAGGACCAAACCGAGGCACCATCCACAAAAGAATCGAGTCTCAACTACTGGAAATAACCGATCATCAAAAAGGTCGTGGCTGGTTGTAGAGCGTGCAGAATTGGTAGTCCGCGTCGCAAAGTATAGTCTAGAAACACCATTGCAATTGCGAAGTAATATCATCTCACTTTGAAGATCCTTGAGTTTTTTATTGCATTCATTAGTTGAACAGGTCTTATGCACCCCCGCTCAACAACATATCACTAATAAATCCCAAATCCAAACTCACCGGTCCACCCAAAAGTTTAACACCATTAGAAGGCCTACCAATATCGGGAGGGAATACACCTTCAGCTGTACTTCTAGGATCAAAATAAGGCCAAAAGACCTTCGTTTTCTTTATATTGAGGTGTAACCCCCTGCTTAGTCCCTCAGTTTCAATTATGTGCAAGGCTTTTGCAACCTCTAGTGTATCACCGACAATTGTACCATCATCAAGGTACCAGGCGTGTAAATCGAGTTTGCAAAGAGAAGCAATAGTCTTCACTAAGGGGTGAAGAGTCAAAGCAAACATCAAGGTACCGAGAGGGTCACCTTGTTGGACACCAAGGGCAGAAGACAAAATATATTGGGCATAATAAAGCTTAGTCGGTCGTAAGTAGCAAAATTCTACCCAACGAGAAATACCTGGACAATGGAGACGAACTTCTTTGATGAGTTGAGATTTGCTCACCATGTTGAACGCATTAGAAAAGTCAATTAGTAACATTGAAATTTTGTCTGAATGACCTTTCATCTCCAAAAGGCGATTTGAGATGTAAAATACCTTCCCTCCGACAGTGCACACCAACACCGAATTGGTAATCACCTAAATATGAGGTCATGTCCTTTCCAACAGCAAAGGAAGCCACTTTTGGAAACCAATCGACGCCAAACCGTACCAACTGAAATGGGCCTGAGACCACCCCCGGGTTTAAGCAATGGTGTCAAAGGTGCACTGGCAATGTATTCTCCTAATTCCACAGTGCATTTTCCAGCCAACCAAAGGTTGACGACCTCAGAAATTGAAGAAAGTAAGTCGTCTGCCACTGCTGCCGCCGCTCCACTAAAAACATCGACTAAGTGCTGAGCACATAAGCCATCTTGGCCGCACGATGTTCCTTTAGAGCAACCACAGTGGGCGACTATAACTAAAAATTTGGTCAAAATACGTGACACAGCGGGACATACTATCGACTAAAATCCGGACCAAGACCAAATCCCAGACTATATTTGGTCTGGGACCAAGACCAAAACCAAATATAGTCGAGCGAACGTATAGTGTTCGCCCCACCACCAGGTGGGTATATACGCCCCACACCAGGCGTGCTTTATACCTCCGCCCCATTTTTTTTTTATTCTTATTTAGTGTGGGGCGTGGTTTATACCTCCGCCCAATTATTTTTTTTTTTTATTCTCTTTATAGTGGGGGCTTTATACCTCCGGCCCATTTTTTTTTCTTCATTTTTGTATTTCCGCTCCATCGGGCGAACGTATAGTGTACGCTCCACCATCGGGCGAACGTATAGTGTACGCTCCACCAAATTTAGTCTTCTGCCTGTAACGTCACACTACAGACTAAACTCAAATTTGGTCATTTTTTTGGTCTTTGATCTCTGGTTATACTCGCACCACTGCAGTTGCTCTTAGGGAAGCTTTTGATAGCTCCCAAAACTGCCTTAGTACCTACCGTAATTTGGTCAGCTACAATATTATCCACAGGAACCTAGGGAGGAGATACGGGCGGATGTTTGTCCAACAGTTCAGAGTAAGTCTTCTCATTACATGGAGCAACACCAGACGACGATAGCATACGAATTGTTGCGGCAAAATGGCCAGAATTCATCTTCCTCTGACAAGCTATGATGTTGGCAGCACTTTGCTTCTTGTCCTATGCCTTCTTAGACCTCCCGCGAATCGGCTGTTGAAGCATTTTGTTCGCCAAGACGAAGCACCCGTTAGGTTCCTTCCAAACCGTAAGGGCCCGGATAATTTCAGCAACCTGTAGTCGCTTACGATTCCCTGATTTCGCTTCAGTTGAGCCTCTGCTGGTACAGAGACAGGGTGCAAATGGGGAGAAGCAATAGTTGCAGCTAGCTTGAAAGATTAGATGGGTTCATTAAAACTTTGTCAAGACAAACCTTTAGAGCCCCCGAGAAATTTTAAAATTTCTAAATATTGTATAATATTAAAACTTTCAAAGCACAATAAAATCTCTTTCGTTGCTTCATTGTTCAATGTATATCAATTAAGTATCCAATTTACAAAGCCCTTCAATCTCCCGCTTCATTATGATTCTTTTGTTCAATGTATTAATTTATGCAGAAGGACATGATGAAAGTTCTACACTAGAGCCTCCTTCACATAAAGAGGCTATTAAAGAGTCAATCATATTGAATAATTTCTTCTCGACCTATGAGAAAGAAACACCATAAATTGTTATGATGATATGAAAAATTAGAGATGAATTCAATGTGATATTGATGTTAACAAAAAACAGAAGACAATTGAGTCGTTTTTCAAAAAATCTCCGTAAATCATTAATGTATTGAAAATTTCATATGGCGTCTACATAGGTAATCAAAAATGGATTATTTCATAATTTTAGCGAATTATTAATTTGGCACGTTGTCCCCGACTCGGAGCCCACTAAAAATATTATTTAAGAGAATTTATTAAATAACCGATTATTAATTAATGGAGTTTCTATTATAGTGTTCTTAACATATGAAGATCGTCTTCCAAAATTAGGTAGGCTTTGATTTTAAACCTAACTGATTATGGGAAAATAGTTAGTAAACCAAAAGTAAATAAGAGATTTGTAGTAAATTAGATTCGGACACTGAAAATGGTACCAAATTAATTTTTAAAGTAAAAAGTAGTTTAGAGCAACCACAATCATGGCTATAATTGCCAATTCAATTTTTCCTCCGGATGGAAAGGGTAAAAAGTAGAAAAGTTATAAAAGCTAAAAAGTGATGCCAGATCTGACATCCCATTATAGGTTTTGTCAAATATAGCTGGGGAGATTATAATTATTTCTGGACTTAGACTGGTTTCTATGGGTATGGAAAAGCCATGAGTTTGCCACTTTTGCATCTACTACGGGCATGGCAAAGTGACAAATTTGCCATTGCCAGGTCGAGTAGATATCGAGCGACCGAATCTCGACCGCTCGGTTGAGAGCGATTCTCTCGGTAAGGTCTCCACCTCCGTCGGCCAACACTTGATCCCTGGATAATTTTTTAATTTTTATTTACTTCTTCTCTCCTATTTTTCAGTTATCATAACAAATTTCAGGGTCCCTCAAAATATTACATAGTCCCTAAAATTCAATAAAAACCCCACCAAACACAAATTAATAAACTTTTTATTGATAAGGTTCCCACAGAATATTATAAAATATACTGCTTTACTAAAATTTGTCACTTTTACTATAGTGAGGAAACTAGTTTATCATGCCACGTGGCAAGCAGCTGATTTTTTCACTTTAGCACCCACTATGGGTATGCCAAAGTGGAAAGCGTATCTGCTTAAGTGTCAGAAATACCACTTAGGCATACACGGCGGAGTCTCTAATCATTGATAGAGCGTCCATCTCTATATGGTCATAATATCGCTCGTTGGTCATTCCAGCTCCAGCGATAGTCACGATGTCGCTTGCGGAGTTGATCATCGCTCATCAGTTCCTCATCCAATGGCTACAAATCCCCCCCTCAACTCATTCCAACTCACACCAGAATTTCTCAATCTCTCTAGAATTTCTCAATCTCTCAATCTTCTTCAAATCTAAAACAATCACACCTTCTCGCCACTTCTTATTTTCTTGTAATATGGATTCACAATCTCAAAATTAAGGCAAAGGTAAAAAGAAAAAAGTCCGGGTGCAATATACAACATCATAGAAGATGAATGCATTTGTCGTAATTATATTTATTTTACCCTAGATTATGTCGATAGTGCACAACAACGTGGTAACACAATATGAAGAACAAATCATGAACATATATGAAGAACAAATCATGAACATCAGTAGTCGTGATGCAAAAAGGTTGTCATAACACTTCATTGTAATCAATAGGGAAGTCTCCAAATATGTTGCTGCGATAATGCAAGCCAAGAGAGGACGAGAGGTGGTTTTGTGGATGGTGATGTTGAAAGACAGGTTCGTACAGAATGACAGCAAAAAAATGGCAAAAATTTCGATTTCAAAAGTTGTTATCATATTTTGGATGTGTTGAAAAAATATATCCAGAAGTGTTAGCAGCTAATCGACAAGTACCTGAAAGGTCACCATACAATTCTTCTCCCTCAACAGTAAATTCTTCACCAATTTCAGTAGGTCCATCAAATTCTTCACCAGATACCCCAAGAAACTCAAATGTCAACTCAATTCTTAATAATGATGATGCTAATAAAAAACTCTTAGGAAGAAACAAAGCAATACTTGCTAGAAAATTAACGCAAGAAGGTGGAAGCTCCGATGGATTTAACATGGCGGAGTTTATGGAACATCATTAGACCGTCTAGAAGCAAAAAACGGTTGATCGGAAATTTCAAAGCATGGAGATTAAGAAAAGTCGTCTTTCTCAAGAAAAATTTGTGAATGACTATGACAAGCATAACATTCTTCAAGTAGACACTTCAATTATGAACCCCTAGTAAAAACATCTATGGCAAATCGAATTTGACAGGATTCAAGCATATATTGAACAACAAGCTAGATTTAATAACAACCAACCTGGTGGTGATGATGATGAGTTCTATGTAGTAGAACCTCCGGATAATTGATGTGTTAATTTAATTTTTAATTTGAAGTGTTGCATTTTAATTTTATATGTTGTTACATTCTACTTAATATTAGTTTGGAATGAAAAATTGATTAATTTGAAATGTTGCTGCAGTCTACTTAAATAAGTTTTGCTCATTAACTTAATATTGAATAAAAAAAACTACAAACAAATCAACAGTTTACACTAAAATACATAACTTAATAATTATGCCACCCGCTCTTCCATACTCTGCCCAAAGATTCACTCTCAAATCTTCTCTTAAACTGTCATACAGATTCTAGTCCCGCATGTAATTAGTCAGTTGAGCATAATTTCTTGCAAGCACGCCTCATTGAGGTTGAATCTCAGGCCTCCGATCTTCATCTTCACAGTTAGTCCACTCCTTATAGCGACGGTTTTCCTGAATTACCATGTTATGAAGAATTATGAAAGTGAGCCCAATGCACCGATAGGGGGCTGACGGTAATGTTGAACCAAGGTTGACCATTTTGGGTGGATACCATCCGCAAGATAAAACCCATGAGTGTGGTTAGATCAAGGCTTCACCAAAAATACCTCTTTTCTTTATATTAATTAGTTAGATTTGGCAACATATGGACTTTACAACTATGCATGTTGTGGTACGTATTGGAGAGGGGTAGTTTTTTAATTAACATTTTTTTATCATCTTTATTTTAAGTTTTTTTTTTTTGAAGCATTTAGGCCTATTCATATGCACAAGGTTAACAAAACTTGTTTGACATACCAGCTGGCATGGCAAATGAGTTGCGCCACTATGGGAAAACCACTGAGCGACAGAGTTTCTAACGACAATTATTCATTAAAGCACTGGTGATAATGTGAATATCGATGTCGGCATAGTTATCATCGCTCGTTTGACACTATATCGCTCAACGAATATTTTCCCCCTCTTTTCCTATATATACTTCCATATACTTCTTCAAACCACTCGCACCTAATTCTACATATATTTAACCAATTTATGTATTCATTTCCGTAATTTTAAATTTCATAATCATCAATGGCGAGATCCAATGAAGAAAGGAATGTTATTATGAATCGGTTTAGATTACAACAAAAAATGCATCAAAGGAGGTTGCAAGAACTTGACGATGAGGAAGCTGAAGATAATAAAATAATCGACACTCGATGCTCATGCATTCGGGCCAAATACCTAGAGTTCTAGAACCAAAAGAACTATTCACAAGAAGATATACATATCGAGGGAGGGAATTTTACCACCAGAAGCTGATACACAATTATTTTCTTCCAAATTGTGTGTACTCTGATCAAAATTTTCAAGGTCGATTCCGCATGCCTCGGCATCTGGTGAAAAATATTATTGAAGAACTTTGTCGGGTAGAACCTCATTTTCATTATCAGTTTGATGCACTGAATACTAGAGGTCATAGCCTTGAACAAAAAATTATTTCGGCTTTAAAAATTCTAGGTTATGGCAAACCAGTGGATGCGAAAGATGAGTACCTTCGTATGGGAAAAACAACTTCATTCACTTACCTTTCATTGTAATGACCCGTCCCTCCACCGATACCGTCCCCACTTGGCCACTGCGGATATCCGAGTGTGGGGTTTTCAATGAGCATCGCTGCGGTAATCCAGCAGAAGCTTCCAGGATGGTCACCCATCCCTGGATTACTCCCGGCCGAGCACGCTTAACTGCATAGTTTTCTGCCAACTCTTGAGCCAATTGTGATGAAAAGGCCTCGGTGTTAGGGAAGGACAAATTATTACCTATATTCCATTCCATCGGCGAACCACTGCCGAAATCGGGGTATTACAATACCACCACCTTAAATTGGAGCCGTTCTCGGCTCCAGAATATATTTTCAAGCCCAGATCTCCGACGTTCCCTACCCCTCATGAGAAGCACCTGGATCAATCCCGTCCAGCGTACCTTCCCATTCTCGCCAGGTGAACCATCGTCGGCATGTGACCGTATTAGCAGTGGTACTAGTCTCATATTTTTGGTGGTTAATAGAAAATGAGTACTTCTATAAATAGGAAGAAAATGATTAAAATAGAGGTGTTTTACAAGATTTTGTTTGATATAAATTTAATAGCTCATTGGTAAAGTTTCCATACAAAGATGCGACACCTAATTATGCTTAGTACAACGCAATAAAATTCTTCATCTTCACATGCATTGAAAATCTGACTTTTGGAATTGTTTTGTTAAGTTTTTGATTTTGTGTTGACACTAGGTAAGCTAGGATTGGATGTTTTGGTTTAGTAAAAATGAAAATTTCCTAATAAGACGAATCTACATTTGACATCTTAGAGCATCTCCAATGAGTCCAATTTTGTGCACACTCCCTTAACGAGTGTGCACGAAACAAACCAATCACAATGCTTCTCTAAAACCGATGGTTACCTTAAAATAAATATGAATTAATTTTAATGTAATTTTAGTTTAATTTAAATCTAAAAAAGGAATCATATATTCACATCTTGTTCTATCCTAATTTTTAAAAGAAAAAATGGCAAGTAATCTTAACTGTAATTCGCACCGCATCCTTCTTCGAGTGTAGTTCTTACTCTTTCCTTTTTGTTTTTTGATGCAAATTGTAGTTCTTACTCTAACGTAATCACCTCACGGAATTGAATCCAAATGTATATTAAAAATCTTATTCCATGATCAGCATAGATCAGGAGAACCTATTCCATTGAATGTGTACACAAGTACATATCTAGCATATCAATCGTCTCAAACTCAAGCAGGAGTAATAAACCCAGATTTGAAGAAAATTAATCGTACTGTAAGGGGAGGAATAAACTCATTACCGCCACCATTTGTGGCAACAATAATATCAATTGCAATCTCTAAACATTGATAAGACAGGATAAAGGAATCGCATCATCACTTTTTTGTTTACCATTGATATCAGCAGCAAGCACATCCTGTAATTCCAATTGAAATGATATTAGCGATTTTTGTCCCGATAAATAATACTACTATGATAAGAACATAAGATGCCCATCAAGTAGATGCTTTCGAACATTACTATGATGATTTCACAATTACACTACGCGTCTACGCCGCTTTTATACCTCGCTTAGAGGGTCGTTATCATTCATTAGAAAATATCAAGATGGTGATATCAAAATGTTAGATTCACATCATAGACTCATAGTTAGATTACAGTTGAAAACGAAAGTCGACAGACAATTTTAATCATATGTGGTAAAATTTTCACCATAAAAAGTTGTTACAACCTGTTTCCTTTCTCTAAATCACTATAGTTTAGGGAATATTAGATACCATATATATTTTCCTTACTTTAATAAAATTCCAATTGAATTAAATTAAAAATCAAATTTATTTTATTTAGTAGCAAACGTTTGTTTTGGAGCAACCAATAGGGTTGTTTTGTTTTGTGCACACTCTTTAAAGGAGTGTGCATAAAATTGGACTCATCTCCAATGGTGTATGGATATTTATCCCATATGGAGACCTAAAAAAAAGGTATTTAACAATATGGAGTCAAATAATTTTTTTGGTTTTGATAAGCATCTCCAGTGGTAGCTATATTCATACCTATTTTGAAACACTTGTTACTTATTTGTAGAAAGTTAATCCACGGAATCTGACAAAATAAATAAAATAAAAACAAATAGTGATGACGTGGGTATGGATAAAAGTCTCTAAAAACCCATACTCTCTTCCAAACTCAAACTTCCACATCAGATTAAATTTTTAATATCCAACCACCACTGGAGAGGTTTGTTTTGTTGAGAGTTTCTAAAATCCTAGGTGGCTTCAATATTTTTAGAGACCCATATTCCATTGGAGATGCTATTAGAATAAACTTGGTGGCGATACTTGATTTACGCCAGAGAATAAACTTAGTTTGCTTTGAGATTTTGGTAAAATGGGAAGAAATCTTATTGCAGTTAATGCTTTGATGTGTGTCAATTCAGGAGTGGTTGGACTTGATTCCATCGTATAAGAATTTTCCTAATAAGAAAGATTAGTGTTGACATTGTTAGTTTCATTTTCCCTAACACCGAGGCCTGATGGGTTCACTTGACTGAGTTGTGGGAAAACTTCTTAGTTAAGCGTGCTCGGCCGAGAGTAGTCACAGGATGGGTGACCTTTCGGGAAGTTTCCGCTGGATAACCGCAGTGTCCAAGTGGGGACAAAGATAGAGTGGAGGGAGGAATGTAATCACACACACCGGATAACCGCAGTGGCCAAGTGGGGAGAATATCGGTGGAGTGTTAGAAAAATATTCAGGGAGAATGAGGATAAGGGGTTCCCTGAGGCTTGCTAGGTAGTCTTGATTATATCCATTGGGTATGACAAGATTCCCTGTTTATTGGGCCGGTTTATAGTTTATACAAGGGTCATTATCCGAAACCAACCGTTATATTTGAAGCCGCCGCTTCTTATGATTGTTGAATAAGGCACGTTTTTTTTATCTCCCGGGTTCACAAATCTTGATATTTGGGAGGAATGTAATCACACACTGCTGGATAACCGCAGTGGCTAAGTGGGGACAATATCGGTGGAGTGTTAGAAAAATATTTAGGGAGAATGAGGATAAGGGGTTCCAGGGCTTGCTAGGTAGTCTTGATTATATCCATTGGGTATGACAAGATTCCCTGTTTATTGGGCCGGTTTATACAAGGGTCATTATCCGAAACCAACCATTATATTTGAAGCTGCTGCTTCTTATGATTGTTGAATAAGGCACGTTTTTTTTATCTCCCGGGTTCACAAAATCTTGATATTTTTCAACATATACACCGGATTTTTCTAAAATTAACATATTTGTAAAGTTCTTTAAATTACCTTCATAATGTTTACGACATATTCCAAGTGTTAATAAAGTGTCTATTGCCGTCTACAAAATGGGTGCAGTTACACACTGCGTCTAAACTGAGACGTGAATTTGGTCTCCGCACGGCTACATTTTTTCCTTTCCCAGTGTGGAAAATCTCGGAAAACTGAAATTAAAACCTAAATTTTTTTTTTTTTTTTTTTTTTTTGGCTTTTGTAGCTTTCCTGACGGCAGATTCTCTAAGTAATTATTAGGACACCCCTTATCAATAATTACACGCCCTAAACCTAGTTCAACAGTTGATGTGGATAAACGATGGTCTTTTTTCCAGTATGCTTGCTGGCCGCCGGTGCAAGTGGTTTAACCAAGAACATCTTGATCCATGTCCTTTATCCTTAAGGCTAGTTTGGTATTTTGTGAATTTTAGAAAAGCGCTTTTCTGTTGTGTTGTGCCGTGTGTTGTTTGTCTTGTCTTTGGAAATAAATCGCATGACGTTTGGTAAACTATAATTTAAAAAGCACTGCAATTAACAAACTGTAAATTTTGCTGGTAAACTGGTATTTAAAAAGTCTTGGTGATGTAGTTAATGACTAAAAATAGACATATTTCAAAAATTAGTTTTAATACAATTTTATTATAATAAATTATATTTCTAATTTTAATATACTTAATAAAATATAAGTAATATTTTTTAATTTTTTAATTGTTTTTATTGTTTAATTAATAAATTTATTATTATGGTTTGCTATGAAAATATTACTATTTTAATCGAGTAAGAAGAGAGAAAAACTTTAGGTATAGTCGAATAAACTATTACCATCGTTAGCTCTTCTAGTCAGCTTTTTTGCTACATCATACTCATTCTCTCGAGATCAGTTTCACCAACATCTACTTCTTTTGGACAGCTAGTTTCTTAGTACGTAGCTTACGAAGGAGTATGTTTTACGAGGTCGGATGATGCAGGGAACAAATCATATAGAAACCTATTGTTTCGTTAGGTTAAGCTTGTGTTATTAGTGTTGTGCTTTTGTGATTTCACAGCAGTTTGTTAATATGTTCTGTTTGCAATAGCAGAAAGACCACTGAGAAAGACCTTAATTACCAACATCTTCCATAAAAACTCTGATAATTGAGATCCAAAACTAAACTTATAGCAGTAATAAAAACAACTTAATTGCATATATTCTTCTGAAACTACCTATCTTAAGGTAGACAATAAAAAAGTAAATCCTAAGACTTAGAAACAAAATGCATAAATCAAAAAGGGATCCAGACAATATTAATTATAAACCTACTTAGGCCTTATCTGTCTTAGCAGCACTAGCAGCAGCTTGTCCACGGAGACGACCAGTTCTTCTAGCACCAATAAGACCAACCTTTCGTCCAGCAGGTTTATCGCGGCTAACCGTACTGGGATGTCCAATATGCTGATGGTTACCTCCTCCATGGGGATGGTCAACTGGATTCATAGCCACACCACGAACCTTAGGCCAGCTGTTCCTCTTCACTCTGAACTTGTGGTATGCGTTTCCTGCCTTCAACAAGGGCTTCTCAGTCCTACCTCCACCAGCAACCTGGCCAATCATAGCACGACAACCACTTGGTACAATCTTCTTGGCACCGGAAGGAAGCTTGATTCTTGAGGTTCCGTTATCAGGGTTGTGACTGATAACAATAGCATAATCACCAGATGCTCTAGCTAAAGTACCTCTATCACCGACATGATGCTCAACGTTACAAACGACAGCTCCTTCAGGAATTGATCGCAATGGCAAAACATTACCAACCATGAGACTAGCTTTCTTCCCGCAATACAAAAACTGACCAGTGTACATACCCTCAGCTGCAACAAACAACTCCTTTGATGCTTGTACCTAAACGGATGACGGAAAGTAACTCTGGCTAATGGTGCACCACGTCCTGGATCATGAATGATGTCAGTAACTACACCTTTCAAGTAACCATTTCTTTCACCGAAATCTAAACTCCTGAATCTTGCAGGTCCCTTACGATGATGAGTATGGGATTGGAATACAGATCCAGCTCCCTTACGTTGAGCTCTGATAACTCTACCCATCTCTCTTTCTCGCGGCGTTCTTCTTCTCCTCTCTAAGGTTAGGGTTTCGGGGGTGGGCTTTTATAGAGTTGTCTTTGCTTTAGTTTCCTTGTTTTCTTTATCTGGCAAAAGGAAAATATCAGGGCAGGCTCTTTCCTTGTAACATCGGGTCTTATACTGCACGAATATATTATGACTTGTTTTACGTACCATTTAAATAAGGAGATTAAATCTAATTTTGTTGTTTTTCTGAATATATCAGTGTAAAGATGTGAAATACAAAGGTTCCACCTATTTGTCACTTAATGCTTTTCCTATTTGCCATTCTTATCAAAATTTAAAGTAATTCTGCTTTTTCATTCTGTTTTTTTTCCTATTTACCACCTATAAAAGTCAAATTAAATTGACTATACCCGTCGCTTAGATTCCACTCCATTAATCTCTGTTTCGTATATCCATTAATCTCTATTTTCATTCCTGAAATCTACCGTTTTCTTTTTTGCAATGTGATAATCATTCACAATCGATCCTTGTTGATGCTTAACAAATGGAACTTTCTTTGTGAACATGCTGACACAAACGTACCCAAAAATCAATGAAGTGACAAATCCAAATCCTACAGCAGAGAACAATTATGAACAAACATAAAATCGAGAGTTAAAGGGATGTATGCTATACAACACATGGACAAGGATACCTGTTAGACTATAAAACCCTTAACACTAAGATTAAGACAACATTTGAGAAGGAACGAAACTTTTTCAATTAGGTCTACAACAAACATCTTTTATATTGGAAAATCACAAAGTTACGGGTACATGAGTTGCAGGTGTATCATTGGGAGAGACAAAGTTGAAGAAGGTGGCGGGCAGGAGATTAATTTACAACCTAGGGTTTGTTTTTTCCGGTGCCGGTAGTTTTATTGTAAAGGCTAAACAAAAAGTCAAAGAGATAGCATTTAGGATATACTATGAAAAATTTTAAGAGTGGCAAATAGGAGAAGTGGAGGTGGTAATTAAGGAGAGTGGCAAATAGGAAAAACGTAGGTGGCAAATAGGTGAAACCAAATACAAATATCTAATGAATCCTAAATTGTATCCAAATCAACATAAGACAAAGCATTGGTACACGTACACCCATTAAGAGCATCTCCAACGGTGGGTGCTAAAAATCCTATGTGGAATTTTTATTTAGATCCTTATTTATGGGGTCATATGTATGTGGCAAAAATAATAATGCTTTGCTCATGAACCATCTCCAATAGTATGGGGTCTTATTTTTAAAATTTGTTATTTTGGATAATGATAAAATTGATTCCCTCTTTCCTATTGGTTCATAACAATTTATCTAAAAATTAAAAAAGTAAAATATAGTTAAAATGATGATGTGGAGGTCATTCCCAAGGTCTAAATAAGACCTTCTCCAAGACCTTCATATTTATTTTAACACCCTTCCTATTTTCTATGACCCACTATTGGAGATGAATTTAATGTAAATGAGGGTCTAAAATCCTATGTGTCATGAAAAAATAAAACCTCCAGCCTCTGTTGGAGATGCTCTAAGAGTGCAAATCTGTTCACACTCCTCTAACGAGTGTATATTTCACATATTCTTCTGATTGGTTGATTATTTAACGGATGGCCCCATTACCCTCCATGTTTAGAATCACGACCCTCGTTACATAACTCCCTAAATTAAATCAAGGGTAGAGATTAAAATGTGAAATATACACTCGTTAAGGAGTGTGCACGAATTCGCACTCCACCCATTAACGGGTTCGGTTCCACTCCTTTTTTGTTCATTATTTTCAAAAGCTCGATCACCTTCTCTTTTGTTCTCAAATGAAAAATAACCATAGCAAAGAAAAGTGCCTGCAAACAAAATGCAATCATCCTACAACAGACCTAGGTAAAACTCATCAAGACTCCATGTTGGAAATTTTGGCTAAAAGAGAGGATGAAACACTTAAGAGAAATGTTGTACTTCCGGCTTCAAGGCTCGATTAAGATTATTTTAGACAATTATTTCTACCCTCCCAATATCAATTGGCGATTACAACAGGTATGCGAAATATTGCCGTCAGTATACAATGAAGCCCTATAACAACGTAATTGGATTCAAGGTTTGTACCCCTTGACCCAACCAAGAACACACAATAATAGAATTCTGATGATGCTTAGAAGAGAGAAAACAGAAGTATTTTATATTTTTCATTGTATGAATGAAAACAAATCATCACTACTTATAGGGAACTCATGCCTATTGAGATGCCTCTTCACTACCAAAAAGACATCAATAGTGTCTAATGAGAATGGATATGTCTTTTTGTAAACCATCACACCCTTTGGAGGTGCCTCTTCATCTCCAACTAACATCCATTGTGATTATTCTAAGCACAGGACACTCCCCGTTGTAGTGGCAAACCGTAAAAAACGAAAACCATTTATTTTCCATGTTAATGAAAATATCCAACAATCTCCCCTATTTTCAAAAACCAAAAAATAAAGTAAAACTTACTAAACCGGAGTGGTCGCATCACTCAAATGATCGCCACGTACCGAAAAGTGGGATCAAGCCAACGTAGTTCAAGCAAAGTTTAGGAAATAAGCATCATCGTTGAAAACAGTACATAAATGATAAGTATCTTTTGGATTTGAACCTTCACTTAGTGCAAGAAATTCAAAGCCTTATCGAGGTTCAGTGGTGAAACTAGTCTTGAACCAAGTACCCCATGTGATAAAACCGGAATCTCTACACATACTGATTTCAGAGATTGTGTGTTCTGTAGCTCAAGCACGTTAATGGCCATGTGCTATATCCTGGATTCATGAGTCAAGCAGAGAAACGGTCTTATTCTCTTAGGAAACGACTGATTTACATACTCATATAGGTAAGTCTCGAAGGTGTTTAAGCGAGACACCTTGTGATAAAAGTTAGACTTATTAAGGATTTTCATCCATCCCTTTTTCTTGCGGAGATCCCTGCACTAAACGAGAAATGAGAAGTTTTATACTTAGTGCACCATAATCACTTCCATAACTTGTTGGTACCACATTGAACCTTGTTTATCCTTTTCAAAACATAGGTTAGGTTTCGCTATGGGTGATCAACCTTCCTTCACAGATCTTAGTCCCATTTCGTATACTTCATTGAAAACATTTCCTTTGGGAAACTTTCCATAAATAGGTCTGCCAAGTTTTTCTCCGTTTCAATGGTTAACCGCAATTACTCCTTTCTTGAGTAATTGACTTACGTTCAATGTACAAGACTTGTATGTCTTGACCTTTCATTATAAGTCTTTGTTGGAGACGTTATAGATCATAGCTTCGATTCACAATTAATCAAGACCGCTTGAGATGGCTTCTTCCAAAATGGGATATCTACAAGTTAGGTTCTAAGCCATTCTTCCTCATTAATTGCATCCATTTATGCAATCAATTTTGACAACATTATTAAAAATGTTCCTATTTAATTTTACAAAATAATTGTAACTTCTCTAATGATCCTAATTAACATTTACTGAAGTTAATCCGCAAGAAGTCATTATAGACTTGCATACACTAGAGGCATATAAAATTTGTAGGCAACTTACTTGCTATTTTAACAAGCACATTATTACGATGAGTAACTCTCTACTCATGCCCAATCTTCTACAAATTTATATCCAAAAACATAGACAATGTCTATTTAACATTTTACATTATGTAATGCGAGATGTTCATATTTTATGCATCGGTAATATCGTAACACCTCATCGTTGGATATTTGGTCACTACCAATCTTCCAATATGTTTACGTTGTCGTTACATATTAACCGGAATTTCACTTTTCTTTCAATGTCATTTAAGACATTCCAATTTCCATATTATGCAACCTATAATTCTTATCGCAAGAACTATGCTCATATCGTCCCAATTGGTATATCGACAATAATGACGATCTTGGTTGTAAAATTAACAAATCGAAAATTTTATGACAATGTCATAAAATTTTCCGGTTGTTAATTCTTAAATGCAGAAAAGCAAATAATTTCTTAACCGTCATGAAGCACAATTGCTTGCGGACTTGCGTACACCCATAATTTCTAAATAGAAATTAAATTTCAAATCCAATGTACCGGTACAGGTACCTTTCTTTAGGATTTGGCTCCCTTTGAGCACTATAGTGGGGCTACAACAGTTGGCCTTCCACTGTACTCAAATATTTTCATTTTCCTCACTGCACATCATCACCACCACTTCGGATCCTTCGAAATCTCGATCCAAATACTTTCACGAACATTATAAAATGATCATGAGAACTATAACTGATTTAATGTCAGTTCTTTGAGTTAGGAAAATCCAAATATGAATTAAATCTTCAAAGACTTCTACTGTTGATGCACCGAAAATGAAAATAACCCTATTTGTATCAAAGTTTGGAATAACCCAATACTTTGACTCGAAATCACCCGATGATCTTCTGACCAAAAAATAAAATAAAACTAGATAAACACTAGAGTACCATCAGTAGCGTTCTTCATAAGAAGAAACTCCCAATTGTCCGTGCCCACAAAATTCACAAGAAGGAATCTTCAAATCCATAGTACATATAAACCGTCACCAATTAGGATTTGGCATTCTTTTAAGCACACGGAATACTAATGGCGATTACAGATTACATGCTTAGGAATGTACCAAAAGGCACATCGTCATATGAATCTCTGATTTATATGTACAGGCAAACTAGAAGCCTAACTCAACATGCAATCATACAATCTTATGAAGAAAACAAGATTTGGTACTTATCTCGATTTGCGATGCATTTCACGGCAATAGCCTTTTCGAATACGCACCAATATTCTCGACATCAACTTTTCAAGGAAATTGCTTTTGTGATGGCCTGATGATGGTTACGATTGCGAGTCCCATCTTGCTTTTCATTACCAGGAACTCCAATTTGCAGGAACCAATTGATCATGTCGCTCAACAACGAAACCCCAAATCCTCCTTTTCTAGCGGTTGGCTTCCACTTTTAGTTTAAGATGTTCCTATCAACGAACACAAAATCCTTCTAACCGCGGCTCGATGGGGGATGATTCACGGCGACATTTCTCTCGCATTCTTTCTTTCAATTAGATCATCGGAAAGTCACAGCATCAATCCCCCAACTCTTGCTTAGAAAATTTAATCTTCTATTCTCTTGAGTTGCATTGTTGACAACGATAGTCTCTCTGTAATCTTTCTCCTTTCGTTCTTCTAGGTTTATTTCCTCTAGTCACAAAAGAAGATTAAAAACACTGATCATTAAGAACTTTCATTAGTTATTATATTAAATACCCAATAAGAGGAACAAAGGAATTTAACGACAAGATAAAAATATGTTTTAGAAAACTCCCAAAATGTTCCCTTGTCTTGTGCACGTCCAGACATATATCTGGCAGTCAATGGGATTCATACTTGTAGTTTGAACAAGTATTTGAGAACCAGATCTACACTTTTCCCAAACTGGTGGAAACCCCAATCAAGCACCCACGTAGTTTCTTGTGTTGTTGTTGTTGCCGGTAAGCGTTTTCTCCACTTATGCACACATTGGCACTGACTATTCACCAACATTTCGTAGGGAAAAATTTCTTAAAAAAATACAACAATATTAAGCCATTTTTGTTCCCAAAAATTCAATCGTGGAGACGTTCTTTGAATCGCTTGTTCCACCCTTCTTGTTAAGAGATAATTGTCTAAAACTCGTTGGAAATTTTGGCTAAAAGAGAGGATGAAACACTTAAGAGAAATGTTGTACTTCTAGGCTTCAAGGCTCGATTAAGATTCTTTTAGACAATTATTTCTACCCCTCCCAATATCAATTGGCGATTACAACAGTATGCGAAATATTGTCAGGATACAATGAAGCCCTATAACAACGTAATTGGATTCAAGGTTTGTACCCCTTGACCCAACCAAGAACACACAATAATAGAATTCTGATGATGCTTAGAAGAGAGAAAACATAAAGTATTTTATATTTTTCATCGTATGAATGAAAACAAATCATCACTACTTATAGGGAACTCATGCCTATTGGAGATGCCTCTTCACTACCAAAAAGACATCAATAGTGTCTAATGAGAATGGATATGTCTTTTGTAAACCATCACACCCTTTGGAGGTGCCTCTTCATCTCCAACTAACATCCATTGTGATTATTCTGGCATGTGACACTCCCAGTTGTAGTGGCAAACCAGAAAACGAAAACCATTTATTTTCCATGTTAATGAAAATATCCAACACTCCATACAAACAAAATCATAAGCATTTAAGGTGTATACTTGAATCAAAGCAATATGATATATACAACGGAAAATGAGTCATTTGTCCAAAAAGTTTTGAAACATGGTTCAAATGGACGAGTAAAAATTATTATGGGTGAAATGGACACAAAAAAAATATAGCAAGGATGAAACTGGATTCATCCTGGGCTTAAACTTAAAAAATAGCGAGATGAAACTGGATGCATCCCGATGTAAATTAAAAATAAGAAAAAGAATTTGAAAATGGGTAGGATGAACCTGTTACATCCCTGGCTATTTTTATATTCGTCCATTTAGACAATATCAAAATCTAAATGTCTTTTTCACCTGGTGATTTATTGATTTTGGTCTTTTTAACCAATTTTGTGTATATACAAAGAATAAAGACGAGAAGGGATTACAACATCTGCTAGCATGATTCAAAATATACTACAACAATACCAATTAGGAAAAGAAAGAGAAACGTACTAAAACTTAACTTGTAGCATCGGTGGTGAATGGAAAAGAGAAAAAAGAACCACACTAATTTTTATATTTTATATTGAAGATTCTTTCACAATTTGGGGGAAGTAAATTTTATTTTACTCACGAACATGATATTTACAAAAGAAAAAACGATTTTTTTTTCCTATCAGAACTGTAACACCACTTTCTCACATGTTTTTCTTGAACTTCCTACAGCTAAGGAAGTTTCAATACAAATCGGACATCAGAAGAGGTCTACTTTACGCATCGATATGGATGTGCCTTTGGAGATGCTCTACTATCAATTGTCTCCAACATCTCAGATTCCACTACCTGATCGGCGAAGTTATGGAACAAATTAAAAAAAAATACTAATAAATCTTAGAAACCAACCTCTTAAACAATCAAATACCACCATCTCTTATACATGAAAAAAGAAGAACTCATTATGCATGACTGTTAGAATCCCAAAAGGGAAACAGAGAATGAATATCAATTTTGAAAATAGCGTGAGGGGGAGTTACAAAAAAGAAAAAAAATGAAATTATTCGCTCATTTGTTTAGTGGGAAGACAAGGAATGATATGATCAAAAGGAAAATGTGTATGTGGTCTCCATTCACGTATACACTACACTTTACACACACATACACGGGAAAGGAATTTTGGCACAAAGCCTAGCCCAACTTGAGTTTAATCCATCAATTTCTCAGCCCAGTAGGGACTGTACAATTTACGATTTCAGTTTTTTGGTTAAATAGGCCCTGGATTTGAATTTTTTGGGTCTAAAAGACAGACAAAATATGAGAACCTTTCAAATAACCATAAATTCAAAATTATGATTTTAATATCCTCCATGGATATTCTGCTCAGAAAAATATTAATTTAGGAAGTGTTAAGTTACACATGTGTCCCTCCTCTTTATAGCCCCGTAAGAAATCATTAAAAAAGAAAACTTTTTTGGATCTGTGGTTTCTCTTCTTCCTCTGATCTTCAATTGGTTCCATTTTCGCCACCAGAAACAATTCGTTGGGATTGGAAATCAAGTTTCTCAAATTCAATTAATTATTATGGGGGTTCTAGCTGTATCTGATTGGAGTATGTTAATTATGGGGGGTTTTCTTTGCATTTGAGTTCTTTGTAGGAATGATGATTTTAAGTATCAATGAAGGTTTAAGCTTAATTGAGTTTTAATTTGATTTCATAGATTTTTGGGGAAGATCTTCATACAAGAAACAACGGGGAAGGAATTGAATTGCTTCCATGAACTTGTGGTTGTGTTTGAGATGCAAAGAGATTCTGTGTTATGTTGATGATTGATTGTTGCTGTCGTGAAGAAGCTCGTGATGATGATTGATTATGTATATATTTCGTGATAGATTGTTGTTGCGGTAAAGAAGAGGCTCAAGCTCGTGGTGCTTTGGGTGAAGTTTTTTATTTGAAAATTCAGATCAGAGACGTTTATTGCTTGTTGTGATTGTTGCTTGTTGTGATAGTGGATCGAACGGATCTGTTGCTTGTGTCAATTTGAAGCAGTTTTGAGAATTAAAGAAGTGATTGGTCTATTATGGTTTTAATTTGGGTTGTATTTCAAACTGAAAATCAATAGAGAAGATGAGTCTCTCTGTCACAGTTGCTTGTTGATGCTACAAGAGTTGTCGTTGCCTTGGTGGTCGTTTTAAAAGGATGAGGTGGAGATTGCGGGAATTAAGATTTTGGTCGCTATTCATATGAAAGACTTGAAACATTTTGTGCAAAAAATCTTGGGAAACACAGCAGGTTAGATACTCTTTAAGCGTAAAAATATTAAATCATGAACTAGATCATGAACTAGTAATTTTGGTTTTGTATAATATATTGCGGGTGATTACTAGGATATAGTAGATTTATCTGCGAAGTATACAGGATGCACCTAAGTGCATAGTGTATATTTTGACATAAAAAACAGATTTGTGCATGGTTGCACCCGAGTACATAATACATATTTTTTAGATTCTTATAGGAAAAATGTTTTGGCTCTGTTGCACCTGGGTGCATAATGCAGATTCTGGTAGAAAAATTCGTTTTGGTCTAGTTGCACCCGAGTGCATAATGTATATTTTCTGAATTTTGTGTTATTCCTCTTATTTTTATTCTATATTTTCCTCTTGTTTTTAGTTGATATTATAATGGTTAATGTGATGGTAATGGTGATGGATTTATTGCTCGAGATCATGAACTAATAATTTTGGTTATGTATAATATATTGTAGGTAATTACCAGGATAAACCTAGATTTATCTGCAAAGTACACAAGATGCACCTGAGTGCGTAATGTATAATTCTGACAGGGAATACGTATTGGTTGGTTGCACCCGAGTGCATAATGTATAATTTTTCGATTCTTAAAGGGAAAACGTTTTGGCTAGGTTACACTTGGGTGCATAATGCATATTCTAATAGAAAATAAATTTTGCTGGGTTGCACCCCGGGTGCATAATGCATATTTTTATATGAAATGAATTTTGGCCAAGTTGCACCTAGCTGCATAATGTATCCTCGGCCTGGTTTAAAATAGAATTTTTTTTTTCGAATTTCATATCAACAATGGATCTTGTTTCGTAGAGAATTTCGAGCCCTTTCCAAAAATATAAATTTTATTAAAATCCGGCTTATATTTTGGAAATTAAAAACTTTCTCATGATTAATTTTATATTAGAGAGAGATAATAAATAGGAGAAAGAAAGGGATATGATAAATAATAAAGGTGGAAATAATGGGTATAAATGACTAAATTTTTTTATGTGTTTTTTACCCAAACCTATATTTTACAAGTCCGCTACTCCCGAGCTTCATGGGTTATGGTCATATGACCAATTTTTCGGATACAATTTTTTGGTTAAAGTGGCATTGAATTTGAATTCCTGGGTCTAAAAGACAAGCAAACTATGCCAACCTTTCAAATAGGCATATATTCAAATTTATGGTTCATATACCCATCGTGGGCATCCGCTGAACTTAATAACTCTTTTTAAGTGTGTAAATTCTATTATGCCCCTAAAGACGAATCAAAAAGAAAAAACTTTGAAATCAGAGAAAGCAATCAAAGCTTGTTTCACAATTTAAGAACACGAGCTCAAATTTCGCCATGGAATCACCTTCAGATTTGAAATCAAAGTGAGTAATTCTGTTTAAATTGGGGATAACTATCAATATCTTTGTTTCAAAACGGTATGTGAATTAGGTTTTCCCTTTCGATTTTGATTCAAAATCGAAATGTTATGTGAAATAGGTATGGTTTTGATTTAAATTTAATTCAAAGTTATGACTTATTACCA
>JAJJWW010004583.1:0-346787 GCA_023531295.1 Papaver armeniacum
AGTGTACAAATACAAAATCTCGCCACTCTCCTAAATCTCGCTGGGTCTTCACATCTTTCTCGTGGTTTTGGCTGCCGTCATTCATTGCGTCATTTATATTATTCTTCTGCGACACTTTCGCAATGCATTCGTTTATTGATCTCGCGAGGTATGGTTGTTGCGATATTCTGATCCTACAGTTTCAAAACCTTTAACAGGTTCGTACACGACCACTCTCAACCCTATGAAGAGTAGAATTGTCGATAGTACCCTTTCTTTTTGTTTAACAGACACAAAATCAAAACTAAGAAAAAGAAAAGAAAAAAAACTTTTCCTAAAGCCTGTGAGGTACAAAATCATTGTCTCTTCGATCAGGCACATGAGACAAGATTTTCATCAATCAACATAATTAAATTTCGTTGCGGTGAACAACAATTTGTCCACCATTTTCCTCATGATAGGAATCCTCAGACTTCTGTCTATCAAACCGACTTGACCATACTTTCTTCTCTAATGGTCTTGGTTTGTCCTTGGAAATTAACTTCTTAGATGAAGATAAAATCCTACCACATACCTCAGCGGTCTTCTGAGCAAGTTTAAGCTTCCTTGTTAAATGATTTGCTTTTCGTTGAAGTTTGTTGACGTGCCTTAGTTGGTGTTTGTACTTGTAACACCTTGAAAGTTGATGACCCCTTTGAGAACAATATGAACACGTCAATCTAGGATAAAAGTAAAGATTTTGAGATGTGCACGCAGCTAGGCACATAGTGGAACCTGAAACATTATAAACAGAGTTTCCAAAGTATGGATCAACTTTATCTTCAAGAATAGTTGGATTATCTTACTCAAAGAATATCAAGATTGATGTATGTATTGCTACAATTATCAAAATCAATACTTTCACCAAGAAGTGCAACACTTGATTTCTCGTCTTCATCAGAATCATAGTTGTCAGACATCTCATCAAGAGTTGCAAAGAAGACCTTTTGTTCCCTTTGTATTTTCTACGATTTGGGCACTCATTTGCAAAATGACCAAATCCTTTACACTTAAAGCATCGAGACATATCCTCGTCCATCGCCTTCATCAATATCCCTATTTTTGGAGGAACACGATTATGAGGTTTGACTGATGCCTTAGGCTTATCCCTGGAGAACTGCGTTTACTTTCTCACAGAAGATCCCTAACTGTCTTGTGATCATCGAGACCGATTTGTCAAGATATTCATCTCGATGAACTGCCTCGTAGTGATCATCTTCAGAGATATACACTTTTTTATTTTTATCAAGTAATTTAGTGTTCTTTAGTGCTTTGAACACAACATCCTTAGTCTTGGATGAATGTTCATTTAAGCTTCCCAACCAGCGTATTTCTGGAGAGATTATCAAGGTTATTTCCCTCAACGATGGCATGCTTCTTAGAATCGTATCTGGATGGCAGCAATCTGAGAATCTTCATCACAATGTCCTTTTCAGGAATAGTCTTACCCAATGCAAAAGGTGCATTAACAATTTCAGACACTTTTTGATTAAATTCATCAAACATTTCTTCATCTGCCATACGAAGGTTTTCTCAATTGGAATTAAGGTTTTGAAGCCTAGCTTCCTTTTCACTGGTATTACCTTCAAAATCGGTTTCTAAGATATCCCAAGCTTCTTGCGACTTAGTGCAGTTTGTCACATAATGCTGAAGATTTGGGATAATGGCATTCAAACCGTAGGAATTTTGATTTGCAGCAAGTACCTCAGCAGGGGTGTATTCACCAATATTCTTGGGAACGTTTACATCACCAACTGCCACGACGGGAGGATCATAGTCATTAACAACATATACCCATGATTGAAAATTACGTGCTTGAAGAAAAGCTCGCATAGCAATTTTCCACCATAAGTAGTTAGAGCCATCAAAGACTGGTGGTACGTTAATTGAGATAACACCTCTGTCCATAGAGTCAGATCGCTACAAACACATACTTATAAGGTCTTAAACGTGTTTTCCTGCTCTGATACCAATTGAAAAAGTGGGGGTCTAACAACCACACCCAATATTTCGCTTAGAAATCTGTATGGACAAACTCTAATATACTTTCTAGAGAATCAACTAGACAGTCAGACTCAATCTAGATAAAAAGTATATCAATGAGTTTATATCTCAATCTCTCGATTTGATCTTTACTCAAGCAAATTGAAATCTGCTAGTCTTTATCAAAGAGAGATAACTTGTATGGTACCAAAGACCAATATCCAAGTGTCAATCAATTTAAGTCAACAACCAAAAGGTCGGATATTCTAATTGATTGAACAACGCACAACCTATGGTATTTCAATTATATAAACAAATATAATACGGAATAGAAATAACACAGACACCGGAATTTTGTTAACGAGGAAACCGCAAATGCAGAAAAACCCCGGGACCTAGTCCAGATTGAACACACATTGTATTAAGCCGCTACAGACTCTATCCTACTACAAATTAACTTCGGTCTGGACTGTAGTTGAACCCCAATCAATCTCACACCGATCCAAGGTACAATTATGCTCCTACGCCTCTGATCCCAGCATGATCCTATGTACTTGATTCCCTTAGCTGATCTCACCCACAACTAAGAGTTGCTACGACCCAAAGTCGGAGACTTTAATAAACAAATCTGTATCACACAGAAAAGTCTATAGAATAGATAAATTCGTCTCCCACGAATAAACCTATGAGTTTTGTTCCGTCTTTTGATAAATCAAGGTGAACAGGAACCAATCAATAACCCGGACTTATATTCCCGAAGAACAACCTAGTATTATTGATCACCTCACAATAATCTTAATCGACGTAGAGAAAAAAGATATTGTGAAATCACAAACGATGAGACGAAGTGTTTGTGATTTCTTTTCTATCTTGCCTATCGGGGATATAAATCTCAAGACAATTATTTCAATTGTACTCGTACGATAGAAACTGCAAGATCAGATCACACAACTACAAGAAAAAGTAGTATCGGTATGGCTTCACAATCCCAATGAAGTCTTTAAGTCGTTAACCTGGTTTTAGAAGAAGAAAACCAAAGGTTAAAGGAGAATCGACTCTAGCTTAGCAAACTAGTATCACACGTAAAGTGTGGGGATTAGGTTTCCCAGTTGCTAAAGTTTTCCCTTATATAGTCTTTCAAATCAGGGTTTGCAATCAATGTTAGCTTAGTAACAAAGCATTCAATATTCATAGTTAGATGAAAACCTTGATTGATTCAAGCTAATATTTCTCAATAGTTGGATCGAAAACTTAGCTTGTTATACACAAACGAAATGTTCAATTTTGGGTTTATGAACCGTACCCAAACATTAACATTTGTTGGTTCAACAATAGTCAACCAAATGGTTAGCCATATGAACACTCTCTTATCAACCATATTATTCTTCACCATAACTAGTTCAAATGACTCAAATGAACTAGTTAGAGAGTTGTTCAATTGCTTAGATCTTATGTAACTACATAAGACACAATTGAAGCAAAAACGGTTTGATTCACTCAAATCGGTTCATGAACTTTATAGCCACGGTTTGCAAAATCATTCCTTAGTTTATATAAACATTAATTCAAGAACAACCGGTATTAGATATAACCTACTCAAGTTCGCGGACTGGGTTCGCGGACTTGAGCTCATGGAAGGAGTACACAAACTCCAGCAGAAATTCTCGGGTCGAGAACTACCGCCAGTTCGCGGACTTGGCTTGCGCCACTTCCATTTCTCTTGATCAACAAAGTTCGCAAACTTTGGTTCAAGGAATACGGACTTATACATATATGTGTTTCCACAACAATGCTTATATCTTACCAATGGTTATGTAATCTAAACTCTTATTTCAATCATTGAAACATTCTCAGAGAACGTTATATAGCCGTTATTCACAGACCATTTTTAAATCGTGAGCAATTTCCAAAGTGATTGAAACATATCATGACTTTCGTCACTAGGTAAAGATGAATTCGGTTAAAGCGAAAGCTTACCAACACATATTTCAAGAAATAGATAGGCGAGTTAAACTCGACTCGAAATAACAAATGTGTATAATGAAAGTCTATACGTCTAAACGACTTTTGTCTCAAGAGTAGGAGATAGAGTAAATAGACTTTTGAGTGATAGATAAGTTCAAGTCTCCACATAACTTTTAGTCGATGAAGTTCCACCGGTTCCTCGAGTAGTCCTTCGTCTTGTATGATGATTGCCATGGAGTTCTTGAGCTCAACTACACTTTCTATCCTAGTATGAGACCTTGAGCTACATAGGTTAGAAATCAAGACTTATAGTTTTGATCACTAACATTGACAAACATGCTTGAGATAGCAACTCATGCGAGTTCGACCGAGCAATGCTCTAACAAAATCAGCCTACAACAAACTGGTTGCTCTAAAAAATGGTAACACTATTATTGATGAAGCAACTAATCAAGTATGGAAAAACATCTGGAGTATCCCAACTTTACCGAGAATCAAACATTTCATATGGAAATGTATGGCAGATATCATACCATCGAATGAAAGAATGGCAAGAGTTATGAACTACAGTGGTGGACAGTGCAAAACTTGTAACCAAGGCATTGAGACTACTAAGCATATTCTCTGGGAATGTCCCTTTGCGCGTGCTATATGGTCTACAACACCAGGTGCCATAACGCTAATGCTACAGTGCAGGAGTGGATACAAAGATGGTTCACTAATGACTTTAATAACTTAATTAATGACTGGATTGTGACAATGGCCAACACAGCATGGGAGGTTTGGAAAGCACGATGCAGATACGTCTTTGATGATAAAAAACCAAATACAGTGGAAGTTATTAAGCTGGTTCAGGCCCTTAGTACTTGTACAGGAAAACAAATGCAAGCTCAGCATGTAGTAGCTACTAATATTGTGCAGAACACAATCACTAGTTGGATACCACCACCTAGTCCATACTACTCATTTTGCTGTGATGCTTCATTTAAAATCATAAACTCTATTTCTTACTCAGGATGGGGACTAATCTTGCGATCCTTTGCAGGTGATTTCATCATAGCAGGATGCGACTATGCCAATGGACTCGTAAATGCGGAGGCAACAGAGTAGGGGACTTCTCCACGCGATGCAGCATGCAGAAGAGCTAGATATACAGTTTGCACATTTTGAGATGGACGCAAGGCTGGTGATGAATGCAGTCAATGGAGAAATCCAACAGGCAGCTTGGGAGAATCATATCATGATCCAAGATATTCAATATAAACTAGCACTACATCCATTTTGGGTTTGCAAATATATCAATAGGAAAATAAAAAAGCATGCTGATAGAGTGGAAAAACATGCTAGAGTACATAGCATTTCTCAAACTTGGAATGCTTATCCCCAAGTTTTATTGCTAGTGCAATATTGGAGGATATGGAGCACAATATTTCTTATATTTCTAATCAATAAATTCCCCTCGTTTTGCATTAAAAAAAAAGAGTTTCTTCGATTACAAACCCAAATTTGACAGTGTCAAACAAACCAACTTTGATTCCCCTATATCTTCCATGTGCACATTTTTCTTTTTTCTCGACCCATACGATGAAATCCGTCGCACATCCTTGTCCAACTCAACGACTACATCACCGGCTTCACGGCCTTCTTTTTTACTTTCACCGTAAAAAAACCATTACGCTCCAGGTTAATAATAAGGTTATTATCATCTGGAAGAAACTTATTTGCTTCCTCGGCACCTTTCCTGAACTACCAAATGGATTCACTCTCTGAATGCACATCAGGAACCTGAACCTTGCCCATACTTTGAGATGTTGACTCCACTAGTCCTTCTGTAGCAGAATTGATACTGTTTGGAAGGTTGTAAGACAATTGAGGAGACGCCTGAAAAGTGCAATCACTGGGAACACTTTGGGTATTATTAGCTAACAATTCATATGCACCAAATTCACCAATCCAACTAGTTTCAGCTGCATTCTCACTACTATTGTTATGAGAAAAATTCTCAATTTGAATTTCAAGGTTGCTATCAGGAGAACAAGTGGGGTATTCATAAAATGGTTTTTCTGCAAATTGAAGAGCTCGAGAGTCTTCTTGGAAGATAAAATTCGTCTCTTCATTTTTCTCTTCCATGAGCATCTGATTTATGTACTTGAGAACCGCATCAGGAAAATTGAATTCCCACAAACCAATTTTGATTCCTCCATTTAATTTACCACCGTAGTTACGTTTTATACCCAGATCTGATTTATGTACTTGACATGTGATCCACATAAAATTGAACCGAGACCAACTCAATTTCACCCTGATTTGGAGAAGCCATTATACCCAAATCTGATAAATCAGTTGAAAAAATGTTCGCCCTGAGTCGATGGAACACGAGAAATATGTTCTGGTATTTTTATTTGGGTTTGATGTGTCGGAGAAGGTGAGGATATTTTGGGTAGTTCACCCAAAAAATTCTTTTTTTGACACATGTACACAGGTGCTGACTCACCTAACTGGATCCGGACGAAATAGTTAACGAAAGGAGGTTTTACTAATTTAATTTCTGTAGGGGAGGTAACTCAAATTATAATCTTTGCCAGGGGAGGTAACGCAAATTACCCCTTTTTAGAATTTTATTAGCCACAACGAGTGGGAAATTATTGTTTATCAAACTAACATTCCAAGATAGAGTAGTATCATCAATCAAATCAGAGACCAAAATAAGCTCAGAATCAAAATTAGGACAAAGATCAGCAATGGTTAACTCAAGGCCAGGAATCCACCAGTCTTTTCTTATATCAATAGAACTTCCATCTCTCACCTCCCAAATAGAGTTTTGTCTGACAAGAGCTAGACCCTTCCTAACACAAGTCCAAATCCAAGAACCAGTTTTGGTTGGTTTTGCATTGAAAGCAGAACATTTAGGAAAGTACTTAGATTTAAGATCCTTAGACCACTTTGCATTGGGTTCATCTAACAATCTCCAAGCCACCTTAGAGAGCATAGCAAGATTGGCCTTGCCAGTGTCTCTAAATCCTAGCCCTCCTTGTGTAATTGGTTTACAAAGAAAAGCATAAGATTTAATATAGACACCTTTAGAGTTAGAATCCTTACTCCACCAAAAATCCCTTTGAATGTCATCCATTTTTTTTATTATTTTCTTCGGGATTAGAAAACACCCCATCTGAAAAGTAGGAATACTAGATAAGACATGTTTGTTCAAAACTATCCTACTAATCTGAGCTAGAATTTTACTCCGCCACCCATGAATTCTGTTTTCCATTTTCTCAACTAAGGTATCAAAGGTTTTCAATTTAGATCTATCAACAAAGAGAGGAGCCCCCAGATAAGAATCCTTATGGTTAATTTTCTTAATTTTGAGCAATCTTGTCATCATTCTTTGGTGTCTCGGGTGAACCTTTTTACTAAAAAACAGACCAGACTTATTGAAATTTATTAGTTGGCCCGAGGCCTTACTGAACTGATCAATAATACTTAAAAGGTTTTGACATTCACATAGGTCAGCTTTAGCGAACAACAAGCAATCATCGGCGAAAACAAGATGAGAAATAGGTTGGCTATTCCTAGTCATTTTAATACCATGTAAATGTTCTGAGGCTTCATTTGCCAAAAGCAATCTCGAAAAAACCTCCATACAAAGTACTCCCTCCGTACCACATATATAGGCGGAGTAGACAAAATCTCTTAGATTAAGAAACTTTTTTGCTTTTATAAATTTCTATGTTTTTTTTCTGTTTTACCCGTAATTATATTCCCAATGTTAGAAACATACACTCAATTGTGATGATTCCCAATCAAATAAATAGGGGTAGTAGAAGTAAAAACTCACTTTGAAATTTGGACTCCGCCCATATAATGGTACAAGGGAAAATGAAAATTCCGCCTATATAATATAGGTACGGAGGGAGTATAAAGAGATAAGGAGATAAAGGATCTCATTGTCTCAAACCCCTCGTAGGTTTAAAGAACTGTCCAGGCTTGTCATTCAATAACACATCTATAGAAGTAGTGGAAACACATTGGAAAATTAAATCACACCAATCACGACTAAACCCAAATTGCAACAAAGTTTTGTCTAAAAATTCCCAACTGACCCTGTCAAAAGCCTTTGACATGTCAATTTTAACACCCAACCCTAGTTAGCAATTCGGGGTACGGGTAGTAGTTCAGGACGGCATACGTACGGGAATTATTCGGATTCGGATAGGTCGGATTCGGTCAAAAATCCGGTCAACGGTTCGTTGTTGGACGATGAGTTCGAACAGCATACGTACGTGCATATACGTTTTATAAATGTGAGTTCGTCACTTAAAATTGGCTTACATATATGATAAATTGATAAGTATTATGACCTTATTACGAGACTAATTTTATTTGTATATGATTTATAAGATGGAAAAAATATTTTAACGTGATTATTTACCATGAAGTAAACAATTTAATCACATAAATGTATTATAAAACGAGTTTATAGACTTTTAAACAAAAAATTGACACATAAAACACTGGTTAAACAACTACCAATAGAAAATTTTAATTGAATAATTGTATTTAAATATAAAGTATATACAAAATCAAACAAAAATCAATCAACATAACTCGTCGAGAATTACCTATTGAGAGCGAGGTTGAGGCAGGAACTAGGTTCAAGTTCTAGTTCGGAAATAACATTCGGATTCGTTAGTTCGGATACGTCGAATCATTCGTGAGGTCCATATAATCCCGGAACTAGTTGAGTTCCAATAATTCAAGAAGTATCATTGATTTGATCGGTTCGGATATCGTTAGAATCATTCGGGAATGATTCGGAGAATTACTAACTAGGCACCCAACCACCCAACTTTTCCTAGAAGATAAAAAAGCTGATTGATATGGTGTACTTCATGGTTGTCTGAGATTTGCCTAGAAAATAATTTAAGTTGTACTTCATGGTTGTTCGTTTAGAGGCTCCATTTGTCGTGTAATAGATACTTGAAATGAAACGCGGTTGACCCTACCCATTCACTTTTGCAGTGCTTATCCTACTAAAAATATGCATTTGCCGACACCAAACATCACCATTCACCCAGGCTAATTCCAGATGATGGTGTTATAGTCTTCGGTCTTTGGTCTTCGGCGTTATAGTCTTCGGTTGTGCTGATATCTTGTATGAGTGGAGAGCACTTTAACAACTCGTTCGGTTGGGAAAATTGGAAACCTAAGAATTCAATTATAGGATAATTCAATTCCTGAAATTGGTTTCCAAGGAATTCGATTCAAATCCTAAAAATTCATGTTTGGTTGAGGTAATTCAATTATCTTTGTTTTTATCCCGGAATCTAATTCCATTACCCTATTAAACCAATGCATTGGAATACTACTATTTTGGAGAGAATTAGATTCTTAGGAATCAAAATTCTTAATTACAAATAGTTTATTTGCCCCCTTCATTCCCTAGGAATTGGGTTACCCAGCATCCAATTCCTTTAAATGAATGTGCTGTAATATAAATATATTACCGACAAGTTAGCTTCAAATTCGTTATTGTTATATCGGTGATAATTAGCGAGTGTTTGCATGCTTCCTGTTAACGGATCCTGATGAACACAATTGTACAGATATTCATTTCACTTTATGCTTGTTAGTAAGCTTTAAGAAAGTGTCGACATACTTAAACAGGTTGAGAATGGACAATACGTTTTTAACAGATAGCCAAACCATACTCGCTGCACTAAATTATTCATTTTCGTAACCTAACTACCTAAGCTACCCTTTGATGCTCAAAAGAGGAGCAAGCAGAGTGATTACAAAAATGGGGAAAACTTAATCTACAAAATAAATACAACAATATAAGTACTCAGCTCACGGCAAACCCAGTCGTCTCCCTATTTATATGTACAACTACCTAACCCTTCAAAAAGAAGAGGTTTAACACAATCTAACCAGGCTATCTATTTTCAAAGGAATACTTCAGCTTCACCAAGGACCAGTCTGTGTCCTCCTTAAGCATCGTCTCTTGGATCCAGGTTGTTGATTCATCATCTCTAATTCCTGAACACATCAAGTATGAAAGGGAAAAATTATGTTAACCCCTTTTTGAGACTCAGAAAATAAAGATAGCAATATGATCCAATTTGTTTAGAAGGACCAATTAAGACAAAGCACTGGTTATCAAAAGGCAGTTAGGCGTCGCCGGTTTGCAAAGTTTTTTTCTTATATGAAGCTGGATGAAAAGAAAATAACTGAGGCAATAAAATTTGAGTGAAGAAACTAAATACCTGATTTTTCTGCATTTCCACAATTTCAGCCTGCACCAACCGAAGTACAGTTAACAACCGGTTTGATAATCACATAATTCAATTGAAATTTCTAAGAAATGCCGAGAACTACATATTGCTTTTAGTATATGTACCTCATCTTTATCGGATATACGTACCTGCTTCTTTTGCAACTCTTGGTTCTCCTCTTTGAGTTTCGCTACTTCTGCTTCAAGTTCCATGGTATAAGCCTGGAAATGAAAACCCAAAAAGGTCAATGAACAAGTTATGGGAATTTTTGAAAATTTTAGTATCAGAATCTATTTCTCTAGACGGGCATGAATGAGATTTATGTTGCTGGCCTAAGCATATTTGAAGTTATCACTCGTGGATGTGCAGTTTTATATATACCTAAGTGACCCACCTAGCATAGTTCACAAATTGCAAGGGGAACAATATACTGCACAGAATATGCAATGCTTATTCTTTGAAGAGTTGTTTAGCTGCTCTCGGTTACAGTTCCATACTAGTACTCATTGTATATCTTCAATTTCAATGCGTGAACAACATGGCAGTTTCTTCGGGCGAAAAATTGTAAATCATAGACAAACGCAATACCGAACAATAGATTAATGAAACAAAAATCATAGTCAATAAATTCAAATACAAATTTACCTGCTTGCGAGCACGTGACCGCGCAGCAGACTCTCTGTTCTTTATCATTCTCCTCTGCCTCCTCTCGACAACTTTCTCTACAGCTCCACTTCGCTTGCCCCTTAAAGTTCCATTAAAAACATAAGGCACTGGTGACAAGGAAGAATTATCACCATTGCTCTTCCCAAGCCCATCTGAAGGAGGTCGATTTGCAGGTGATACACTTGCTATTGTAACAGCCGTCCCTGCTCCTCCTAGGCCAACCATATTTAGTCCTCCACCTTGAACTCCACCACCTTGAACAAACCCATTGGTCATCATGGTGTCCCCCAATCCCCCAACCCCTCCTCTAATCCCTGGACTACCCAAGTGACCATTGTTAGTTAAATGAAGGGGAGAAGCATAAGAGACGGCAGGTTGCTTCGGGAGAATATGCTGATGCTGTTGCGGTTGCTGAAGCTGATGGTGTGGTTGTTGAAGCTGCTGTTGTTGAGATGGCCTATTCCCATTCATAGTCATATCCAAATTTGGACTTTGATTGGCGAGTAAAGTATTATTATCGTTAATACGATTAACTGGAATTCCATTTGATCGATTTGGTTGCTGTCCAAACCCAAGGGCCAAACCACCGTTATTGTTGTTATTAAGTAAATCACCATAAAATCCATTGTTGTTATTGGTATTACTAGGTCTTCCAACTGATTGAGGCTCTTCTCTTACTACCCCAGCTCTAACCAAAAATTCTTCCAAAGTCATTTCTCCTAAAGTCTGTTGCCTTTGCTGCATATTCGAACCAACACCGACACCATCATTAACATTAACGTTAACATTCCCATCTTTAAGCACACCACCATTTTCTTTATACAAATCTTTCCAAACTTCATCAACAGTTTTAGTGCTCAACGTGCGCGGTAACGTCAACGAGCCCTGTCTCTGAAGGTTCCCATTAGGTAATCCTCCTTCAACAGCAACCCCACTACCACCGGCACCGAAAGCTGACGGAACCATACCCATAACTTGAGCCTCTTCAGCTGTCCAAATGTTCCTAAGAAATTCATCCATATTCATTGATCCAAAATCCTTTCCAAGTCCACCCATGGTATTCTGAAACTCATCAAATGTTAATGAATATACTGATGTTTGTCTTGCTAATGGAAAACCCCCTGGTGGCCTTCCTGCTCCACTTCCTTCTGGTGGCGCTTCACCCATGTTCTTAAAGTTTAAATTTGAACCCATTTCTCCCTCAAAATCAACTGAATCAGTAAAATAACTTACTTAACTGAACTCAACTGTTTCATATATATTATCACTAACCACTTGTTCACACAATCTCAAATCAAAATCAAATCACTGATTTTCTTCTTCTGAACTCTTTTCTTCTTCAATCTTGAAAAACAAATTCAACAATCGAGAACTAATACAACAAAATGAAGTACAATTAATTACAGAAGCATAAAATGAAAACCCATCATTCAAAATCATGAACCTACCCCAAATCAAAGCTTAATACACAAATGAAATCTCATTAAAAACCCGAATCAAAGATCAAATCGAAGTTAAAAGAAGAAGAAAACCCGCACCCGAATCTTTGTACATCAAAAACTCAGAAAGCAAAAATTCAAAGACGAATCTAAAGAGTAATTACAATATAATTAACCAAAAAAATATCAAATTAAATCTCAAAAATTAACACACAGAAGAAAAAAAACAGAGAAAGAAGAACACAATCGAAGAAGAAGATATTTTTACCTGTTTTTTTGGGGGTCGGACAGACGGAGAGATACTGTGAAATTTTATTTTTCGTCTGTGTGTTTTTTTCAGTAAAGCTTAAGCCTGTGTTGCTCTGGTGATTGACAAGTGTCGGAATACAGGCTATAGATTCATACCCTAAAAAAGGTAGTTTACTTAAAAAGAAAGTGATGAAAAATTAAATAAATGAAATAAAGATTTAGATTATCATGGAGCCAACAACTTTGTTAAACGTGGACCACTGAGATTGAAACTAAGGCGTTTTGTCAGATTTGACATCTAGCCAATAAGCTTCTGCTATATGGAGCAATCTCAGCCGTTCACATTGCTTTCCGACAGGCCTAAGATCATTCATTATTTTTTGTTTTTTCTGTTCTTTTTATATTGTTTTTTCTGTTCGTATTTAAAAATGAGGATTACCAAAAATAACTTTCAAACGGAACAAGGAGACTACCTAAAAAGGGCACATCTCATCTTGCCAGTTGATACTTGAGAGGAGTAGTAGTAGGGCATGATCACGGGCCACGGTTGCCCATTGTGCTATTATGCGAAAAGGACTATCTTTTTTTTTTCTTTTGGATGGTCCATGGCTTTTTTGCTATCTTTTAAACCACACCTAGTACTTATATACCTTTCGATTTGATCCACCTTTCGGTTCTAACTAGGGCGGAATCTTTATTCAGCCCCTGTTGATTATTCAGAGTTGTTAATTACTGGCAGTGGCGGAACCAGGTATTAAGGTTGAGGGGGCTAAAAAAATTTTATGGAAACACATGGACTTAAGAGCATCCACAGTGGGAGACCAAAACTAAAATTTTGGTCGAAAACGGAGACACTACGGAGAGGAGTAAAGACCAAATATCAGACTAAAACCAAATACTAGAGTATATTTGGTCTTTGGTTTGGTTTTAGTCGGCGTAGATTAAAGTTCGCTTTGATGGGGCGAAGATTGGAGTTACGCTTAGAAATTAAAAAAAAAAAAAAAAAAAAAGGGGCGGAACTTACCATTACGCTTTGATTGAAGGCATAACTTTAAAGTTGCTTTGACCAAATTTTAGTCTCCCTCCACTGCGTTACAACACGGACTAAACCCAAATTTTGGTTTTTTTTTTTTTGCTCTTTGCTCTTTGGTTATGATCGCACCACTGCAGTTGCTCTAAGTGGACTAAATCCAAACTAAAAGGTGGGCTAAATTCAGAATATGAAACTAAATGCAAGGGTGTTACAATGGTTTTCATCATTTTATGGGGGGCTAGAGCCAGGGTTAGTCAACCCTTGGCTCCGCCCTGGATTACCGGGGATATTGGAATTACTTATCAAAATCAGTATCGGTCATTGTTTTCCGTGCACTTGTGCCACTGACCGGACAGTAGCTGCAGTGTCAGACACCGGTATAAGAATATTTATGTGCAAAATATGTGCTTACAGGGAGATTTGGAGTTAGTTTGAGATCTAATTTGATATGCGCACCACGCAACAGGAAAAGTACATCTGACTTTGGGACTGTTTTTTTCCTGTGGATGCTTTCAGGGAGATTTGGAGTTATTAGCTAATTTGATATGTACATCTGAACTCCTGTATTTTCATTAGCTGAAATGAATTTGTTCTCGATCATGGGCACTTACACTTTCCATTGTACTACCTAAACGCGTGAACGTGGGTGCTTAGAATCTGTGGACACCTGGCGAACATGCAAAAACTTTAAATTCACTGTCTAATGATTCTAACATTATGAATTAGCGACAAGCAATATCACTAAAGAATAGCATGAGTGAGTTGAAAGATTGACTTAGATGTCTCCACAACCATAAATTGTGGGTCAGAAAAACAATATCAACAACAACAACTAGAGCATTTTCAGTTTCCTCCTTTATGCATAAAGATGATCGGCCATAGGGAGCTAACCTCATTGTTGTGGACTCAGAAATTTCCGGACACTAAGGTAACTCACCGTCGGAGGGTAGGCTCTGATCATACGCCGATTTTATTAGAATCAAATCCTGAGAAAATTAGGCTTCAGAAACCATTTAGATGTCTTAGATGTTGGTTAACTCACTCCACCTTATCCACAGTGGTTGAAGCCTCTTGGAATTTGCACTCGGAAAATTCTAGAGAAATAACTTTTTTTGGTCTCCTAAAATTGCTATCCTCCGATTTAGCCCATTGGAACTCTAATACTTTTGGGAACATTCACAAACAGATAAAGTTCCTAAACAATAAAATCGACTGTATTCATAGATCCGGAAACATTTCGAAATAAATAGAAAAATTAAAAAATCTTCGAGCGGAGCTAGGAAAATGGTACAAGATAAAAAAATGATTATTATCATCAGCTTTCTAGGGATAAGTTTTTTAAGGAATATGATCAAAACACGGAATACTTCCATGCCACCGCCTCAAATAGGAAAAGGATTAATGCAATCAATCCTCTTAGAGAACCTTCAGTGGTTTGGCTTTCAGATAGAGATCAAATCAACTCACTTCTGGACAATCATTTCCAACAAATAGGATCGTCCCCGAATAGTAACTTCGACTTTGATCTTTCTAGTATCATAAAACCTTGCATCTCTCTTGAAGAGAATAACCCTGACTCTTATTCCCTTTAAAGAAGAAATCTGGCACACCATATCTAACTTGAATCAATGGGGATCCCCAGGGCCTGATGGATTCCAACCGGGTTTCTTTAAATCCAACTGGGACATCCTGGGAAAAGATATCATATGCACAGTCCAAGAATTTTTTCGGTCGGGTATCCTTGACAAAGATTCTAATCATTTCTTCATAACTCTCATCCCAAAAATTTCTACCCCTCAAACGCCAGGAGATTTCAGACCTATTAGCCTGAGTAATACTATCTATAAAATCATTTCCAAAATATTAGCTAATAGGCTAAAACCCATTCTAGGCAAATTAATCTCTCCCAATCAATCGGCCTTTTTACCTGGTCGACAAATCACTGATAACATCATAATTGCACATGAACTTATCCACTCAATGAAAACCTCCAAGAAGAAAAAGGGGTTTCTAGCGTTGAAACTAGATATTTTAAAAGCTTTTGATAGGGTTGAATGGACTTTTATTGAGAAAGTCCTCCTAGCCTTTGGGTTCTCGGAAGTCTGGACAAAACTCATCCTACAATGCATATCAACTACCTCCTTCTCAATCCTTCTAAATGGTTCCCCGGGTCCTACTTTCAATACTTCGAGAGGTTTAAGACAAGGAGATCCTTTATCTCCGTACCTTTTTCTAATCTGCGTGGAAATTCTATCTAGACTCTAGAAAAAGCCATTGTAGACAAGAGAATTTCTCGGATTTCAAATCAACAATAAAGCTCCCAATATATCGCACCTTTTCTTCGCCGACGATTGTTTTTTATTTACAAAAGCGGACCTGGGTGAAGCGAAAAGCCTGTTAGAAATCTTACAACTTTTTGGGAACATCACTGGCCAAATGGTTAATCTTCAAAAATCCAGTGTCTACTTCAGCCCAAAAATACATCCGAAACATGGGAAGATTTTAGCTAAAATCCTAAAAGTTCCGATGATGACCAAAAATGATAGATACTTGGGAACCCCTCTGTCCTTTGATAAAAATCGAAAAGCCAACTTTGAACCTCTCCTACAGCGATATTATGCTACTCTTCAAGGTTGGAAATCTAAACTCTTGTCTCAAGCAGATAGGACTGTATTGATAAAATCTATCCTTCAATCTTATCCAACCTACCAAATGCAAGTTAAGCTCGCCAAAAGAAACCCTTGATCAACTCGACAGAAGTCGGAGAAACCACGGTGGAAAAAAGATTGACAAAAAAGAAAAGGAGGATTTATAAAAGCTTGGAAGGGTATTTGCAAGCCCATTTCCCAAGGTGGGCTAGGAATTAAAAACCCTCATCATTTCAACTTAGCTCTCCTCACTAAACTGGCAAGTAGACTGGTTTCCGAACATGATCAATTATGGGTCAAACTGTTAAAAGCAAAATATTTTCCAAACTCGCACCCTCTAGAAAAATCCAGAACTTCGAATTTATCTTGGATTTGGACCAGTATTCAAAAAGGTTTAGAGCTAATAAGAAATAATTACGTTTGGCAAGTCAAAAACAGAGCTTCGGTGAAAATTTGGGAAGACAGATGGGTTCCAAACACAGATATAATCCAAATAGGCCCAAGCGCGCAAGAGCAGGCACCAACAAGAGTTCAAGAGTTAATAACGGATCAAAATAAGTGGGACCAGGAAAAGCTAAATCAATTCTTTTTCCCAGAAGATAGGATTAAAATTCAAGCTCTAAATCCAAGGAATCAAGAACAAGACACCATCAGATGGCACTATCATCACTCGGGTAAATTCTCGGCCAAAAATGTTTATATCTTTCTAGCCAATCAGGATCAAGACATTAATAATGCGAGATTTCCCATGGAATAAGATTTGGAAAATACAGGCTATTCCTAGAATCAGACTTTTCATCTGGAAACTGTCTCAAAAAGTTCTACCAACATCTGCTAGACTAGGAGCACATAACAAGGACATTGACCCGATTTGCAGGTTATGCAATAATCTAGCGCAGGAAACAGAATCCCATCTTTTCTGTGAGTGTCCGTTTGCCAGAGAAGTCTGGTTTGGACTATCCCTTAATAATATCCTCTCCAATTTCAATCCCAACTCATTTATTTCCTAGGTTAAATGGTGGATATCAGATGCTAATATGAACCAATTTCAAGTAAAAATTTCTACCATCCTTTGGTTCCTCTGGAAATACAGATCTTGGTAGTTTTCGAGAAAATTAACCCAGATCCGATCAACCTAATAGGGCAAATCAATAATTTCCTTCAAACTTCCCCGGCAAATAGCATCCAAAGTAAAGCAAATACTCTGCATAAAATTTCTACCAACAGCTCTTGGTCCAACCTAAATTCGGATTGGATAATCTTCATTGATGCTTCTTTCAAGAAAGAGGACTTGTCGATGGGATATGCTTTCATTGTATATTGATTGACGAGAAAACCTTCATGCACCTATCAGCGGGATCGGAATGGGCGACATCAGCATTCCATGCAGAAGCAAAATCATTATTAAAGGCGATCACGTGGTTAAAGGAAAACATATTATCCAGCGTCTTCATAGTTACTGACTGTAAAGCTTTGGCGGACAAATTAAATAAGATAAGCACAGACGTTTCGTGGCCAGCGAAGAATACCTTGCAAGAGATTAGGAAAATATTGGGCGACCTTCCCCAAGCAAAAGTGAAATGTTTCAAGAGGAAGAATAACTCAGCAGCGGACTATATTGCGAAAGAGGCAATGATTAAAAAGCTTCAACACATGTCAGATAACATGCATCAAAAATTTCTTTCAACTAGCATAGATTCTAATATTTTCGATAAAAACGATATTGTAAATCTCATGTACTATATTTGCTAGTTAATAAATTATAGTTTCCTTCAAAAAAAAAAAATAGGGAGTAAATGGAAGTTGAAATCATCATTATTTGCCATGTTAGGCATTTTCATATACTAATAATGTCCGTTTTAAGCTGGGGCGGAGCCAAGATATCTTGGTTGGGGGAACAAATATAAACGGTGAACAACATCATCCCAAAAATTATCAGTCGAAGGCCGCAATAAATTTTTAGCCTTTTTTTCCCCTTCAGTTTTGATACTTGTCGATGCATTAAAAATAGATTCAAAATTTTTGAATTTATTACATACACAGTTCTATGATTTTTTGGTGTTCAAGCACCTCGCCACTTTGGACTCTCACTGATAATGTATCAGAGAAATGGATAAGAAATACTCTTGGTTGTTCGCTCAAGAGTCGAATCCAAGGCTGGCTCAATCAATTTCGGTAGCAGTTTAGGGTGCAAGCCTAATTAAAATGAAAATTGAGGGATCATACTCAAATATTGTGGTGAAAGTGGGGACAATTTTGTTACACTATCAAAATTTCGTCCACAAAATAATAATTTCACACGATCTTGTCCTCCCTAGTCCTCATGTGGTTCCGCCACTGGTTTTAAGTAAAATGCCAGCTCTGATATTGCATTAGGTAGATGCGCCTCTAAAGAATTCAGGTTTTTATTTTATTTGATCGATAAAGAATTTGGCGATCACAAGTTAGGATTGAAATCAGGTCACTGATATCATCATCATCGACGGAAGAGGGATGGCTTACCTAGGAGGTAACTCCCGTCCCTTGCCCCGAAAAAAAAGAAGTGTAAAAGCTTAATTTGTTGGTGTAATGTAATCGTCAAGAAAAGAAAAATCAGCCCATGAGTTGGCTGGCACACTCACGTGACTTAACTTTACCGTGTACCACTTTTCTATACAAAGTTATCTTTTTTTACCATGTGCCACTTTTCTATACCGTGTGCCACTTTTCACATGGCACACTCGCGTGACTTAACTTTACCGTGTGCCACTTCCTCCTGTATCATCGTCTTCTTTTTACCTGGAGTTGAAACAGATGTTATACTAACTACTATCATTGTGTGAACAGATTTGATTCAATGTGTTATGCTTCAAATGAAAGCTAGTGTGATGCGTGCTTTGCTTACTTCATGTATTTTGCCGCATTTCTCTTTATCACAGTTGAGATTAATGAAACTGAGAATCCGCCAAATAAATTTTATCCCTCGCGAACATTAAATCTCGATTTCGTCGTTGATCATCAACCATTGACTTTTTCATTGTACCACAACGACATCAAAAATTTAATAGCAAAATTTTGGGTACTAGTAAATACCGAGACTTAAGTTAGACTGTCACAGTTCATCGATGGTATAATCCTCCTGAACTATTAAGGAATTAAAAAACAAAAATACGCATATGAATATGATTAGTTGTCAAGACAATTAAATCATCATCCCCTACTTTGGCACAATATAGTTTAAACAAGGTTAAGAAATTCTTATCGTTGTTTTCTAGTCAAGTTGTTACTTCCGATGATTTTTATCAACCATAAAAGACCTAAAGATCGATACTTCCCATATATACGGAAAAATGAGCCAATAATCTTCCCATATATACGGAAAAATGAGCCAATAATCTTATGATGTGCGCATTTCATGAAAGAGTGTTTATATAATAGATTAGTTAACGACTAACCCTACTATTATTCGTACTTAAATTTGTCCACTCGTCAAATAAATGTCAAAATAAAAAATAAATCAAATGACAGAATTTAAGTGTCACGCGCACAATTATTGGAGAATATGCACAAAATATGGCTCATTAATTTGATAATATTCGACATTCCAACATCCAGGATGATATGACATGAAAAACATTAATCGGATTTTGAATTGAAGTGCTATCCCGTAAAGATTTATCACATAAAAGTATGGCTAGAAGTTTTTACGCCATCTCGTCTGCCTAGGAGCAACTTGTACAAAGACAAGAGAAAATCCTTGGCACATTTCGTGCCTCGTTCGTTTTCGGTACAGAGGGTGCAGTAGTCATCACTTCAATGGGATTATGCATACGCGACTATTAAAGTAATGTATCTACTTACTCCATGTCCCGGATGCAGGGCTACGGGGGTGATTCCCCCTTCACAATCATGCGAGCCGCAGAGCTGCGGGGGGAGTCCCCCTTCACAATTTTGCCATGGCGGTTTACATGTTCACGATTTACATAGTCTTACTAAAGAGACAGTCAAAAGTAAGAGGGTCAGTTCATATACCTCGTGCACATACCTCGATCCCATGGGTCGCTGCTCTTCATGCATTTCTGTCCAACGTCAGCTCTTTCTCTATGTCCCGCCGGCTCAGATCCCGTATAACCAGTTCATCCCAGGTCAATTTAGATCTGCCTCTCCGCTTCATCCTTCCTTCTGCATGTTTGATGCGTCATATGTGAACCAGGGCATCTGGTGGTCTTCGCTGGAGATGCCCAAACCAACGTAGTCGATGTTGGGTGAGCATATCGTCGATTGGTGTTACCCCAATCTTGTTGCATATACAATCATTCATGATTATGTCATGCCTTGTATGTCCGCAGGCCCACCTCAGCATCTGCATCTCTGTTGCATGTAGCTCTATGATGTTTGGGTTTTTAGTCGCCCAACATTCCGCTTCGTACAGCATCGCAGGTCGGATCACCGTTTTGTAGAACTTTCCTTTCAGTTTAGCTGGGGCCTTACGGTCACAGAGGACTCCCGTCGTCAATATCTATTTTGCCCACCTTGCTTGGGTTCTATGTCGAATGTCCTCGCCGATATCACCATCACTTTGGATCATAGATCCCAGATAGCGGAAGGCTTCTTTCCTTGGCACAATCTTCCCGCCAAGCAAAACTTCTCCAACATCAGGCCTGGTGTCGTCGAAATCGCACCTAAAATAGCCCGTTTTGGTCCTATCGAGTCTGAGCACTTCGATTCCGAGTTTCCGCCAAACACTCTAGTTTATACTCTACCTCTGTCTTTAACTCACCAATTAACGCCACATCGTCTGCGAAGAGCATACACCAAGGGATCTCACCCTGTAGTTTGTAACTTGATCTATTACTAGCGCAAATATATAAGGACTCAAGGATGATCCCTGGTGTAGCCCTATCTTGATCCGAAAATCGTTCGAGACTCCGTCGTACGTCCGCACACCGGTGACTGCTCCCTCGTACATATCCTTGATTAAGGTTATGTACTTCGGCGATACCCTCTTCTGTTCGAGTGCCCACCACATTACCTCTCGTGAAACTTTGTTGTAGGCTTTCTCGAGGTCAATGAATACCATGTACAAATCTCGCTTTTGTTCCCGGTACCGTTCCATTAGTTGCCTAACCAGGAAAATCGCTTACGTGGCCGATCTTCCAGGCATAAAATCAAATTGATTTTTCGTTACGCAAGTTTCCCCTCGAAGCCGACGATCATTGACGCCTTCACAAAGCTTCATTGTGTGGCTCATTAGTTTGATGCCCCTGTAGTTTGTACAACTCTGGATATCCCCTTTATTTTTAAAGATCGGAACGATGACGCTTCTCGCCATTCATACGGTATCCGATTTGACTGGAAGATACTATTGAAGAGCTTGGTCAACCAAGTCATCCCTTCATCTCCCAGGCACTTCCACACCTCGATAGGGTTGGTATCAGGTCCATTAGCCAAAAATCTTAACTATACTCATAAATCAACACCATTGGCCCAAAATTATCACGTTATCCAAAATTTCATGGGAATTTTCACAAAACATGTTCACTAATCACTTCATTCAATCTAATCTATGTGATTTTAAAAAAATTTAAACCATAAACATTCAAAACAAAAAACATCAAAAAAGAGTTTGCTGTTACAAAACTATACTTTAGACTCATTTGACGAAAAAACTTGAATCAAGAAATATTTTTTTGATACACTACTTTCTTTTACCCCATTAAAATATCACCCACGACAAAAAAAAATAAAAATAAATTAAAGTACCTTTACAATTTAGTTTTTCATCTTAATTAGTGAAGACTATTTAACCAGTCAAGGTGAGGACAAAATTACATTACAACCCATTGGTAACCATCCTATAGGTTTACTAGTTGCCACGTTGATCTACCACATCATTTTTAGGTTTTTCGAGCTCGGTTCAGGATCGTTTCACTGTTTTCAGGTTCATTACACCATTCCCCAAAAATGGTTTATCCTTTCCAAGTGTTTTGGGGTTTTTGGTTAGTGGAGAATCGACCTTATACAACACATTTCAGGATTGTTATAATGTTCTCATGTTCGGCTGCCGAGTCCGGTGTTACACTCTTTCAGGATCGAATGAAATATGGATGTATAAAAACAAGGGTACTTTATAAAATTTCTCAATCAAGAAATATCGATGTATCAAAAGAGCACCTAAGATAAACCTAAATAAGGAATTGCGATGTACAGTTAAATCTCAAGAACACATATACTGGAAATGAAAACTTTTTATTTAAAAAAGAAAAAAAGATTTAAGACCGAAAATTAGAGACGAAAAATATAGGGAATTAGAGATGAAAAATATAGGGAAATGGAAGAACCTTGTCTCCTAGATGTTTTAACAGCAAACGGGTAATGGTTTCCCGCCTTGATCAGGATTGATTGGTCAAGCAGAAATCATTATCCGTTATTCTCTTTTTACGTATAATTGGAAGCCGTTACTCATCTAGTGCTTTGGAGATGGAATTAAATCGCCACAACGTCCAGTAGACTGCGCTCGCTATGTGACACCCCTTGGCAATAAAACCCGTCCTAAGGGCAATTAGTTTTAGAATAAGCTTCACTTCCTTTAAGGAAACAAAGGATTTAAATGCTTCTAGAATAAGATTACTATTTTAAATGTATTTAAATCATATTTAGTAATTTAAATATATTTAACTCATACTTAGTATTTTAAATATATCTTTAACTCATACTTAGTTTAGAGTCCATCTATGTGCACCCGCGTTTAACCGGGGTGCACGTTCCTCCCCTCCTAATTAGCTGAAATCTTTCTCCCGTTATCTATTATTATTATTTTTTTTGTTTTTTTTTCTTTAACAGATTAGGAAACATGTATATAGGGAATCAATCCCATAACTACGCACATCTCTCTAAAAGGAAACTCTATTAACTCCATTAATCGGAGGATCTAAAGAAGACTCTGATGACAAAAATGAAGATGAGAGTTTAGCAGTTGACTCCGCAACTGGGAAAACAAGAGCTCTTGAAGATACCTTCTCATGGGCACCAATGACTAGTAATCACAGTACAAAAAAAAATTTAAAGTTGAATTGTTTGACTAGCAGTGAAGAGATAAATTTGAGCGGATTCAATGATTTAGCAGATAAGTACCAAATTTAAAGAAGGGTGTAGGGAACTGAAAAAAATTAGGTGTGAAGGCTGATATTGATAATGATCAGCTTGGTCGTGGACATAGGAAGCTAACAAGAAATGATTTTTTTTTTTGTTTTCTTTTGTTTGCCTGCCTTAGCAATTTTCAAGTGTAAAATTTTGCTGCTTCACGCTCTACATACCACGGAGAAATCAGTATAGGAAATGTCTGTTTTGTAGGAACCTCTTCCGCTATTTCACTTTCACGCGATCAGCCATGGCCATAGAGTATTGATCAACAAATTTTCAAAGAAGAATTTTACCATTGCTAAAATAGGTCTTTAGAAACTTATTAATGCTCTCACTCCTTTGTGTTGTGGTAATTCCAGCACAAAAATACGAACGACTATAAGCTTGAGCCCACTTCTCTCGCAAATCATATATTCCTTGTAGCCACTCATTTTCTGTAAGCTTGTATTCTACAAGCAACTTTTTCCAACTATTTTCAAACTCTTCAATTGTTTTGGATTATATATGCAGGACTTGAGATCCAGTGCGAAGGATTTAAAGTCGGTAAATATCTTACTTAAATGCTTAGCTTGCGTTTTGATATATATGCCATAAGCATAATCCATGGTGAGCATCTGGAAAGACTTCTTCCACAGCTTTTAGAATTCCTTTAGCTTGATCCGTAAAGATACTTGTTGGTCTCTTTCCTCCCATGGCCTCCAAAAAAGTATTGAACAAACAACAACATCGGATGATTCACCCTCTATTAATCCACATCCAAAAAGGGTTGTTTGCCCATGATTATTTACTCCAACAATAGGTGCACAGAGCATGTTGTAATTGTTCGTCTTGAAGGTTGTATCAAAACATACTGCATCTCCAAATAATGCATAATCTCTTCGCGACTTCGCATCACAAAAGAAAACACCATGTATCACTCCATCTTCATTGGTTCTAAAAGAGTAAAAGAAATGTTTGTTTTCTTGTTTCTTTTGCTTGAAATAGTCTAGAAGACACTGCGCATCACCCTTCTTAAAGAACTCAGCTCGTTTCTTCTGTATCAAATTGTCAGAATCCTTTTTGTGAAATTAAGGCTTTTGGCTCCTCCAGAATTTTCACGCATGTAGGAATAAATCTGTGCTTGGTTTTAATCTCGAGGAATACATAGTATCAATAATTTCCTCTTGAACATACTCAATTTTTCTTTGGGACTTCAATCGATGTGACCCCCACGGTGGAACTAGTTTGTGTGTATGATCGGCACGAAAGGCTATTACTTGTATATGTATCAGCATAATTAAGTTTATATTCAAGAAACGCTTCACAACCAAATCTCCTTTCAGCTCTTTTCTTTACCGGTGTCCTAACTTTTCTATACCAACCTTGGCATGCACAAACTAGTTGTTGTCGATGTACTTTACTTGGATCAAATACTGTTCTTATTTGTTCTCCGAATCCGTACACTAAATCCTATATTTCTTGCATAGCTATTATAAAATTCATAAGCTATTTGTGTCGTTTCAAATATCATTCCAACCTTTGGTTCTCCTTCATTCCCAAATTCAGTTATTTTACCAAAAAACTTTCTTCTGGCACATGGTTTTCTTCCTTATCACAACATTGATCATCTATTTCACAATTTTCTTCATCACCTGCAGAACACAAACTATGAATTCCCGAATCTTTATAACAATAATCTTCAACGACATCTTCGTATTCAATAATCTCATTGTTACAATGATCAGGTTCCTCCATAGTTGTATCTTCAGAAGCTTGAAGAAAAAAACCTTTCATCTTTCCGTGTTGCTCATAAGATAAGAGAAAATGAAAAAACACAATTAATGGAGTTTCCTTTGAGAGATGTGCGAAAAAAACAAAAAAAATAATAGTTATGAGATTGATTCCCTATATACATGTTTCCTAATCTTAGTTTAGTATTAAAGAAAAAAAAAAAAATAATAATAATAGATAATGGGAGAAAGATTTCAACTAATAAGGATGTTTGGGAGGAACGTGCATCCCCCTATTTTTAAATTTTTGGTTAAACGATTCTTTTTAATTTTTGGTGCACATAGATGGACTCCTTAGTTTAGTATATATTACTATTAAATTAATACTAACCCTAATGCAAACTCTAGAAAGGAGTTTATCGAGTGTTGGTTAGTAATCCGTGCTCTACTATCGGCCGGGTATTCTTTTTAATTTCATAACAAAAAAATGTAAAAAACCAAGCGAGAGTGTTACTTTTCCATGGCAATGAGAGCGTAATGCCTAATATTTGTTCTTTCCAGGCTTTTTGTTAATTATTAATCTTGGTGTATACAAGCTTTTTTGATAGGCTTTTTTCAATTTTAGGCATATTTCAATAAAAAAGCCCGAATCTTATCGAGCACTGTTAATTATTAACCTTTTTTCCTTGTCCATCGAGCACTGTTAATTCTGGATAGGTATATTTCAAATTTCTAGGAGATAAATTCTTTTTTCAACGGGATAATTCTTTCTTTGCATTTTAGTGACAGACATGAGAACAAATACAGAAAAAGAATTTCATTTTTCTTACCGAGCATTTTTAAAATTTTAACATCATTACTGAATATTAATATTTTTTTTCAAAAAAGAAATTCATTATTGAATAAATAAAATAGGAAAAAAAAAAAGATAATGTCTTGTTTTGGCATTTTTTTTCTAATTGCTGCTTATTTAAAGAAAAGATAAGAATGATAGAGTGACTTTGTGATGTTTGAAAGGTTACAAACAGCTCATCACATTGCCGCAATTTCTAATCCGGAAGTCAAACTCAAACCTAACTATTTCTTCCTGTCTCCGTGAGGAAGATAAGAGCATCTCCAACAGTGGGTGCTAAAAATCTTATGTAGAATTTTTATTTAAATCCTTATTTTGGAATTCATATGTATAAGCAAAAATAATAATGCTTTGCTCATGAACCATCTCCAATAGTATGTGGTCTTATTTTTAAAATTTGTTGTTTTGGATTATGATAAAATTGATTCCCTATTTCCTATTGGTTCATAACAATTTATTTAAAAATTAAAAAATTAAAAAATAGTTAAAATTATGATGTGGAGGTCATTCCCAAGGTCTAAATAAGACCTTCTCTAAGACCTTCATATTTATTTTAACACCCTTCCTATTATCTATGACCCACTGTTGGAGATGAATTTAATGTAAATGAGGGTCTAAAATCCTATGTGTCATGAAAAAATAAAACCTTCGCCCTCTGTTGGAGATGCTCTAAATGCCCAGTGAATCGATAGAGTTTTAATGTATCAGAAAAATTCCAAATCAAAGTTCCAAAATCTTGGCCATGGATTATTGAATGTGGAAATTATTGAGGAGCTAATCCATCAATTAATTATGGGCCGTTGCAGTCTCTTACATTAGTGGCAACTGGCAACACTAAGTCCCATGGAGGTTGAATTGAACTTGGTCCCCCACAATGAGTTTTTAATGGTTCCCAACGTGATGCAATTCAGGAAACTTATCTGTTTTATATCATAAATTAATTAAATCATTTAGAATAAGTTAGAGATTTAAGTAGTAATTTTCGTCCCTTTTAGGTATGTGATGACTCATTGCTTCTAATAATAGTAACCCTTGCAACATTCTAAGAGTCATACTGATCAGAGTTATCTTTCTTCTTTGGTGCATCCACGCAACAGTTTCGGGTTTAGAAAACTATAAACAATGATAATTTCTCTGAAGATACTTTTTGGGAGTGTTTTATTTGCTATCTCAAATCAAATGCCAGTCGGAGCTGTTTAAAAGTAGAAGGAAATCAAAGAAGACAAAGCCAGAATGAAATCGTGAAAAAATACGTATGCAAGCAAGACCAATTAGCTTCATACTACATGGCATTTGGAGTTTGGCTTAGATATCGTTTTCTGTTTGGGCCGTTTGGCCATCTTAAAGCACACTAGTTAGTTAAGAGTGTCTCGGCTGCGGGAACCAGGGCAGATAACTAAGAAATGATTTGAGTAGAGTGATCGTGATGGTAGGTCCTACCAATATATAAATGATTGGTATTTGAATCCCCATCCGTCCACGTACATTACATGGTGGGACCCATGACGTTCTGTTGCTCGACTTTGCGACGCGTGTCTTTTTTGGTCCATTGTTAGTGCGCTCTGGTAGGAATATACCGGTGAATGTACGTTGATGTAAAACAAGGTTATTCTAGGAATAAACTTTGGTAAGAAGAAACCTATTGCTTCCCAAAACTCCTCAACCTGTAAAATAAAAAAAATAAAAAAAAATATGCTTCCCAAGGAGGCTGACCAAATAATCAACCAAAGAGCATAAAGAATGGAGCTACCAATGCTTAGTTTTCATATGTTCTTTCTCAATGATGTAGAATTTGTAACTTCGAAAACCCAAAGTATGGATTTACCTGAATCACATCGAGTGACACAATCGGGGTGGGTCCCACAGTGAATAAAAAACAACACCCTTATAATTCTCCTAGGGGTCCAGAGGTTTTCTCTCACTCGGTGTGTTTTTCGGTGAAAACACCCGGTGTGTGTAGCAAAGCTGTTAAACTAGTCACAAAGCAGAATTTATAACTTGAAAAACCCATTAAACTAGTCACAAAGCAGTTTCATATTCAATTAGACTTGATATTTCTCTACACTTTATGCAAACATTTCTCTACCTTATTTGCCTAACGTTGGAGCATCCTTGTAGTAAAGAGTCCAAAAAAAGAAAAAGAACCCGAGATACCTTGTGATTCCAAAGAATCTTGTGAGGAAAAACCAACATGCCACCGTGTTTTAATTGAGCATAGCAACCTGCAACGAAGAAAGAAATTTCAGGTTTCTAAATTCGACTATGTTTACTTAAAAAAGAATTGGTTCATCAATAAGGTAAAGAAGCTGAACAACTTTGTTAACTCATTCTTCAATATTTTGCCAAAGTTAAAGTTCAACCCAAATTAATTCCAATGCGGATAACCATCTTTCATAGAATTGAATATTTATTTCCACATATTTTATAAAGAGCGGAGAAACAAACACTCGAAGTTATTTTCCACCTAATCCTTGTACTTTAAAATGCCAACGTTTAAGCTCTTGCTGATATGCTTGAAAGATCAATTAAGATAGCTTTCATATTGCCCATAGATTTCCGGTGAATAACAGATCACCATAATGCCTTTTGTTTTTTTGTGTTGTATTTTTTTTATATCTCCAAATGCGCTTAGCATGTAACACTTTATTTACTAGCTTAAGCTTTTTTACATCAACACCATCCCTTTCCTTATGAAGACAAACCTTATTCTATCCTACCCAACTTGTTAAAGAAACCTTATAAGAACTGTCTCAAAATATTTTACATTTGCTTCTTTTTTTTGATTGAAAAAGGCAAAATATATTAAAAAGAGAAACAGTCACAATATGTGACTAGAGTCTAGAATTACATGGAAGTATCAAAAATAGCTTCCCAATTACAAAGGACAGTAGATAATGGAAAATCAGCGAAAACATCATTGTTACGGGTCCAATTGTATAACACAACTTTGACATTTGTAATCAATTGCTTGACATCTCTGTTAATATTGTTGTGTAACCCGTTGTTTCTTTCATTCCACACACACCACCAAATTGCAAACGACATATAACCCAAATCCTTTTAACTCTATTATTGCTTTTCTTATTACTCCATTCCCACAAAGTTCGCTTAACATCACAACCAAAAACCCATGAAACGCCAAAACTTTTCATAAAGTAAGACCAAATCTCAGAAGTAACTTTGCAGTGAATGAACAGATGAGGGTTAGATTCCGTGTCTTGTTCATATAACCAATCTGCATTTTGAACCATACCTGCCCTGTGTAAATAGTCCAACCTAGGAGCGCAATTATAACACAGAGTCCAAACCAGGAAACTAACCTTCAACGGAATCTTAGAGTTCCACAGCTGCTTATCTGGAAAAGAAAGGAAACCATCAGTTTCCAGCGCGGAATAAGCATTAGCAACCGAGAAACCTTTCCCATAACCGTAGCTCCAAATTCTGCTGTCTGACACCAAATTCTCATCTGCCAAATTAATGTTTGGTTCGCCAATAACCTGCAACAAATGAATCACTTCCAGAACTTAGTTTTCATTTAAAGCTCTAGCAAAGTTTAAATTCGAAGCTCCTTCATCAGTCACCATCTCTCGAACCATCGCATTCTTGTTTCTAGATAGCTTGTATAATGTAGGAAAAGAAATTCTTAGAGAAAGTTCTCCTAACCAAATGTCGTTCCAAAAGTAAATCCCACTGCCATTACCTAGAACTAACTTTGTGCTAGATTCCACAAAACTTCTAGCTTTCAAAATACCAGCCCACAAACTAAAGCACACAAACCTGTTAGATTGATTAGGAAACAGTGCTTCTGTAACACCTCCAAATTTCTGATTTATGATCTTTCTCCATAATGCTTGCTTTTCACTACCATATCTCCGAATCCACTTTGCATGAAGACCAAGAAACCCTCCCCTGCATTTTGGTAAGTTTGTCTTAGACCAAGAAACCCAACTTTTTTTCTTCACAATAGTACCCGAACCGATATTTTTTTCCATTTCATTTGCTACACTCACCGGCAGTTGAAACATAGATAAATAGTCACTACACCAAAATAGCCTTTTTGTGGCGTTTATAAACGTTGCGCATAATTTGTGCAACGTATATTTTAATTTTTGCAATGGTTATTATTTATAAAATAACACTTTTGTGGGTCCCATTTTGGTTTTTGTCAACGTTTTATTTGTTTGGTTGCAGTTATATCTGTTGCTCATTTCAGATGAACTGTGCAATGGATACTTTTCCTACGTTTATATCCGTTGCAAACTTATTTTCAGGTAAAAAAAATTGGTGCCGGGTATAATTCTGGCAGATTTCTGCACCTGAATATAAACTGATTCTACACCTGCATTCATATACCACTACCATTCAAGATGAACTAGAAGACCCAATTTAGGACAAAACCTCAATATCATTAAAAAATCGATCAAGAACAATTATTGAACATCACAATCCATCAAGAACGATTCATACACCAACATAGTAGATAGATAAACCATAAACCCATACAATATTAAACAACTTATGCAAAACCATACAATATTAAACAACTTATGAAAAATCCCAAATGTTATAAACACAAGTTTCTGAATTTGAAACTATGAAAACCCTAACCTTCTGTTGTTACATTATGAGAAGTCTTTTGCAAAATCCCACTTGAAATTTTCAGCAGATCTCATATTCAAAATATCTGTATGCTCTTTACCTAGAAAACATTCATTGGATTTGACTTAGCATGATAATCAACATTTCCAGGAATAAATAGCGATTATTCTTACTGGCTCTGCCGATCATCAAAATGGAACTACAGATCCATATTACAATTCGTGAGGAGGGTAAGTGCTTCCAGAATATACAACTATTACCATACCAATGTTAAAAATCATACTATGTAGATTTAAGGAGGGCATATAACAGAGCAAAATCATGAATAAACGATTCAAAACCACTAAAAATAAAGCTAAGAAAACTCATATTTTGCCAATTCTTTTTCAACAATACTAGAAAGTTGACACTGAGCTGAACGTTCTGGAAGATCTGCTTCTCCTCCATACCAACGTTACCAACAACAACACCCATACAGAGCACTTTCTTCAATTGAAACTTAACCATAGCCTTGGTTTCACTCACCTTGGCCTCCAATGACTCTTGATGAGTCACAAGAGTTGGGAACTTACCTGCATTTCATGGTATTAAAAGAACACGATTAGCAATAACTATGTTGGAAAATTCCTAGTAAACAAGAGCATAATAACAAAATTCAAGACAAATCAACAACAACAAATTAATAAGTGCATAGTTCTTGGTAGAAAAACATGCCTGCCTTGTTAACACCAGGTCAAGAAGATGGGGAATCTTCTTGATAACAACTTCTGAGGCTAGAAAAGCATGGAACTTCTTTGCAAGCTTCTTGACCAACTTCTTGTTCTTGTTAAGATTCTTAAGACCTTCAACATCCATGTACTCAAGACCAATATTCTGAGCCTGTAGTCAAAAGTAACAAAGTATTATTACAAGGGACAGAAACAATTTGATCAACTCTCACCAATGTGGCCCTAGTAACTAGAGAATTTTAGAACTCAAGCAAATAATTAACATAATAACAATATGAAGATGTAGCCATCATGGCGAGCCATAAGCTGATTAAGATAGAGCAATGGCTTTCTGAGATGTCAATTTATATAAGCCCTAAATCAATTTCTAGAGAGACTCGCCCCAAGGTATATGCGTGATTGAACACTCAGAGATTGTTGTCCCTTTCAGGGTCTATGAACATGTAACGAAGCTGTTATTATTCGTATTAGACACATTATCATATAATATCTTGACCAGCATAAACTATACTAAGACTAGTTACATTAATGAATTCAATATACTATATAAACAAGTAATGGATTTATAGAGAAACGCTTACCTCCTCAACATGTTGAGCATCTCCAAGCATGCAGACTTTCATCTAAGTCACTGAACTACTGAAACGCTTGTCCTGAAATCAAGTGCCGTCACACAACAACGTTATCTAAGAAATAAGATGAAAGAGGAGAACTTTCATAGAAAATGTAGCAGATTCCTCCGTCCACCAATACTAAATGGGATCATGAGATTAACATAAAAGACCGACACTATAATGAAAGACATAAACCCATCTATACACTTTGAGAGCATCAACTAATTACTTGATAATTGAAACATAAATAACATCTAAGCACTCCAGACACAGTGCTCGACCTTATGATAGTAGCGAAACCTAACAAACAAACAAACAAAAAGAACCAAAATTACCTCTGCATTAGTAGAAGGCTCATTCCAAGTTGTTTTCCAGCATAGATAAGCCTGCAAACCAATTCCAGAATACCAATGAGACCCTAAACTTAGCAATATGGATTCACAGAAGCAACAGATGACGCAGAGACCTAAGTGCAATGGCTTTAACAAATCCCCTTTTCAATAACAAAGTTCAGGTAAATAACAACTGAATGATTGGGTGAGTATACCTTTGCCACTCAGAGTAAAAACTAATTAACTTGTCATTCGGAAAAGATAATCACATGTATTACCATAACAGTTGTTGAGCATTTACCATCCACTGCAAAAGTAGCACATAGAACAAAGTAAAATCGGTTCTCGGTGTATCAAAACTAAAGTGAAATCCTTCCAGAGTTGCAAAAACTAGAGACTGAACTCGTGATAACCTACATTCCATAGAGAAAATAACCTCCAGAGATCTAAGAAAAAGTAACCAAGCCAAGGAGAACCTATACTCAAACTCCTATGTGAACTTGTTGAATACAACCTAAATTTTCTTAAATCTTCAGGGGAACGATCAATAATTCAGAGTAATGTAATTTATTACTATTAAACGCCTAAACGAGCTTTATATTTGTTCAGCATGGAGTTCAGAGAGTTATTTCATAATTATCGAACTATTATTATCCAGAATATCAGTAGACTTGAAAAAAACCAACCAGATTCATCTCTGAGACAAGCTGATTAAAATCTTCAAGACAATGGCATAGTGACCTGAAGTGGCCTGGAGAAGGAAATAAAAAAACACAGACTGTTAGACACCTCACAGCTGTAATCTTTCTCAAAAATGTATATATCCATGTTGATGGTGGATTTTAGTTCAGGGCTAAAATTGTAAAACCAAAATTAATGCGCTGACATCCTGCAAAGGGTAAAGCCGTTTGATAAGTGATGAGTGCAGAAAACCTCTTCACTTTATTTATTCGAAGCAATTCAATAAATACACAAAATTAACCTGAGAATGGTGCGTGCAACAGCAATCCCAAATATTCTGTGAATTCTATTAGCATTACTAATTAATGCATGATTTGCCTAGTATTTCCCGTGCTATGGTCCCCAGCGAACCCTCAATATTGGCATGACATGATGGTTAAATGTTCGCTCGCAATAGAGTAGCATGAATCTCCCGAAGTGTCAGTATTGAGACCTGCATGAAAATACTCGCATAGGCTACATCACTCTCTGACAAAGAGAATCTTGTATCGACACGCTTTTAACTAAAGGTGACTCGATTGAACATGTTTAATTTCCTTAAGGAGAATCTAGACTGTCCATATCAGTCTCAGAAACGATCGCGGCCACATTGTTTGGCCGCGTGATTCAACAAGCCTGGCCAAGCCCTAGCGGAAATAGGCAACCATCATGATGACCATCGGCGGGCCCACCAACGCCCCAACCGATCGGACCTTGCCTAAAACGCATCCCGGGCGTTGTCAAACGCCAACCCTAAGTAGGGTGGTCACTATTTGTGGAAAGAAGTCGAACGAGCATAGACTCGGCCCAAAACAGTCTTAAAAGCGTCACATCCGTCCAACTTTGCCAGCCTGGTTGGACGGCTTGGATTACTCCACGAGTGATTAGAAAGTGCTAGCACGCCCACCGGCGGGCCCACTAGTCATCTAGTTGATCGAATCCCATGTTGACCATTCACAAGCGCTTCAAACGCCGACCCAAACATGGGCGTTGGCGCCACAGAAGAGCAAAGCTCAAACGAGCTAAAACCGTAAAAAACGGTCTCAAAAGCCATCATATCCGTTCAACTTCGCCAGCCTAGTTGGACGGCTTATATCGCGTTCCAAACAATCAAGGAAGTGCCAACATGATCATCCATGGGCCCACTAGTGACCTAGTCGATCGACTTGCACGCGGCAAGCCTGTAGAGTGTTCAATCGCTTGCCCAAACTATGGCAGAAGCGATGCTTTTAAAACCCTAATTTGGGTCGCGGAAGTGTTAGTGTCTAAAATCGATCACGACCGTCCAACTTAGCAGCACTGTTTGGATGGCTTAGATCGCGTTTTGGATGATCAGGGGAGGAACGCACGAGTTCACCAGTGGGCCCAACACTATTCTTGCTCGATCGACTTGCCCATGGGAAGTCGATGATGTATTGAATTGCTTGATCGAACTAGGGAAGCCGCGAAGGTTTTAAAACCCCAATTGGGTTTACGGCAACATACTTCTGTCGCAGATTGATCACAACCATCCATCTTCGCCAGCCTAAATGAGCGGCATAGATCTAGATTCAAGTGGTCCCGAAGGTGTTAACGTGATCACTGCGGACCCACCTTTAGACGTGATTGACCGACCTACGCAAACTAGGACTCAATGCCTCAAACGCACACCCAAAGAGGGGTGGGCCACACGACTCCCTAAACCCCTAAAGTTGCGTCAATGGCGGTAGCATGCAACCGCCGCAAAACATTTCTGGTCCATCCAACTTGGCTAACCTAGTTGGATGGTGTGGATTTGTTCTTCGAAAACAAGCAAGGCAACATTGTGAAGTCCGGCCATCCCTCTTCCACATGAGGCGATCGACCAAGTGATGACATGACCGTAGGGTCCTCAAACGATCACCCAAAGGTGGTCGATCATGCTGCCTCCTTTAAGACGCCTATCCGCGACTTATTCAATCAGGCTCAAAAACAATGATGCTTCATACACATCGATTAATTTGAGCTGCTTAAATGCGATGCTTCACATGCATCGAATACATACAATATTTTATATTGGCCTCATAAAAAACTTAGTTGTTTCACCTAATAGCACCATGCTATTCTCCGCGGCAGGTCCCACGACTTGACCCACTTATTCGAGACATCAAACATGTCACAAACTGGGGGATACTTACTGGGGTATTGGTCTGGCGGTTTACAACGTGCGAATTGCAACGCTTCCATTACGAGAATGTGTTAGGAAAGATGAGTGGTTAAGGTAGAGAGTGGTGGAAGAACGTGTGATCAGTTTTCCCTCATAACGGAAACGCGATGATCACTACCTTCCGCACAAACCCACTCCTCTACTACTTCACTTCCCCCACTTCCTAAGAGATCAGGGTGCGTGCGCTCAATGACTTGTATAAATATATTTTCAATCTATTTCAAAGGAGAAACCTAGTTGTTGTTAACACCGTGTCCAGAAACACCCAGAACTGATAGATTACATCATGCAAGCCAGTTCAACATTCTAATACATGTCATAAATAGCCACACCTTCAAAAATTCAACATTTTTGATCTCAACTTCTTCTTCGCTTCCCTCCCTAAGATCAACCCTTCTCCTTCACTTTATGACCGAAGCAAGTCTGGAACGGCCATTTCTTAGTTTAGGCCAGAATTATACATATTAATCTCTCGAATCTAAAGTAATCACGTGCAGTGCATTTGTTTAGGGTTTAGATTCATTTCTCATCAACACACCCAAATTTACCAAAAATAGCAGAATCAATTTTTACCCTCAAACAATTGGCGACCACAGTGGGAGATTGATCTCTCGGTTGCAAGACCAATATTCATTCTAGTTTTCTCTATTTTAAAAGGGTGGATCTTAGATTCAATTCAATCATTAAATTCAATTTAGGTTCAACAACCAATTTCAATTCCGGTGTTCCATTCGCCAAGAAGCTTCACGAAAATGATTTTTCAAGCAATGCTTCAGATAGTTGAGCACCAGTAAATCTCCTAGATGAAAGGACCATAAAGCCGCATGGAAACACAAGACGAGACTACTACTTAGAAGAACACAGTGGCTTCTCTCGAGACCCGATGGAGCAAGTCCTTTCTACATTACCACAAATGCCTAAAATGCCTCAAAGGGTCCACACCCGGAAAGATGAAGTGAAGATTCGTGTATTTTGTTGTTCCAAAGATAGAGATAGTCGACAACAAATCTCAATACCATTGGAGTCCTAAGGAGACACCTGCAGAGATCACAAAAGAAAAGGTCTACCTCTATTCCACCACTGCTACCAATTTAAAGTCAGGAATATCCGCTACTACTTCATCAACGAAACGTGTAGATCCAAAACATGGCGTAATTCCGAGAATTTGTGCATCTACAACAACAAAGGAGGCTTGACACATCTTCAAATCATCATAAAGGGTTCGCCTATTTTGTCAACCCGGACAACAACGAGACACTTCCTTAGGTGTGACACCTCCGATCACCAGAGACAGAGCCGCTGCTGCTACCAATATTTCTTCGAGCGTAACGCCCCCAGTCGTTACTAACGTTACTGCCACTTCCCTATCAGGACGAGAGACCGGAGGAACCGGAGGAGGCCAACTCCCTATCATCGTTGTTGATTTACTTGAAAAACGAGAAATTCTCGCTAAGGCTCAGACGGACATGGCTACAACTTAGAAAGAGGGTGTGCATTCATAGATGGAGAAATTCCTGAGCGCTCAAGGGAAAGGAATCAGCCTTCCAATTTCATCACGCGTGAGGATCTAGAACGACTTTTCCAGCATCGAGGCAAGGAAAACCCGGTAGACCTGCACCAGCATCAGCCTCCTTATCCTCCTGATGTGCAAAGAGTTCCTCTTCTGAGAGGATACTCCTCTCCTCAATTTTACTTTTATGGCAGAACTGGTAATGCTCATGAACATATCTCTCGTTTTCTGGAGTCATTAGGAGAGCACGAATACAATCATGTCATTCGCCTGAAAGAGTTATCAAAATCACTTACTGGGAGAGCGTACACATGGTACAACTACATTGCACCAAACAACGTATCCAACTGGTGTGAGATGGTAACCGCTTTCTACAAGAAGTATTTCTTCGTATCCGAGCAAATCACCTTTTCGTATTTGGGGAGAATGTTCCAACGAAACAACGAACATCCAAATGATTATGTGAAGAGGTCGAATTGTGCACTGGATTGTCACGATCCAAATATGATTGAACAACGATTGGTGGAATTATGCAATAATAGGATGGTGCCAGGTCTATCGTGCTATCTTTGGAGAATCTGCAATTTCGGACATCCTCTCGAACTTCGTGAAGTCGTTAAGCTCGGCTACAACAAAGACCTGCCACCGCTAGAAAGAACCAGGCCTGCCAGGAATGAAGAGCCTCATGATATTCGTGGAAGCATACATCTCACCAACAGGAAATACAACCTTCAGCCTTTTGTAAGCAGCTTCACTGAAGCATCAAGAGGAAAACCACCAAGATACAACATCCTGCGCGCCCAAAACCGCCAACTCCAACCTCAGTACCACGTGCACGGCTATTATAATGATAAAACAACGTCGAAGATATACCATATCTGGCTTGACGACAACAAAATCGGTGAGAGACGCTTTCAGAATTTCGTCGTCTCCCGTAGAAGAAGTAGTTGCATTACCGAAGGAGGTCGCACCCAGGACTTAAGAAGTACATACGAACTCTCCATGTCAAGAGCTTCTTCATATTTGCACAACATGTTAGTTAAGTTATCCACATGAGGGAACTTCCCTACTCCTCAAAGACACGATCCAAAGATGATAAAGGCAAGGAGAGTGGTAGGGACTCGCACAAAGACTACCCATCTCAAAGATGTGAATTTAGAGAGATGCAAGCACGCTATCATTATGATTCCAATATGTCCAAATATGAGGACATACTCAAGAGATCAGACGTATTGTCAAAGATCATCGATGCCTGGACGTCCATGAAACGCAACGTAGACGCAAAGACGGCCTCATGATCATCAACTCGTACGATCCTCATCAACGTTGGGGTCAACTCCAACTCTACCTAGCGTGATAGCATCTATCAAGTTGAAAGCTCAATAGATACTCGTGGGAAGGGGACTGTTTCCCTCTTCTCCATTCCATGAGGAAACATCAAGGAACCTATTGGTTCCATCATCTGCTTCTCCCTCTAATAACGAGACGATCTCTACCATTATATGAAGACTGCCAAGTTCGTGCAAGTAGCTACCATGCCTCTCACTGCTGTCTCTTGATCACAAGTGCTTGCCAAGAATCGTTGTTGATCGCGAGCTTCACCATAGCAACAACCACTACGGACGGAGGTAATCCGAACTTCGCATATTTTGCTTTCCCATGGAGAAGTAATAGAGTCACCAGTATGGAGGCGAGATGGTGATATCTTTATTATGGTAAACCCACCAACCATACAAGATAGAGCCATGTAACTCACGCTTGGGGACTGAGACTCAGCATGAAATTCCTTCACCGTCAGTCAAGGACTTCTTCAACACAAGAGAGACGGTCAAGAAGCATGTAATTTGAAAGAGAAAATCAAACTGAAGGAGAAGCCGCTTCAATGCTCTCTACAGAAGAAGCCGCACGCTCTACAAGCCGCTTCAACGCACGCTTCAGAAGCCGCTTCGACGCACGCTTCAGAAGCCGCTTCGACGCACGCTTCAGAAGCCGCTTCAACGCTCGCTCTCTCTCCGGCCGCATCAACACCCTTTCCCGAAGCCACTTAAGCGCTCTCTTCAAAGGCCGAAGCCGCTTCAACACCTTACCAGCAAATGCAATGGAAGTACGTCTTTCAAGAGAAAATAAGCTCGAGATAATTACACCTGGGGACTGCCAACACAGGATGCCTTCACGTCCCTCAACCGATTTATTTTTAATATCGGAAATCATCACTGTTGAAGCTTTACGAGCCGCAGAGAATTCTCAAAATGAAGACGTAATGTGCATCAAAAACTCCAAAGTACAAATCAGAGATATTTTCACGTGTCCAGCCACGCCATTGATTCTGAAGTGTAACTGGGGACTGCTCATCGCATCCCGTTTCATATAACCATCCAAGATTCAGAAGACGATTCAAAGGATATTGCTTGAAACGAAGTCTTTGAAGACTTATAGTGGCACATCAACAACGAAGGTCTCTCAGCTTGTCTACTTCACTTAACGGCTCCGGAGGATTGTTCCCATACAAGCATATCATCATCGTAATCAGAAAGAGCAAGATGACTGAAAGAAATCATCAAGCAGCCAATACATGCTTCTTAGGGAAAGCATCATTCGTACCCTGAAGTGCAGCTGCTTCAATGACGAAACAACCTCTCAATCACCATCTCATTGTGCCTAGATCCCAGAAAGAAGTTTCGCCATCTGTAATTTTCATCTTTTGGGAAATCCTTCACGGAATCGAAGCGACGAGCTAGTGCACACGGTACTCGGATTGCGGTTACTTCTTCAGACGTGTCCAATCACATCACACGCGCTATTAATTGGAGATAGAGCCTCTGCACCTAACAAATACGACTCCTGGATCTCATGTTCACGGAAGCACAACACACGTGCATGATATAACAAATGGAAGTTACAACATGAATGAGGGATTATTATTTGATCAAGCCCTGGCTCCAGCCGCATGAAGCAAAGATTACTAAACATCAAAGAAGTGTCGCCAACGCCAGGACCAATGGTGCCTTCACTAGAGTCCTCTCTAGGAGCTTCTTTAACATCCTCTCCAGAAGACGCTTCGACGCCCTTCTCGGAAGCTGCATCAAGGTTCTCTTTGGGAGCTGCTTCAATATCTTTTTCAGAAATTGCTTTAGCAGCCTTTTAAGGATATTACTCATGATCGGGCTCGTCCTCATTACGACCTCGTCATGAATAGTTTGAGAATCCAATCAACCATATGCCTAATCTACCTAGGGAAAACCGAAATCATGCTAGGGGAACGCTCACCTGGACGCCTCTTGAATGTGACATGCTCCAAGGACAGGACGAACCATCTCTCCTGGTAACATCTAACTTTGTCTCATAAGTTTTATCTTTATTTGTCACCATCCTACCCCACAATAGTGAGCATGCTAGGCAGGGGAATTAATGTTGATGGTGGATTTTAGTTCAGGGCTAAAATTGTAAAACCAAAATTAATGCGCTGACATCCTGCAAAGGGTAAAGCCGTTTGATAAGTGATGAGTGCAGAAAACCTCTTCACTTTATTTATTCGAAACAATTTAATAAATACACAAAATTCACCCAGAATGGTGCGTGCAACAACAATCCCAAATATTCTGTGAATTCTATTAGCATTACTAATTAATGCATGATTTGCCTAGTATTTTCCGCGCTATGTTCCCCATCGAACTCTCAATATTGGCATGACATGACGATTAAATGTTCGCTCGCAACAGAGTAGCATGAATCTCCCGAAGTGTCAGTATTGAGACCTGCATGAAAACACTCACATAGGCTACATCACTCCTTGACAAAGAGAATCTTGTATCGACGTGCTTTTAACTAAAGGCGGCTCGATTGAACATGTTTAACTTCCTTAAGGAGAATCTATCATCCATATCGGTCTAGTAAACGATCACGGCCACACAATTTGGACGCGATTCAACAAGCTTGGCCAAGCCCTGGCGGAAATAGGAAACCATCATGATGACCCATCACGGGCCCCCAACGCCCCAACTGATCGGACCTTGCCTAAACGCACCCCAGGCGTTGTCAAAAGCCAACCCTAAGTAGGGTGGTCACGCTGTGGAAAGAAGCTCGAACGAGCATAGGCTGTCCAAAACAGTCTTAAAAGCGTCACAGCCGTCCAACTTTGCCATCCTGGTTGGACGACTTGGATTACTCCACGAGTGATTAGGGAAGTGCTAGCACGCCCACCGGCGGGACTAGTCATCTAGTTGATCGAATCCCATGTTTACCATTCACGAGCGCTTCAAACGCCGAACCAAACACGGGCGTTGGCGCTGCACAAGAGCAAAGCTCGAATGAGCTAAAACCGTAAAAAACGGTCTCAAAAGCCATCATATCCGTCCTACTTCGCCAGCCTAGTTGGACGGCTTAGATCGCGTTCCAAATAATCAAGGAAGTGCCAACATGATCATCTGTGGGCCCACTGGTGCCCTAGTCGATCGACTTGCCTGCGGCAAGCCTATAGAGTGTTCAATCGCTTGCCCCAAACTATGGCAGACGCGATGCTTTTAAAACCTAATTTGGGTCGCGGAAGTGTATTAGTGTCTTAAATCGATCACGACCATCCAACTTAGCCAGCTTATTTGGATGGCTTAGATCGCGTTTTGGACAGTCAGGGAGGAACGTACGAGTTCACCACCGGCCCAACACTATTCCTGCTAGATCGACTTGCCCATGGGAAGTCGATGATGTATTGAATTGCTTGATCAAACTAGGGAAGCCGCGGCAGTTTCAAAACCCTAATTGGGTTTACGACAACATACTTCTGTTGCAGATTGATCACAACCATCCATCTTCGCCAGCCTAAACGAGCGACATAGATCTAGATTCAAGTGGTCCCGAAGGTGTTAACGTGATCACTGCGGACCCACCTTTACACGTGATTGACCGACCTATGCAAACTAGAGCTCAATGCCTCGAAACGCACACCCAAAGAGGGGTGGGCCACACGACTCCCTAAACCCTAAAGATGCGTCAATGGAAGTATGCAACTGCCGCAAAACATCTCGTCCATCTAACTTTTCTAACCTAGTTGGATGGTATGGATTTGTTCTTCGAAAACAAGCAAAGCAACATTTTGAAGGCCGGCCATCCCTCTTCCACATGAGGCGATCGAACAAGTGATGACGTAACCGTAGAGTCCTCAAACGATCACCCAAAGGTGGTCGATCATGCTGCCTCCTTTAAGACGCATATCCGCGACTTATTCAATCAGGCTCAAAAACAATGATGCTTCATACACATCGATTAGTTTGAGCTGATTAAATGCGATGCTTCACATGAATCGAATACATACAATATTTTATATTGGGCTCATAAACAACTTAGTTGTTTCACCTAATAGCACCATGCTATTCTTCGCGGAGGGTCTCACGACTTGACCCACTTATTCGAGACATCAAACATGTCACAAATTGGGGGATACTTACTGGGGTATTGGTCTGGCGGTTTACAGCGTGCGACGTGCAACGCGTCCATTATGAGAACGTGTCAGGAAAGATGGGCGGTTAACAGTAGTGAGAGTGGTGGAAGAACGTGTGATCAGTTTTCCCTCATAACGGAAACGTGATGATCACTACCTTCTGCACAAACCCACTCCTCCACTACTTCACTTCCTCCACTTCCTAAGAGATCAGGGTGCGTGCGCTCAATGACTTGTATAAATAGATTTTCAATCTATTTCAATGGAGAAACCAAGTTGTTGTTAACACCGCGTCCAGAAACACCCAGAACTGATAGCTTACATCATGCAAGCCAGTTCAACATTCTGATACAAGTCATAAATAGCCACACCTTCAAAAATTCAACATTTTTGATCTCAACACCTTCTTCGCTTCCCTCCCTAAGATCAACCCTTCTCATTCACTTTGTGACCGAAGCAAGTCAGGAACGGCCATTTCTTGGTTTAGGCCAGAATTGTACAGATTGATCTCTCGAATCTAAAGTACTCCCGTGCAGTGCATTTGTTTAGGGTTTAGATTCGTTTCTCATCAACACACCCAAATTTACCAAAAATAGCAGAATCAGTTTTTACCCTCAAACGATCCGAGACAGTTACTACATAGTACATAAGAACCATCATAAGTGCATTATCAAAATATCATGTAACCCGACTGTTTATGGGTGAAAACTATTTCTGCCGGTTTTGGTAATTTGGGGTGTGTGGATGAGAAATGAGTCTAAACCTTAAAAAAATGCCTCGACGGAGTGCTTGTAGATCGAGAAATCAATCTGTGCAAATCCGGCCTAAACAAAGAAATGGCCGTTCAATTTGTTTCGGTCACAAAGTGAAGGAGATGGGGTTGATCTTAGGGAGAAGAAGTGTTGAGATTGTGAAGGTGTTGGCTATGTATGACTTGTATCGAAAAGCTGAACCGGCTTGCGGGATGTAAGCTATCGATTCCGGTGTTTGAATCCGATGGTATCAACACTTGCTTCTGTTGTCCTGGACTTGTTCTACATTTTTTTGGAAATAGGGAGGAGAACCTATTTATACAAGTCATTTGAGCCTTATTCACGTCTCTCGTGGGAAGTGGAGGAAGCGGAGTGATGGAGTAGTGGAGTTGTGTGTTGGCGTTACGACCGGTCTTGCCACTTCTCCTGTCGTCTCTAACCGTCCATGACTTCCCGACACGTTCTAATGATGGCGCGTTGCCAGCGCACGGTAAACCGCCGGACCAATACCCGATATGTATCCCCAGTTTGTGACATGATTGATGTCTCGAGGAGTGTGTGGATCGTGGGACCTGCTGCAGAGTAGCATGTAATGCTAGACTAAATAACTAAGTTATTTAGGAAGTCGATACTTGTGAAGTATCGTGTGTATTCTATGTGAGTCGCATCAAGTATATTCGGCATGTATGAAGCATCGCTGTTTTTAAGGCTTAACGGAGTAAGTCACGAATTTAAGCGTCTTAAAATAGCATCATGTACAGCCATCTTCGAGTGATCATCTGGAGGATATACAGGCAAGCCCTGATTTGGACGATCACCTCATGTGGAAGAGTGGTGGACGGTGATCGTGGTGATGCCTTGCCGGCCTTTTAACTCCTAACCAGGGCTTCTTGACCAAGCTGGTAGAGTTGGACGGACGAGATGATCTGTGACGCTCATCTGCGACCGTTGATGAAGCTTTAGGGCTTTTGAAGAGGTATGCAGGCATTACTCTTCAGCTTGGTCGAAACCAAGCATGGGAGGTGTTTAGGAAAGGACCGACCGGGCATGCGTGTAGACGGCATCTTGGTGTACACGTCCGTACCACACTGTCTCATGAACGTGCGATCTAGGCCACTCAATTTGACCGGCAAAGAGGAGCGGTTGAGATCGATTTGCAACAGAAATATGGTGCCGCAAAAAACGCGCATCATGCCCACTTCGGCGCGCGTTTCAAGACGACCAAGCTTGGTCGGTCCGGCCGATTGATTCGGCGTGTGGGTGGTAGGTAAGCTGGTGTTCACGCCTGTGCTTCATTGCCTTATAGAAACGTGATCTAAGCCACTCAATTTGTGGGAGAAGTTGAGTGGTCGAGATCGATTTACAATTGGGAGGTACGACCACGCTGGTTTGGGCGTGCGAATCTTGGTGTACAACCAAGTTTGGTCTTGGCCGATCGGGTGTGGAGATAGGTGGGCCCACAATGATCATGTTGATACTTATCGGACCTACTTAGTCTATTCTGGACCCTTCATCCGAAGCGGGGAGAAAAGGGACGCTCGTGATCGCGACACAAACCCTAATCGAGTTTTGCCAGCCGTGTATCATACCCAGTTTTGGGCGCACGAATCAAGACGACCAACCATAGTTGGTCTGGCCGATCGTCGGGTATGTGGCGGGCCCACGGTGTTTGTGTTGACATGCTCGGGCCCTTTGAATCTACATCTACACCCTCCATCTATGCTGCGAAGATGGATGGTTGAGAACATTTTTGCGATACATGTAATGTTTCGCAAACCCTAATTTAGGGTTTTAGTCCATCTTGGTTTGGTTTGGACGGTTTGGCAAACTATGCCACCGTTTTGAGGGAGGCCGACCATGCGGGCCCGCGTTGGGTTGGTGGTGAATATTCCAATACCCGCTTGGGGTCATGGATTTATTCTAAGCCATCCAATCATCTTTGAGTGAGGTTGGATGGTCGTGATCGTTTCGAGGACCGATATGGTCGGTTAAGTTCAAACATGCTCAATCGGGCTAGTATAACGCACCAAGAGAGTTGTAGCTTTGTATGGGTATTTCGTACATGTTTTATTATTAATGCTTGGAGATTCGTGTTGCTCTGCTAAGAACAACACTCGGTAAATCATCTTACCGTGTAATGAGTACGAAATTCGAAATTTGGTCATGTATTAATTAATAATCTTTGTGAATTCACGAGGGTATATGGGATTGTTGCTACATGCTCCAACTGGATGAATTTCGTGTATTTAATTCACGAGAATCTTGGGATTGTTGCCACATGCTCTATTCTAGGTGAATTAGTAAGGTGAAGAAGTATTCATCACTTATTAATGGCTTTATCTTTTGCAAGATGTTAGCGCATAATTTTGGCTTTTACAATTTGACCCTTAAATGAAAATCCACCATCAACATTAAGTCCCTGCCTAGAACATAATGGTTACACTATTGTGGGGTAGGCATGAGATGGTGACATATACAAACATAAGAAGACAAGATAAAGGAAGTCACACGGAGGGATTCGACCAATCGTGGGCAATCCTCCATACGTGCGTGACCACGAGGGCCTTGATGGACCGGCTTCCTCCCTTAGGTGTTTGAGTTAGGGATAAGATTCTTCTTATCTTTGGGATTCGGGCGTGGTGTTTGACACCTTTCTTTGATTGAATCGCTCGTATCCGGATGCTCTTATGATTCTTGATTAGGGTTCAAAAGAAAGCCTGACTTGGTCGGTTGAATCCCCATATATCGGGCGCCGTAATCGTTTTAGGGTTTCCTCAGCATATATGCAGGTGTAGAGATTTTGAACCACTGTTACGCACTACAAGAAAATTTAGCTTTAGCGACTATTTTCTTACCAACCAAAATTGGTGAAAATCTTCAGCAACAAATTTTTGTAACTAAAAACAACTCTGGTTGGATGAAACCTCTAACGACCAGTTTTTTAGCAACGATAATAGGCGGAACTCTTTAGCAATAATAACTTTACAACCAAAACATGATACTTGTTGTTATTATCCTCCAACCACCATGATTGAGTAACCAAAATGTACCCCTGAAGGTATATATCTTTAGTCACTCGCCTTACCCACCAAAACTATCAGTTAGTAGACACCTAAACCGACCATCAAATTTTTGGCGTTGTTAGTAGCTTTTGTCCACAAGAGTTTGGCAACTACAAAGTACAGTGAAGGGTAAATACTTCAATCAACTATGTGTAACCACCAAGTCAATATGTTGGTTGAAGCTTATACCAACCCGTTAGTTCGTTGGTGTGGTTAGTAGCTTCGACCACCATGATACAACGACTACTAAGGTTCATGGTTTATTAAGCATGTGGAGACACTTAATGTTAAAAAGATTTCTACTTTTGAAAATAAAATTGGTCCTTACGAATTTATCGATAGAGCATCCAAGTGATCTAAATATATCACCTTTTTTTTGAGATCTAAATATATCACCTTGTTTTTCTTCTGAAAGTCACCAATAAAGTTGCACTAACAAGAGTATTAATGATTCCGTTAATTGAAGTGTAAATCTTTGCTCAAAAAATTTTGTTGGCACAAAATAGGAAATGATACTCGAGTGAATGGGTTTTGAAAAATTACAACATCATTCATAGTCCAAATTCAAATGCAATAAATGTCCATCTACATAACTCAAGACAACAACTGGATGATATAACAAGATTGCTCAATGCTAGGCTGACATGATTAAGCTGGCCACTCAAATTTATAGGTACGAAGGAGTACAATTTTCAACTCTTCTCAAATTATGTCTCATACTAATATAAGGGTGCATGAATTCTTATCATGTTTAGTGGATTGAAAATCAAATAACAAAACTCGCCGATTTGAGATTGTGTTTTGGTTAAAACTTTTCTGCAAAATTTATTTTGATAACATAAATGAACAATGAGTAACACAAGAGTGGCCACTTAATTAATCAACCCAAGGGATACATGCACAAAATCAGATGATATAGAAAACCACCGATGACATCTGAAAAAATCCTTAAAACATATGGTTTTGCTCAACTTCGGAAACTGATGGTGCCAAGCTCTTTAAATGTGATGTGACAGGATTTCGATTTCGATTTTTTTTGAAAGGCTTGAACGTGTTAACGTAGTAAACAAGAGATGTTCCAGAGCATTCCAATGTCTAAACAACATTTTTTGATGATCATACTAGTGACAGGTTACGGAACTCGCCAACACTAAATTCTTTATCGATAAAAAAAGTGCCTTAATCCATATGAAGTTCCCTAATTAAATCTCTACCGTCCAAACGTCTCCTCAATCCATGGATGTGACTTAGCTCTATCACCGCCCAAATTTTTAGATAGAGCCTTTCTAAGTTATCTCCCACTTCATTTTCCTCCTCGTCTTTCTCTCTCTCTTCGGTACTCTCAAGTCTCAAACCTAACATAAGGAAAAACCTAACTTCCGCCATTTTTCACTTGTTAGATGCGAAATCAAACATAAAATCGTCTCTGCCTCCTCCTCCTCCTCTTCCTCATTCACTCCTCTTACCGATCTCTTTTTCTCCCTCACCCATTCTCAGATCTGTAACCTCATCTATTAAAATTTTGCCAGCAAATTGTTTCAGCAAATATGGATTAGTTGATACTGGTTATTAATCTTGTGTCTCTCTCTATCAGATCCGGTATCGAATTAAGAAATTAGGTAATTTAATGGTTCGGTTTATGATTACTTCTATTACCTTCGATTTTTAAATAGTTTGATTTTGTTCTAATTTTGGGTTTTTCATGAAAGATAAACCCTAAGTTTTTAATTTGGGTTTGTACTCATTTATGTTTCAGATTGGATTCATAATGAGGTTTTTTAAAAGATGGTCAGAAGATAACTGGAGATTTCGATGAGGTAACTAACAATTGCTTTCTTGGTCATGCTTTAGGTGATTAATGTTGGGTTTTGTTCCAATTTGAACTTGAGTTTTGGTTTTGGTTTATAGCTACAACATTCTTTTGATTTGGGAGATCGCTAGGAGGAACTATGCTTTCATCCGCGAAAAGTTTGGAAATGGAAATCAAATGATCTCTACAGCGTTAACTCCTTTAAGCACTCTGGTAAAGACAATAACAACTGGTCTTGTGCCTTGTGGTTTGTTGTGATTTTGATGGTGAGATTTTAGGATTTGTTTTTTGATTATTTCCTTCTGATTGGGGGTATTGTAGGGTTAGCAAACTCAAAATACTGTTTCAGTTCACGGAAAAGGTTAAGGTGTTGATCAAACACCGAATTCTCTTGGAAGACATTTCTCACCACTGCAAGTGATGAAACTCTTTGGAAGAAGGTGACATCTTACAGATGTAAGTGTTCCTTTTCTATATGATGGAGTATGTTGGTTTGTATTGTTTGCTTATGATGTGATGCCAATTGATTTTTTTTTTTTTTTGATTTTTTTTTACAGTGGTGTGGCTTGCCACATTTATGTCTTTTGACATGATTCTTTCTCCCTTTTTTCCTTTTTGTGGTGTTCTTATAGTCTTGTGTGTTTTTATTTTATATCTTATTGATACTGTTTTTTCTAAATGTATGAAACATAGGACATGAAGTCTTATGTTTGGCTATAAACTTCTGATGGTTCAATTCAGCAAGTAGAAGAGGTTGCTATGTTCAGCTCGATGATTTGCAGGGAAGTGCTATAAAATAGCATGGGAATCAACTAAAAACTGCCGTGCTTCACTTACCCAACAAATGAATACAGCTATTAAGCTTAACACTTGATTATTTCCGGTTCCATCAAGTACATGGTCGCTCTATTAAGGTTAGGCCTCTCTTCTATAAATTTTCTTAAACTGGATGTTTTTTCTGTCCCCTAGCTTACATTAGCCGTGACAAGTCTGGATAAAACCAATTTGAAAATATAAGTTATCTCCTTTCGATGAGCGATTTTGTTTAAATAATTGAATGTCCTGTGGCCAGGAGAGTAAATTGTTTGTTAAGAAGTTCATCCTAATCGATACAAAAAGGTTATATTATCTTTGTATTGTAACCCTAAGTATTTTCTTCCTTCCACTTCGTTGGTCATGTAGATTTTTATGTTTTCAGGAGGATCGAGAAGTTTGAGCCTTAAGAAACTCAGCTGATGAGCCACGAATCAGGCTGCTCAATTGACTTTATGCCAGAAAGAGGAAAGAATTAAAGGAGAAGAAAAAACAGAAGGTAAACTGGGTATCTTTATTTTGATACTAAGATGTTACGTTCATTTTTGGAAGCCTTCAGATTGAGCAACTATTGCATAAATTTTTCCATTGGGCTCTTGTGGAAAAAAAAAATTCCCCCATTGATCACTTTTAGGCTTGTTATAAATTTATATTTGAAGGATAACAAGTGGGGCCTTTGTTTTCTGTTTTGATTGAGTGATAGTTCAAACATTAATTTCAAGTAGCTATGTCTTACTCTTGTTTTTCTCTCAATTTCTTTTCAGGTCTGAACTTTTTGGTTTTAATTCACAGGGATTGTTGCTTTCCCTGGATAGAAAGCTGTGATATAGTAAATCCATTACTATTTTGGGTTATCACTATACTAGTGCACATGTTGGTTGCTTCATTTCTTTTGAAGGTAAATCATTTGAGCAAATTTCGGTTAATGAACTTCCTTGTTCTTATTTATTATGAATTTGGTTATGTACCTACTCAAAGTACTTGTAGTGTCTTTTTGCATGTGTGTACGTGTTGATGTTATTTTGATATACATGGCGACTTGATTTTGTCTGAGATGCTATGCATGTTTTTATCCTTGTCTTTGTCAAGCTGCGGGGAAGAAGAAGTGTGGACACAAAAACCAGGTACTAATTTTTTTTGTACCTTTTAAATTGATTTTTCCATTTGATGGTTTGTGGATTCCACATATCCTAGATTATCGCTTTCAGATGTTATTATTGTGCAAGATTTGAGAACCGAAAAGTATGTATTCTGCCTATTGTAGGTATCTTACACACCTTCAGTTATGCCATTTTTACCAAGATAGATGTTCTGATCTTGAGTATAGGAGGTCCTAGTTACTAAGATCCTCCTCATGTTGATAAGGTAAAACATTCATGGATTGTTGCTTAAAGTTATCGAACTATTGTCACGAAAGACCTTGATAAACTTGGTTTATTATATTGATTTGGGTAGGGTTGGACATTGTTATATTTTCTTTACTCTTGCTTGTAAAAGTTCTCCCCGAAACTAATTACATTGATTCTTGTTTGCAGGAAGTAGTGGATACTCTTAATTGTATGAGCCACTTTGGTGGGCAGGATTGATAACAAGGCAGGCATGAATGATAACAAGTAAGTCTATGGATTAGTAGTCACTTTAACTACATTGAGTTCTATGCGGGCAGTTGTTTTATGGTTTTAGTGTTTTCTTGTATAAGTTTTGTTCACTGAATGTATACGAGGATTTTTTTTTTTTTTTTTGCTACAATGAGAATGGTTTTGGGGCTTGGTGGTATTGTAGCAATGGCTCCTCTGGTAAGATTCATAACAAAAGAGTATTAGTTTTTTTTTTTTTTTTGATAGATTGTTCGTTTTTCGCTAGTTAGGGTTTTATTCAAGAATTGAGATAATGTTCCAACTGGGTTTGGTTGTCTTGATAATTTCAGGGATTCACCAACAGAAGAAGAATTATCAGAAGATTTACAAGCAATTAGGTAATTTAATGGTTTGTTTTATGATTACTTCTATTTCCTTCTAATTTCGATTTAAATAGTTTGGTATTGTTTTAATTTTGGGGTGTTTCATGAAAAAGAAACCCTGAGATTTTTAATTTAGGTTTGTGCTCATCTATGTTTCAGATAGAGGTTGGATTTGTAATGAGGTTTTTTTAAAAAGAGGGTCAGAAGAGGATTGGAGAATTTGATGAGGTAACAATTTCTTTCTTAGTCATATGGAATTGATGTTATGTATTAGCCTCTCAGAGTAGTGAGTATTTGGGAGATTTTTTCTTCCAATTTTCAATCTCGTATTTGGTTTAGTGATGAGGCATAAATTGATTCAGTCTTTTCTAGTTCTTAGAAATTGATTTTTCTAGAGCTTTTTGATTTTGGACTTAAAGAAAATTTTAGAGTTTTCAGTGTTTTCAATCTAGTCCTTCAATCAGCTCTGATATATCTAATACTTGCATTTGTCCTCCATGTTGGGTTATTAATTATTTTAGTTTTGATTTGCCTTGAATAACTGGATGTGGAAACTTGAGACCATGTTTGGTTCGAGAGAAGGGTATATAATAAATATATGAAGGAATTGTGTTGGAATTTATTTCTTCACCTTCCTCTTGAATCATTCTTAGTGGAAAAGAATAATTTTCCTTTCGTTAGATTGTTTCTAACATTTAATTTTTATTCCTTTCTTAAGTTGTGACCCTAATTTCCATCTAAAATTCGAACCGAAGCGAAATGATGATAAAATTCATTGCCTCAATCCACCGAATTCGTGATGTTACTCTTGAATCTCGACAGGTTCGATCGCTCACAGTAATTAGAAAAACACCTAACTTGAACCCATGGTCTAAAATGATTGCCGTCTATGTGGGTGTTAAATGAATGGATAGATTAAGCATGGTATCTTGAAATTCATTACTCTAGAAACGCATTCCAATAGAATATCCCATGTTATTGTTCTTTTTTTTTTTCCCTTTGTGGTGTTTCTATTTATGCTGTGAATTTTAAGGATGTTTGTATGAATTGCTGAAAATGCAAAGGTTCCTTTGCTTACACTTGTTGGCTTAGTTGGATTCACGGTTCCTTACACTTGTAGTATTATACCAAATTTATTCTATCCTAACTGTTTGGTAATTCTGTGAGGGGATTGAAGAAGCATTTGAAGAGGCTATGGAATCGGGATATTGACAAAAGTAGTCATACTTCTTTCATGTTTTCAGTCCTTTAGATTTGACAGTTGAATGTTGTTGCAAATTAGAATTGGGATATTGACAAGCTATGGAAGGCCCCCCAGAATAAATATTTTGTGCCCTGTGCTGTGTTGATCATACTCGTAAGTATTCATGTAAGTAAGCTCAATCTTTGTTTAATATACCTGTGTTTGCTTCTGCGGTGTAAATTCAATTTTTTTCAATAATATGATTATTTTCTTGTTTCTTTTGGTTGATTGATTCAGTTCCAATGAAGTTACTTGCTTGTTCATACAAATGGTGGGCTCACTATGATGAGAGCTGAGGTCTGTATTGTTCTTCTCCTTCGCTTGTTGTGTTGTGTTCAGAGATTTCTATAGTTGTGTTGAATATAATTATTGAATATAATTATTCATTTGGACTAGCGATTGACGTTGAACGTATGTCGGCATCACATGATTATTTATATGCTATAGAATTTTGGTCCTACTTTCTTAATGACAGCTCGGTGATAAATGAGTATTCATGGATAAGGTGAAATCCACTTTGTGGGAGTGGAGCAATATGGAATGCAATAATATGGTTTAGAAGATTTGGGATATGTTATATTCTATTTGGTAGAATTTTCCTAAGGAAAAAAATAATGCATGTTTTTCGCAAAAGGAGGAGATGCATCAACTGAATTATAATTGCAAGTGTACTCTGTTTTTTGTATCATTGAGCACTTAGTTCTGACATTTTTAATTGTTCTCTTTATCTGCTCTAACTTAGTAATTTGTAATTAGGATGGTGCTAAAACCTATTTTACGGGTTCCTCGTGATTCTTGTAATTTTCCTTGTCATTTCTTTGATGACCGCTATTTAATAGAATTAGTCATGATTATTGTCCCCACTTCTATAGCATCTTCACTTCTTTCCGTCCCTAAATTGTACTCCCTCCGTCCCACTATTAAGTGACCTAGTTTAAGTTTGCGCAATTTTTAAGGCAAGCAATGGAAAAAGTACTTTTAAGCATTTTTCACAATTATACCCTTATGGATAATAACTAGTGAAATTTAGAAATGATTTATCTCTCAAACTACTCCACGGATGTTCACAAATTTCATACCATTGAAAAGCATTTTAAAATACCTACGTAACGAATATAAACATGCCTATCAAATTATGCATATTTCTTATATTTTTTATAATTAACTAAAAGGATAATTTTAGAAACATTTCCTTGTTTAGTGATATAGGTCACTTATTAGTGGGACAAAATATAAAATCAAATAGGTCACTTAATAGTGGGACGGAGGGAGTATCTTGGACCAATAAAATCAATTTTTGTACAGTAAGAGATTGGATATACATGATGTCTGCAATTATTTTTAGTTCAGTGTTTTGTTATATTATCATAAAAAATGGAATGTAGAGTTGGGGAAACTCATAGCCATTGTCTTAATTTGGAACCCGCGGGAATCTCAATTATCATATGGCGAGATACACGACATGGTAGCAGTTGCTCGTATTATAAACACAACTCTTGTGGTTCCAGAACTTGATAAATGATCTTTTGGCAGGATACTAGGTGAGAGCGGTTTTTATATTCATGCTTCAGGTATTTTGTTATAGACAAACTAATACTCAAAACTGTTTTATTTTTCTGATCTGCAGCAATTTCTGAAACGGTTTTGATCTCCATCATTTCGTAAGTGCTTTAGCTAAGGATGTCAAAATCATGAAAAAGCTACCAAAGGAATTGGCTACTGCTACCAGAGCAGTTAAGCATTTCAAAAGCTGGTCGGATATAAATACTACCAAGATGAAATAGCTCGCATGTGGGATGATTACCATATGTCTAAACTGGATGTCATTTTATATAGGTTATTCGAGCAGCAAAATCCGATTCTAGCCTAGGTAACAATAATCTACCTCCGGATATTCAGAGGCTTCGTTGCTGCACTCTTTATGGTGCCCTTTGTTTTCCCCCTCGGACTGAAGCTATGGAAAGGTAGTTCGATCAATCATATTCCTCTCTGACACATGCTTTGGATATATATGGCTGTAAGAATTACTGATGGATCTTGTAAGTTCATAATATCTAATGTATTATTTTCAAAATCAAATCCATATTTATATTTTGCATCATAATACTCTTGTAAATCACTTTCTAGCAGCTCAAATTCGTAGTTGGCTGAGGGCCTTCACCAAGTGAACGTCAACGGCCGGATCTTATGTTGGTTGAATTCTTTACCAACGTACACCTTAACCATCCAACTATTTTACGGCTAAAACCGTCTACCAACTAAACTTTAGTGGATAAAACTCATGACCATCAAACAATTGGGCGGTAAAAGTCCTTAATAACGACATGAAACACCTTCACCAATCGAAATTGATAAGTTAAATCCTTTAGCGGTGACAACGATTAATAATTGGCCACCTCTACCGACGATGTATTACTCTTGACAACAAATAAATTTGGGTGAAATGTTTCAGCAACAAATGCTTTGTGCTTCACCAACGACGGTCGGTGAATTCTTGGAAAATTGTGTCGACTAAAAATTCGGTCGTTCCATTTAGTTGAAAGATATCTCTTCTAGCAGCATGGTTGGTCCAGGTCTTTAGCAAAGAAGTCTTTAGTCACACGGCGTATCTGTTGCCATATCGGTTGCTAGAGAGATACACCCGCCAAAAACGGCCCTGTACCAACTGAATCAGAGTAGTCGCTAAATCCCAATTTTCTTGTAGTGACGATTTTACAATACGGCTTTCTCGCAGAAACTCCGTTTCCTCATCATGTCGAGCAACAGTGGATCGTCTTCTTCATACCATCCAGGATCTTCCGTTAAACGTGCACGACCTGCGTCTGAGCTTCATGATGAATCCCCTGCTCGTGTTCTCCGAGTCAAGAAGATCATCTTGGTTCGTCTCTTTTTCCTTTTACGAACAATTGCTAGTTCTTCATAATGATCGAGTGAATAATCCTCTCATTCTTGCGAGAGATACCCTACCAGAAACATGTGTGACGGTTATCGATGATGACGACTTAACCGGTCCTCTTCCTTCAAACTCAAACACGCTGCCCATGCGGACCTCGAAGATGAATCTTTGATCTGGGTATCTCATCTTATGAATACCCAAATGCGAGTCTTTCATTCGATGTTCGTATGAAATGTTTATCCTCCGGCTTCTAGAGATGTCGGTGGATTCTTAGTGCGGAAGGAGTTTGTGCCTTTGTATACAAAGTTATGGAGAAATACGGCCATATCGCAACCGGGAATGTGGTCCTGTTCATCTGCTTTGGTCACCATGATGGCTGCCTTCTTCCCATGATTGCTTGAGATGGAGAATAATTCTATCCGCAACGTTCTTAGAATCAAGCCTCGAAAAGTGGGAGAATATGGTATCTACCTGCGAATCTATGGAGTTCAACGTGGGCTGGTTGCGGTAGCGTCTTGATATCATCAAGGTTGATCGAGCGGGTATCCTCGTAAATGTTGTTCCTGCTGCGAAAGCTATCTTGGAAGAGGAGAAGGCTCTGGTTGCAGAATCAAAGGAGGTAGAGCAGGCTGTAGCCTCAGCTTTGTCTGGGACTTGAAGAAAAGAACAGAAAGATATCAAGCTAGACTGGAGATGATGCTCTCAAGGAACTATAATCTTCTATATGGCCTCTTCTAAGTCGTATTCAGCTGTACTCCCTTATTTTTAATGACGTTTATGTCAAAAGTTTTTTGAACGTCTTTGCGGAACAAATTGCATTGGTTTTTTGATTGGTGAAACGGTTTTCTTTTTTTTTTTTTTTTTTTTTTTTGATGCATCTCTGAATATAATTGATGATTCAAACATGTAATGAAAATAAATGCCTGTATTGTTGACAGAGCAGATAGTGGTCAGGCATGATATGCCTTGAGCCACTTTCCATTGATGATCGCTTCCCGACTGCCTCCGTCCACCTTAATGATCTTGTAGTAACCAGTATTGTAGGACTTGGTGACTGTGTAAGGACCTTCCCATTTTGGTGAGAATTTTGGTGCAGACATGTCTTGTAGGATGTGCTTGGCCGTTTTCAAGACCAAATCTCCCACTTTGAAATACGTGATTTCACAGTTTTGTTGTATGCCCTGGAAATTCGATTCCTGTACACCTGAGTGCGTTCTTCTGCTTTGTTTCTTCTGAAATCCAGAGTGTCTAACTCCGCTACTCTAGAGTTAGAGGCTTCAGCCTCGTTCCAGTGGATCCCGGTTCCTGCATTTTGCAATCCTAGTGATGGGATTTTGATCTCTTTGGGAGAATTGCATCCGCTCAGTAAACAAGTGAGTATGGGGAAACTCCAATGGAGATTCAGGTGATGTCCGGTATGCCCATAGCGCCATTGGTGTGATCATGCCATTCCCTAGGATTGTCGTGTCTTTATTCGTGATGATCCGGATCAATGTCTTGTTGGTACTCTCGAAACTTGTCCGTTCCTTGAGGATAGTAGATGGTGGAGAAGACTGTTTAATGCCATACTCTTCAAGTAACTCTTGTACCTGCTTATTGGCGAAGGGAGTGCCGTTATCAGTGATGATATGCTTGGGCACGCCAAAATTACAAATGATGTGTTCTTTAATGAAAGCCGCAATTGTTGCTCCTGTAGTTACTCGTATGGGAATGGCTTCTACCCATTTGGTGAAGTATTCCATCGCGGTTATGATGTACTCGTCTTGCTTCGATGATGGCGGATTGATTTTCCGATAATGTCCAGTCCTCAGCTATAAAATGGCCATGGACTGCTTATCGAGTGCAAAGGGGTGGAAGGCGCATGAACAAGGTTCCCATGAATTTGGCATTTGTGTGACTTTGAACAAAAGCGGCTGCGTCATCCTCCATGGTCGACCAATAGTATTTCTCGTGTATACGGAGAAACAGTTTCCTCTTCCCTTGATGTTCTCCTTCGTATGTCTCCTTGAGATGACTGGGATTTCTTCCCCGGCCCGGGCATCATAGTAGATCACCTCCGAAGCTCTTGCGATACTGGGATCCCTTCGTGGAATACGAACCTCTTGGCCTTTTGCTTTATCTTGATATCATCCTTTTGATCGGCGGGAGTTGTTACATCACGGAGATAGCCAATGTATGGCTCTCTCCAGTCCCAGTGTGGTTCACATTAAAAATTTCCAATTGATGTGGCGGTGCTTGGCAATTTGAGCGGGACTTACGAAGTAGTCTAGATTGAGTCTCCATCTCACGGACGATAATAGCCCGGGCGTTGAAGTCGTCGGTAAAGCGTTACCACCGGTGATTGTCCACAAATTTCATTGTGAACACGACTCGTTTGTAGTTGTGCTTCGTCATCCCCAAGACATCTTGACGGGGAACCATCGGGTTCCGATGTCTGACATACCATGAAGCATGAAGAAGTTCTACAGGGCTTTGAGACTGACCTTTCCTTGGGAGAGTGAGCTGTTGAGTTCTTGAATGATCGGAGTTCACCAATCGTCGGTCTTGGTGTCTTTGTATTGCGATAGCCATGTCGATTCTATGGTTCTCCTCTTTACTGTCATGGTTTCTTCCAAACCCTCGAATTTTAACTTGGAAACTAGCGTTGCTAGACAATCGGCGTGTTTGTTGTTGCTGCGACCAACATGGGTTATGGTTGCATCGGCAAAATAGTTTAGTAACCTATGTGCTTCTGATCGGTATGGAGCTAGCGTTACTTCCTTCAATGCGTATACTCCATTCATCTGATTCACCAGTAACTTGGAGTCACCTCTTATCTCCAAACGCGTGACTCCTGCTTGCTTAGCTATTGACAGCCCTATGAGGAAGGCTTCATACTCTGCTGAGTTGTTGGTGCATTCGAAGTCCAGCTTGAAGGAGTGTGAGAATACTTCCCCAGTTGGAGATACTAATACCACGCCTGCTCCTCCAGTACTATTGCTAGGGGTAGCAGAGCCATCAAAATACAAGAGCCATACTTCTTCTTCCAAAGCAGAGATATCTGGAAATTCTCCGGAAGATCCTCGTGTAGCCAGCCTGCAGTGCCTTCTCCAGGGAATCTTTGCTAGTAAGTCTGCGATTGCTTGACCCTTGATAGCTCTAGGTGACGTACATGTTATGTCCAGCTCGACATTTGGAGAAGCCACTTTTTGTCCTTCCCTGGTCAAGACCGGCTTTGAAAGTAAAAACTTTGCGAGGTCGATTTAGACACGAGTATTACCTTGTTAGATAGTAGGTAATGCCTAAACTTCGAATGGAATGGATCAAAGCTAAACATGCTTTCTCTGCTTTGGGATATCTGAGTTTAGCATCTCTTAATATTCGCCTGAAATAGTATATGGGACGTTCGATTACCTCATCGTCTTCCTGAGCGAGTAGAGCCCCTACGGCGGTGTCACTGAAGCCAATGTAGAGATATAGCGGCTTCCCTTGTGCATGAGACTTCATGATGGCTGGAGATGACAGTATTCGTTGAATCTTTCGAAAAGCTTCCTGCTGGGTTGTAGTCCAAACGAAGCTGGCTCCTTTCTTCAACAAGGGGGTGAATGAGGCGGTAAGTTGGGCTAGACCGGTATAAAACGTCGAATATAGTTAACCTTGCCCATGAAACTCTGGAGCTCCTTCGGGTTCGTGGGGGCGGCATTGTGAGGATAGCACGAGTCTTGACGGGTCTACCTTGATCCCTTCAGATTACTTGGAATCCTTTAAATTTACCAAGAGACGCCGAAAGCGCATTTCAAAGGATTCATCTTTAATTTGTATTCTCGACACCTCTCAAACACTTGCCGTAAGACATTTGGTGTGATCTGCGCTCGAGCCCTTGACTTGACCACGATATCATCTACATAGTCTTCTACTTGTTTATGCATCATGTCGTGGAAGATTGCCGTCATAGCACGTTGATACGTTGCGCCGGCGTTCTTTAAACCGAATGGCATAACAGTATAGTAAAAAATTTCCAAGAGGGGTTCGAAAGGCTGTCTTACTTGCATCGTGCTCATACATCCTTATCTGATTGTAGCCACTGTAACCATCCATGAAGGAAAACATGCCGTGTCCGCTAGTTGCATCTACTAACATGTCGATGTTAGGCAGAGGAAAGTCGTCCTTGGGGCAGCACTTGTTCAAGTCTCTGAAATCCACGCAGCACCGAATCTGTCCGTTTTTCTTCTTTACTAGGACCACATTAGCTAACCAGGTCGGATGATGAATAGGTCTGATGAAACCAGCAGCTAGTAACTTCTGAATTTCGTTCTTGATTTGTTCTTCTACTTCATGTCTGAATTGCCTCGGAGATTGCTTGATTGGCTTGGATCCAGGTATGACATGTAGGTGATGGGTGACCAATTTTTCATCTAGACCATGCATTTCCTCATATGTCCAGGCAAACACATCTTGGTACTCCTTGAGTAGTTGAACAAGACTCGCACGTTCGTCCGTGGACAGAGTCGAACTGATAGAGACAGGCTTGGGAGATTCTTCATTCCCGATGTTAACAGTCTCGAGCTCGTCAGTGGTGGAATTGGTTCCATCTTGTAGCTGTTGCGGGGCATCCAATACCTCCTCTTGTATTTCGTCGTTCTTGCAGCATTCAATTGGGCGGAGAGACTGGGTGCCAGTCTCTCCTGCTAATTGCTAACAGCGGCGCCAGTATATTGTCTTCCCCTTCTGATCACGTTTCGTCTCGAAAGTGCGTTCCCTTTTGGTGTGAGCGTGGGTTGAAGCTTCACCGGATAAAGATGGACGCCTCGTCGGAAAAAAGCGTGTCGTGGTGCTTGGGCCTGAGTGATGCAAGTCGGTTTTCTTCCTGGATTGAAGCCCACGTGGGTAGTGGGGTGCACAGGACTTTGTCTGACCTTCCCTGCGGAGTTTCTTTTGGCTCGAACAGTTCTACCCCGCATATTGGTGCGTACGGAGACAATGATGCAAGAATACGGATGACTTCCTCATTTAGCATGGTCTTCAGGCACTGGAAATAAGTTGAAGGGATGACCTTATTGTCATGAAGCCATGGTCTCCCTAGTATCATATGGTAGTCCGGCTCCTTTTCTATGACTTCAAATTTTGCTTTTGGTGAACGGGTCCCTCTTGATAAATTGATTGACATACCCGTATGTGCTTGGTCAGTTTCCTTCGAAGTCCGTCATCGTGGTGGGTTGCCGTACAATCTTGCATGGGCTAACCTTGGCTTTCCTGAGAGTCTTGAGAGTAATCACATTCGAATATGCTCCTGTGTCGACGAGGGACCTCCTGAACTCTGAACCCTTAATGCGTGCGGAAACATGTAGGGCCCGGTTGTGACCTTCCTCTGCCATCATGTCGTCTTCTGTAAATATAACATTATTTACAGATGTTTCCGATGTTTCCGATGCAGTTAAGACTTCTGGACGAGAAGGAGTCAGGTGTACGTCCAGAGCTATTTTATTAATTTGACAAACGTCTCGCCGTTGATTCTTCGAGAGGTGCAAGAGTTCACACAAGCTTTCCACTAGAGATGCCGCTTCGATCTTTGGTCTGCGGTTCGTAGTAAAACTGTTGATCTGAGGGGAACTAGTCCCCGGTGTAAAGGTCTCCGGAACGCTAATCTCTGATGTCATCTTGATGAGGAGATCAAGTATGCCGTTTACCGCTTCTTTGATTAGCTCCATGTTCTTCGTGTGAATCTCCTGTACCCATGCTAGTTCGCTTATTATTGGAAATCTCCTGATCATGCCGTCAGATACGCCTTTAGGAGGAGGGGTATCTTCGTTGGAGGAACCATCAGGATTTGAGACTATCGAGGCGGTCCTAAGACCAACCATCTCGAAATTGATTGAATGGTATTGAAGAAATTGACTTTACAACCGAGAGATTAACCCCACGCTGTGGTCGCCAATTGTTTATGGGTGAAAACTATTTCTGCCGGTTTTGGTAATTTGGGGTGTGTGGATGAGAAATGAGTCTAAACCTTAAAAAAATGCACTGCACGGGAGTGTTTGTAGATTCGAGAAATCAATCTGTGCAAATCCGGCCTAAACCAAGAAATGGCCGTTCCAGACTTGTTTCGGTCACAAAGTGCAGGAGATGGGGTTGATCTTAGGGAGGAAGCGAAGAAGGTGTTGAGATTGTGAAGGTGTTGGCTATGTATGACTTGTATCGTAAAGCTGGGGCGGCTTGCGGGATAAGCTATCGATTCCGGTGTTTGAATACGATGGTATCAACACTTGCCTCTGTTGTCTGGACTTGTTCTCTGTTTTTTGGAAATAGGGAGGAGAACCTATTTATACAAGTCATTTGAGCCTTATTCACGTCTCTTGTGGGAAGTGGAGGAAGTGGAGTGATGGAGTAGTGGAGTTGTGTGTTGGCGTTACACGACCAGTCTTGCCCACTTCTCCTGTCGTCTCTAACCGTCCATGACTTCCTGACATGTTCTTGTGATGGCGCGTTGCACGCTGTACGCTGTAAACCGCCAGACCAATACCCCAGTATGTATCCCACAGTTTGTGACATGATTGATATCTCGAGATTGTGTGGATCGTGGGACCCACAGAAAGTAACATGTAATGCTAGACTAAATAACTAAGTTATTTAGGAAGTCGATACTTGTGAAGTATCGTGTGTATTCTATGCTGAATCGCATCAAGTATATTCGGCATGTATGAAGCATCGTTCTATTTTTAGGCTTAACGGAGTAAGTCACGAATTTAAGCGTCTTAAAATAGCATCATGTCCAGCCATCTTCGAGTGATCGTTTGGAGGCTATACATGCAAGCCCTGATTTGGCCGATCACCTCATGTGGAAGAGTGGTGTACGGTGATCGTGGTGATGCCTTGCTGGTCTCTTAACTCCTAACCATGGCTGCTTGACCAAGCCGGTAGAGTTGGACGGACGAGTTGATCTGTGACGCTCATTTGCGACCGTTGATGAAGCTTTAGGGCTTTTGAAGAGGTGCGCAGGCATCACTCTTGAGCCTTGGTCGAAACCAAGCATGGGAGGTGTTTTGGAAAGGACCGACTTAGGGCATGCGTATAGACGGCATGCCGGTGTACACGTCCGTACCTCATCATGTCCCATGAAGGTGCGATCTAGGCCACTCAATTTGACCGGCAAATAGGAGCGGTTGAGATCGATTTACCAGTAAATCAGTGCCGCAAAAGCCGCGCATCATGCCCACTTGGGCGCGTGTTTCAAGACGACCAAGCCTCGGTCGGTCCCAGCTGATTGATTCGGCGTGTGGGTGGTAGGCTGGTGTTTACGCCTGTACTTCATTGCCTCATAGAAACGTGATCTAAGCCACTCAATTTGTCCGGAGAAGTTGAGTGGTCGAGATCAGTTTACAATTAGGAGGTGCGACCACGCCTGGTTTGGGCGTGCGAATCGAGGTGTACAACCAAGTTTGGTCTTGTTCGATCGGGTGTGGAGATAGGTGGGCCCGCAATGATCATGTTGATACTTACCAGACCTGCTTAGTCTATTCCTGGACCCTTCATCCGAGCAGGAGAAAAGGGACGCTCGTGATCGCGACACAAACCCTAATCAGGTTTTACCGGCCGTGTGTCATACCCAGTTTGGGACGCACGAATCAAGATGACCAACCATAGTTGGTCCTGACCGATCAGTCAGGTATGTAGGAGGGCCCACGTTGTTTTTGTTGACATGCTCTTGGCCCTTTGAATCTACATCTACACCCTCCATCTATGCATGCAAAGATGGATGGTTGAGACTGTTTTGTGATACATGTAATGTGCCGCAAACCCTAATTTAGGGTTTTCCGTCCATACTGGTTTGGTTTGGACGGTTTGGCAAACTATGCCACTGTTTTGGGGAGGCCGACCATGCGGGCCTGCGTTGGGTTGGTGGTGAATATTCCAATACCGCTTGGGGTCATGGATTTAATCTAAGTCATCCAATCATCTTGGTGAGGTTGGATGGTCGTGATCGTTTCGAGACCGATATGGTGAGTTCGAGTTCAAACATGTTCAATCGGGCTAGTATAACGCACCGAGAGTTGTAGCCTTTGTATGAGTATTTCGTACATGTTTTATTATTAATGCTTGGAGATTCGTGTTGCTCGCCTGAGAACAACACTTAGTCGTCATGCCGCACCGTAATGAGTACGGAAATACGAGGCTGGTCATGCATTAATTAATAATGCTGTAAATTCACTGGGTATATGGGATTGTTGCTACATGCTCCAACCTGGATGAATTTCTTGTATTTAATTCACAGAATGCTGGGATTGTTGCCACATGCTCTATTCTAGGTGAATTAGTAAGGTGAAGAAGTATTCATCACTTATTAATGGCTTTATCTTTTGCAAGATGTTAGCGCATAATTTTGGCTTTTACAATTTCAGCCCTTAAATGAAAATCCACCATCAACACCGACTCAAAAAGTTCTTCGAATCCTTAACAACCTCCTTGAACCTATCATCATCAACCCAACCAAACTTCGTAACCCGACAAAAAAGTAGAATAAGGGATCCAATTACGAAAGGCTGCAAATCAGGTCCTCTGGTGATAGTCTATCAGATAGTTTCCTTCACAAAAGTATAGATAAATCAGATTAAGTGATATAAGTGATATAAATAAGAAATGAGCACAGAGATGGCATTGCAGGATAAATGTAAATAAATTCTGTAAAGGATAATATTTATACCATCCAACATAAACAGTAAATATGATGACAAGTTTGAACTTCCAAAATCAGCTCCGAGTCATGCATGAATAAACACAAATAAATGACTTAGTGAAGGAATATGAGGAGCCATGATTTGCAGGACATATCTACAGAATACTTGGATTCTTGTCAATTCAGATGATCAACCATATGAATATAGAAAAAAAAATTAGTTCATAGTGAATATTGCATACATATCTGTAATGTAAGACATCCTTGTAACAAAAATATAGAACTGCCAACTAAAAAAATGTGTACACTAAATTAAAAAAACAGAGTAACCTGTATACCAAAAGAACAAGGAGTGTATACCAATTTATGAAGGGAACAAAGAAAAATTCATAAAGAAGACCCTTGAGTAAGATAGAATTCTTGAGATAAAAGATTGATAAGCATGTGTAATTTTTGAATTAAAAGTAATCCAGAAGAAAAAAAACTTACTTGCAAAGGAGACTGTAAGAAATACCTATAACCTAGCTGGCATGAAAAAACATCAATCTCATCAACAGAAATGGGCTGCGAATCAGTAGGAAAGCAAGCTGGATGATACCATCTTGTCACGTCATGCCCTCGTTCTTTGCTAATTGAACCTAATCTCAACGACTTAGCAGGGATTGCCTCGATGCATTTCTTGCAAGAGAGCGGCTAGACTTAGCGTACTCAGTGACGATCTTGATGGAGGGCTTTTTGCATTTGACGCAGAAATGACGGAAGAATAAGAGGCATGAGAGATTAAAACAAACTAAAGAAAGTATTGAGCCAAATATAATCATACAGTTAGGGATGGGAACTCAAACTAAAAATTTGGAAGCCTGGCATGGGCATAACCAACCTTTTAAAGAAAGAGGGAAAAAAACATCCTAATGTACTCACTACAATCATAAAGGTGAGCACTGTTGATGGTGGTTTTTAGATTAGGGTTAAAATCGTAAAACCTTGCATCTGATGTGACGTCACTCTGCAAGGAAACAGAGCCACGTGTGCTAACCTCTCCAATGTCATATTTATTGAGCCGCTAAATATACTTACATGAAATTTATCCAGACTGGCGAATCCCAGATGTTACTCAGGAATTTTGGCGCCTCGCGTATATTCACTTAATATAAGTTCCTCTGAATGCCTTCTATGCTACGTTCTCCGGCTGAACTCTTAATGTTGATATGGCATGACGATTACTCACAGCAGAGTAGCACGAATCTCCAAGTATCAAGAATAAGATTTTTGCATAAGGTATTCAATCAGAAAAGCATGATGCTCTCTGGCAATGAACTTAAAAGAGCTCTGTGTCGACACGTAGAACTCAATCAATCGTCCTAACTAACTTACACAAGTTAGGGTTTCGCGCCTCGCGCAATGTACTAGGCCTTGCTTGTCAAAATTAAGCCTAAGTAATTAATCCGCCATGGATTAGCAGGTGCAGAACCTCGCCCAAAATAAGAAAACAGGGAGCCGCTGATGAGTGCCAAATAGTGCATATTTATACACCTTTTTATTGGCATTTTACTCATCTTTTGCGCTTAGAAATCGAGATATTATCCCAGTTATTCCGTGTTTTCCTTGTTTTCAAGAATAAATATTTGTATTAATTAATTTTGTGTTTTTAGGTAATAAATAAAGCTCGGAGAATGCGAGGAGCTAAAGAGCGAAGAATTGAAGTCAAACATCTATGGAGCAGATAGCCAAAGCCGCGCGCAAATCGGTTGCAACCCAACAAGGAAGACTTGGGCTAGAGCTACCCATGACCCGGATCCGAGCCCGCTCACTCGAGCCATTGAGATCTCCCTTAGCTACATCCAACGGTCGCTCCATCACTATACATCATCTCTTGATGCTCCGTGCAACACCGGATCGCTCAAAACCGCTTACCATCCTCAACCGTTCGGATCGTAGTCGGCTCCATCCTACGCTCGCTAGGCCCTTCTCATCAAACCCGCTGTGCCCGCTCAACAAAAATGACCCTACCCTATACCCCTAATCGGCGAGACCATTCTCTCCTTTCACTTTCTCTTTCTTCTTCCCTCACTGACAGGAGCAGAGCTCCGCTCTTCCCCTCGTCTCCACCATCCCTTCACCACCTTCGCCCCATACCGTTCCTGCACCATCATCACCTTCTTCCATCACCAACAACCCCATCGGGTGATACCGCACCAGTTCTCTAGGTCTAGTCATCTCAATCATAGCTTCTCTCAAAACCCTAGAAGCTAGGTTTGAGATAACTAGAACTAGGGTTTCACCACAATCGAAGCAAGGAGTTGTTGAAGTTGAATTGACAAGAGCAGAGGCTATTCAGAGAGAGTAGAGGGTATGGGTTGTTTTACTTTGCTGTTTTTAAAATAAATTAGGGTTTTGAGTTTTTGATGATGGCATGTATAAATAGCAGTGAGGGGATTGTGTAGAAACTACGCCTGGGTTAGCCAGTGTGTCATTTAGGTTTAATTTACATTCTTTGTTACTTTAATTTGATGTTTTAATTTAGTGTGAGGGTTTCAATGAAACCCTAATTCCAAACTGTGTTGAAACTCTGTTAAATTGTTCTTGAGTGTTTAATATGATTAGATAGCTTCAATTTAACATATCAATGCCTTTCTCTCACAAAGGCATACCAAAGCCATGGATGCATTGTAGTTAGGTTAAATCGTGTTGCATATGTTTCAGCCCTTACTTCCATTTTTAATACTAATACCCCTGACTTGTTGTTCTTAATTAGACAACTAGTACTTAGGATTAGTACATTAGCTGATATTTGAAATATCATTAGGTGAAACCCTTAAGATGAGTGGTAGAATTGACAATCTTCACTCATCTGACATAGGAACAAGACATTTAACTTAGTTGAAAGCACAATAAGAATTCAGAGGTGTATTTGCAGACCTTAGCAACCCCTTAATTTCACTGTTACCTCAGTTAGAGTCACTTCAGTTCATAACTTAGCCGTTTCGGCAACCAAAAATATCTATGTTACCATCTGTTGTCACTGTCATTTTTAGAACTCAGTTGAAGCAGCCTTAGATCACATAAGGGCACCACAAGTCTCTGTGGTTCGACCCGTACGTGCCCAGTGCTACATCGCGACACCGTGCACTTGCGGTATTACCGTAGGCCGTAATTATAAACATCTTTTCGGGCCTACCAAGTTTTTGGCGCCGTTGCCGGGGACTTGGGTGTGCCCTGCTGATTTTTGTGCTTGTCTTTACTGAGTTTCTATCCCCTGTATATACTCACCGTGCATTATCATCTTTAACCCTGTATTAGTATCATGTAGTTGTTCTCTATCTGTTTACTTCTCTACCTGTAATTGTTCTCTACCTGTAGTTGTTCTCTATCACTGAAATTGTACACATTCTATCTGTTTTTGCATTCAATCATGTTTACATCTTCACTGTTTTTGCATCTTTATCTGTAGCTATAACTTAGTGTAGTTTGTTTTTGCTCATCTTCATCCACCCTGCATCATTAGCATAACTTAGTGTGCATTACAATCATAATTTGTGCTGTCCTTAGCATCTTGGCCTTTTGACCTGAGCTATAAGCCTCTGTAGGAAATGTAGCTTAGTGTCACTCGTCACTTTTAACTCCCCAAATCAGGTCAAAGCACAGCCATCTTGGCTGCATAGTTGCACAAGACAACCATCTTGGCTGCATAGTTGAGCATAGTTTTTCATTATAGAGAACTAATTCTTTGTTGAGCTACAGGTCTGCCGGTGTGTTTGTCAGTGCAACTTTGTCTTCTTTGTGCTCTCGTCCGCTATGCAAGCCAACCTGTGGAAGGTAAAGGCGCAGAACACGCTTTTGTTGGAGCTTAAAATGGTTGGTTATTCTAGAACTTGATGAACCTCAATTTTTATGAATAATAAACCATGTCTCCCGATAATCTAGTTTGCTTAGCAAGATATTGCCCAACCCCTTGCACCATAGAGTCTTTGTTTTGTTCAACCTTGCAATATTTGAAATTCGTGCAACTGGGCCTAAGTCGTGAGCATATCCTTGCAGCCCCTTTGAGCCATTGTGCCTTTTCGTGATGTATGCAAACAACCGAGTCACTTTTATTGCGTGAAGTTGCTTACTCGCCCTTTACGCTGTGTGCATCCTCGAGTGAGGGTAGCCAAAAGTCGTGACTGCGCTTAGCCTTTGTGCAAAGTGTTGACCAAACCCTCGCAATCGAGCATTTGTAAGCTTGTAACTGTGGTGCAATAAAATGTGAGCATTGAAGTCACCTAACCTCCAGCCCCTGCAGCTGTGAGTTAGGACAGTACTTGAGCTGTGAGTTGTGCAATCGTGAGTTGTGCAATCTAATTGTGAGTTTGGGCAATAGTGATCTGTGCATAATAGTGTGAAACTGAGAATCTGTGAGTGCCACTATTCTCAGTTGCATAATCCTGCTAGTATAACTGTGTAAAGTCTGAGAACTGAGCTTGCTGTGAATTGTGCACAGCTCCAGCCCCTGAAGCTGTTGAGCTGGTGTTGCCTGATTAGCCTAGGTTAGTGTAGCCGCATAACTTTTGTCAACACTGAAGCTAGCCGCATAACCATTGTAACCCTGTTGATATCCCTTGCATGCTCTGTGACTTGTCTTGTGTTGTCAATCCTAAGCTTGGTCATCAAACATATCTCGTGCATAATTGGAAATAGACCTTGAATATCATGTGACTTGTTGAATCTTTGAGCCAATGTCACATGAGAAATTAGCTTCCTTGCTAGGTGTTGCATACAACTGAGTTGCATGAGCCACCTGAAGCTCACTCAGCTTGTATGCTCGGTAAACCTTAGTGAACCATTTGCAATGTGTCTTGTTGATACCCTAAGCCCTGTTGAGCCAAACTCCAGCCCCTGAAGCTGCGAGTGGAGCTGTGGTTGTCCTGTGATGTGAACTGCGCTTGAATCCAAGTCGTCCGTGTCTCTGTGTGAGCTATTTACGCATGCTTGACTCCGGTGCTAGCTCTGCTAGCCCCGTGAGCCCTGTGAGCATTGGTTAGCAAAGATACCTGCAAAACCCCAGTCATCTTCACCTGAGCCTGTGCAAACTTGTTAAATCTGTGACATGTGATTGCTCTGTGCTGAGCTGCACTTAGAGCTGTGCTGTGAGTTGCTCTAAATTGTCCTGTAGCTGTGAGCTCTGAGTTGCCATCAACTCGGCTGTTGACTCCGAGCTCCACTCACACTTGAGCCACACATAACCAAGTGCACCCAACCGAGGCCCGGTGTGCCTTTCTTTGGCTGTGCATCTCGCAACCAAACTAAAGCCCGGTGTCCATAAACTGAGTTGCCAAGCTGGCTGTGCATTCACATAACCCGGGCTTGTGGAAACAACCGAGCCCACAACATCACTAGGCTGCCCACATAACCAACCTTGAGGTAGCCAGGGTGTGTGCACACAATCGAACCAAACCATCTCCTGGGCTTATTACACACACTGAGCCCATATCCTCTGGGCTACATTTTTTTTCAACACAACTGGGCTGTGCAGATTCAAAAATTTTGGGCTTCAAACACCAAAATCCCAAACAAACCAAATTGGGCCCACAGCAACCTGGGCCTCCCAAACAAACCAAACTTTCCCAAACAAACCAAATTCCCACACAAACCAAATCCCAAACAATCCAAAGCCCAATAAACCAACTTCCCACATAAACCAAAGCCCATTTTCATGTTCTATGTACATATTTTCTATTGGGTTGACGTGCAACTCTTTAGATTGTTAGTAAATTTTTGTAGGACTTGTTAAATTTTTCTTTTCTTGAATCGGTTGAGTCTTCTTGTGCATATATTGTGCTAATCGATATGATCTCCACCGAGAATGTTGGATTTTGCCTTGACTAACGAAGCTCAACCTTGCTCCCGCCGACATTAGGTAATCTCTTCCCTTTTCTCTTATCAACATAGTTCTCATGGTATGTGATTTGTTTAAATTTTTTCTATATGTAGACACATTGAGGACAATGTTTGATTTAGGTTTGGGGTGCATTTGCATTTAGAGTTTTTAGTTTTTATTTTGCATTTAGAGTTTTTAGTCTTTTATTTTACCTTTTATTTTAAAAAAAAAAAAAAAAAAAAAAAATAAAAAAAAAAAAAAAAAAATTCAAAAATTCAAAAACTCTTTTTGTAAAAACCTCCAACTTTTAGAGATTTTAGAGTCACTAGCATGCTTTTAGCTATGTTTACATAGATATTCTGACCGAAATAACAGAACTTGGAAGTCTTGGAAAACGCAATCGGGTTTCTTAGTTGATTAGAGCGTTAAAGTTGGATTTAACCATAATGGAGGGCGAATTAGGTCTTTGTTTAGATATTCGGTAGTAGAATTGTGATCACCCATAGTGGAGACTACCCATTTTACATCAAGTGAGGCACCAACCTTCAATTTTTTGCAACTTTCTAGAAAAGTCGTTAGAGTGTGTGTCACCATACGTAAATTAGGGTAGGAATGGTGAGCTACCCAACTTCGCACCATTTTCAGCACTACTTTTGATCTCTTGAGTGCTAGTTTTTGTCAATCATGAGGGTGACGTCTAAAGATGAAAACTCCTTCTAAATATCGATTTGCGAGTTAGCATCTCTCTCTCTCAATCAGCAAGACCCATAGAAACACATCATCGTCGCAACAAGGAGCGAGAATCGAATATTGAAAGAAAAATTGATATAGTCCAAGGTTTATGTACAACAAAGAAAAGAAAATAAGATGAGAATTAATGAAGTTTGTGAAAAATTGAGTTTATCGTTTTATGGTAAAAAAAAAAAAAAAAAAAAAAAAAAAAAAAAAAAAATGTAGTTTTTTTTTTTATTGTCCGGTTACCACAAAGTAAAAAAAAAAAAAAAACTCAAAAAAAAAAAAAAAAAAAAAAAAAATTTAAGTTTTTGTGAAGTTCGGAAGTTCGTCATCAATAGTTGAAGATCAAGACCAAGACCGAAGATTGAAGACGTTTCTATGGTTTCTTATGAGAGAGTGATATTAATTGCCGATCGGGTGAGAAGTGAGTGAGTACTCCCATCCTTGCTAATGGTTGATTTCCTTCCTTAGAGATCATCAGAAAAAGATTCTTTTTGTCCACACTTTTGTGGAGTCTCAGATTTTATTTCGGAAGGTTATCCTTCTTACCTACAACGTGTGCGGGATTTCTCTCTTTATTCCCGCCCCGCACACATGAGAGACTAAAAAGCGATCTTTTTGAGTGCAATTATCATAAAACCCTAATGGTGAGGCGAAGTTGAGACTTATGATCACAATCGAATCCGAATTCTTTCATATGGTATGGTTACTTCTCGCTCAAAGACTTAAGGATGAGAATGCGTTCTTCGATAGTTCTAACTTCATTACTAGCATGCGAAACTCTATGTCCTCAAAGCTTCTTGGAGGCTTGAGACTCTTTTACACACTGAAGTTGGAGAAGGTTTTGTGGGTACACCTCTTGTAAACCCTCACGAGACTACAACTCGTCCACTAGGGACACCTAGGGGTTTAAAGGCTTAGTGCATACGCTAAATGCATTCGAGAGACTGCGACGGGGGTATAGTTAGGATTTCTTAATTCTGTTTCACTTGAGGACAAGTAAAATTCAGGTTTGGGGGTATTTGATGAGTGCCAAATAGTGCATATTTATACACCTTTTTATTGGCATTTTACTCATCTTTTGCGCTTAGAAATCAGATATTATCCCAGATTCTGTGTTTTCCTTGTTTTCAAGAATAAATATTTGTATTAATTAATTTTGTGTTTTTAGGTAATAAATAAAGCTCGGAGAATCGAGGAGCTAAAGAGCGAAGAATTGAAGTCAAACATCTATGGAGCAGATAGCCAAAGCCCGCGCGCAAATCAGTTGCAACCCAACAAGGAAGACTTGGGCTAGAGCTACCCATGACCCGGATCCGAGCCCGCTCACTCTGAGCCATTGAGATCTCCCTTAGCTACATCCAACGGTCGCTCCATCACTATACATCATCTCTTGATGCTCCGTGCAACACCCAGATCGCTCAAAACCGCTTACCATCCTCAACCGTTCGGATCGTAGTCGGCTCCATCCTACGCTCGCTAGGCCCTTCTCATCAAACCCATTGTGCCCGCTCAACGGCGAAATGACCCTACCCTATACCCCTAATCGAGGCAGACCATTCTCTCCTTTCACTTTCTCTTTCTTCTTCCCTCACTGACGGAGCGGAGCTCTGCTCTTCCTCGTCTCCACCATCCCTTCACCACCTTCGCCCATACCGTTTCACTGCACCATCATCACCTTCTTCCATCACCAACAACCCCATCGGTAGTCCGCTTTTGATTTCTCTAGGTCTAGTCATCTCAATCATAGCTTCTCTCAAAACCCTAGAAGCTAGGTTTGAGATAACTAGAACTAGGGTTTCACCACAGTCGAAGCAAGGGAGTTGTTGAAGCTGAATTGACAAGAGCAGAGGCTATTCAGAGAGAGTAGAGGGTATGGGTTGTTTTACTTTGCTGTTTTTAAAATAAATTAGGGTTTTGAGTTTTTGATGATGGCATGTATAAATAGCAGTGAGGGGATTGTGTAGAAACTACGCCTGGGTTAGCCAGTGTGTCATTTAGGTTTAATTTCTGTTCTTTGTTACTTTAATTTGATGTTTTAATTTAGTGTGAGGGTTTCAATGAAACCCTAATTCCAAACTGTGTTGAAACTCTGTTAAATTGTTCTTGAGTGTTTAATATGATTAGATAGCTTCAATTTAACATATCAATGCCTTTCTCTCACAAAGGCATACCAAAGCCATGGATGCTTATTTTGTAGTTAGGTTAAATCTGTGTTGCATATGTTTCAGCCCTTACTTCCATTTTTAATACTAATACCCCTGACTTGTTGTTCTTAATTAGACAACTAGTACTTAGGATTAGTACATTAGCTGATATTTGAAATATCATTAGGTGAAACCCTTAAGATGAGTGGTAGAATTGACAATCTTCACTCATCTGACATAGGAACAAGACATTTAACTTAGTTGAAAGCACAATAAGAATTCAGAGGTGGATTTGGAGACCTTAGCAACCCCTTAATTTCACTTTGTTACCTTAGCTTAGAGTCACTTCAGTTCATAACTTAGCCGTTTCGGCAACCAAAAATATCTATGTTACCATCTGTTGTCACTGTCATTTTAGAACTCAGTTGAAGCAGCCTTAGATCACATAAGGGCACCACAAGTCTCTGTGGTTCGACCCGTACGTGCCCAGTGCTACATCGCGACACCGTGCACTTGCGGTATTACCGTAGGCCGTAATTATAAACATCTTTTCGGGCCTACCAGCCGCGGCAGCAAAGAGAGGTGTGGCTATGCCTTAGGCCAGCTAGCGCCATTGGCCACGCCCCGACCCTATTTATCTCGACCAATCAGGTCGCTTTAAACTCTCCACACGCACATAAGTTGTGGCTGGGCCCATGCTTTCCGGCCCCACTTCTAATCGACCAATCAGAACACGCCAAAGCCGCCACACTCTCACCAGAAGTGTAGTCGCGCCTTGTATTTGGCCGGCTCCCTTTTGTGGCCAATCAAGTTGCTCTAAACTTGACACCATACGTTAAAGGCCAAACACACCCTGTCGTTCCACCTTGCTAAACTGACAAGCCAAACGCGCCCTACCACAACAACATATTGGTCGGCATGCCAACATGCCACTCTACCGTGGTAGCATGCCAACATGCCACTCTACCGCGGTAACTTTGCAACATGCTACCTCGCAAACATGCCACTTCGTGGCAACCTGCCATAAATATCCACCCACGGAAATTCCTACTCTGTGGCCGTTTCCACACTACGGCCTTGCCATAGTTCCTTTGGCATAGCCATGGCGCTGTTTGCACAAAAGTAGCGCCATGCCGCAGCCGCATGCCACGTGCACTAATTAGGGTTTCAACATGCCAAACCCTAATTTGGGAAAATTTCTACCAAAGCCAAATAACGTTTCCTGGAGCAATGGGATTGGTGTGACAACAGGGCCAATGTTTCCACGCCACATGTGGGTCCGACTCCACGGGGCCAAAACCAAGCCTTGGCCACACCAAGCCCTAATTATTCCACGGCGAATTCTTCAACGGAGCCTTGTCCACGCCAAGCCCTAATTCTTCCACGGCGCCAAAACCAAGCCTTGGACACGCCAAGCTCTAATTCTTCCACGACACCTTGGCCACGCCAAGCTCTAATTCTTCCACGGCGAATTCTTCCATGGAGCCTTGGCCATGCCAATCCCTAATTCTTCCACGGCACCTTGACCACGCCAAGCCCTAATTCTTCTACGTCGAATTATTCCACGGCACCAAACCCTAACTTTGGCCACTGAGCCAATTTTTAGCTTTGGCCATACCGCAACATCACTGGCAAACCGCTATGCCATTTGCATGCCATTATGCCATGGCTACGCCACTGGCATGTGGCTGACGCCACTTCGCTATACAACAAGATGTGGACATAATCAATGGCCATCCTTCTTCATGAGATGCAATCTCAGCCATCCAAGTTCGCCACCGAACTGATGGACTTGTGGCAACTCTTAAGCGACCAACCGCCTAAACCCAGCGACCATAGCTACTCCGCGCGCCACTTGCACCATCGTGCCACTGGCATGCACAAGTCATGCCGCAATGCCACTGCGCCATTTTCAGGCGCCAACACAAGGTAGCCACAATCAACGACTACCCTTATTCATAAGATTCAATCTCGGCCATCGAAGTTCGCCACCAAACCGGTAAGCTCGCGATAAGTTTTAGGCGACTAGCCAAAACGAGCCTAGCATCACATGCTATTTACCTGCGGCAAGCCTCTCGATTTTAACTTGCCACACGTAGCAAAGTGATACATGTTTTCCACGAAAACACTTGAGACATCAAAATATGTCATAAACTGGGGGATGCTCATCAGGGTATTGGTCTGGCGGTTTACAGCGTGCGGCGTGCAATGCGCCCATTACAAGAAAGTGTCATGAAGTGGGATAATTAGTGGTGGTGAAAATTAACGGTGTAAACAATTCATTTCCTTCATCATGAAAGCGTAATGACTGGCGGTTACACGAATTCACTTCCCTCATCATGGAAGCATAACGTCTGACAGTTACATGTTACTCTTTTTTTCCACCATGTAAGATCAGAATATCACGACATCAATACTTCGCGAGATTAATAAATGACGACATTGCGAGGGAGTCGCAGGAAGTAAAATAAATGACGCAATGAATGACGACAGCCAAAACATGAGGAAGATATGAAAATATGGCGAAGTTTAAGAGTGTCGCGAGATTGTATACTTGTACGCTTGCGATATTTCGCAAGCCATTCCCGAAAATAAAGGGATGACTTAGTTTGTCATCCATCGTATACTACCCTATATAAAGGGTTGAGTAAGTCTGTTGAAGGGGGTTCTTTTGAATTGTTAAGCAAGTCATTAGGAGAGAGAAAGTAGAGTGATTGTAATTCTATAACTCATTTCTATTTCATATTGTAAAGATTCAAGTATTCAATCAATTGGAATCATAATCATTCATCTTAAAATGACTTAATTGTGTATATTCTAGTGAGGGGTGTAGTGTAGGATTTCCTGCAACTACATAATGGCGCTAGAAACAGGGATTAAACCTGTGATCAACCTTGTGAGTTAAAAGAATCAGGAGTAACAAGAAAGAAATTTCGTATAATTTTCAACAACTTACTGAAATTGAGAAATGGCTAGAAGAAGGAATGCATCAGAACAACCAATAACTGTTAGAAGAAGCAGGAGATTAGCTGGAGAAAGGAGAAATGAAGTAGGTGAACCATCAAGAATAAACACAATAGATAGAGAAGAAGGCCAAATTCAACCACCAATTCAACCAACACCGAATAGAGTAATAGATTATGATAGGGTGAGTGTGCATACATGGAGATCAGATTCTATGGAAGAAAGAGAAGAAGTGCAACAATTGATAAATAATGGACAAGAGGAGAGAAATCGAGAAGAGATGGGAGAAACAATTTATGGAAATGAAGAAATCGCAGCATTGGAAACATTGAGGCAAACAATACATGAAGAAAGGCGATTAGAAGCGGAAGAACGTGCAAATTTAACAAGGCAAAACCATGAGTTAAGAATGGAAAATATGAGGTTGCAGAATAGAAGGTCGAGAAGTAATACCAGGTCAATATCAGGATCGGTTAGAGAAGATATGAGGAGAAAATTACCTGTGGAAAATTTTAATGAAGACAATCTAGAAAGAGAGCCAAATCCCGGTGAAGGATGTTGCGAAAGAAGAGAAGTGGTGTGTATTCCATGTCCTGAAATTCTACAGAATGAACAAAATGACGAAAATCAAGAAAATAGGCAGCGTCAAGTGCAGAATAATCCAATTGGTGAAGAAAATCAGGAAGAAGGAAGAAGAATGCTGCATGGGAGAGAAACACGGAGGAAACAAAAGGAGATTGAAGATGACATCGAAAAACATTATATTGAACAAGCGCATCTAGCTTGCGAAAGGGAAAGATTAAGAGTAGAAATGGAAGAACGGGAATTGGAGGAAGCAATTCGGAAGAACAATCATGACAATCGAGAGAGAAGGCACGAGCAAAATCGCAACAATGGAAATATCAATGAAGAATATGAAAGAATACAAAGGAGAACTGATAGACAACCAAGAAGAGAAAATGATAGATATAATGGTGTGCGAATTTGTGAACGAGATGAAGGAGAAAATCGCAGAGAAAGAAGAGAAGAAAATGACGAACAAGAAAATCAAAGTAGACATGAACGCAGAAGGAGAGAGGCAGAACTAAAAAGACCAATAAATTTGAATCCTGATGTAAATGAACAAATCTTGAGAGAGTTGGCAGAGATGAGAGGAATTTTGAACAATAGATGGGGAGGAGGAAGAAGACAATTGGATGAGGCCATCGAAGAGGCTGCGAAAACCCCCTTTACACTAGAGGTGCAGTTAGGAGGAATACCCCCAAAGTGCAATTTACCCGCATTAACCAGCATTTTTGATGGAACAACTTGTGCAATACAACACATCAAAGCGTATGTGAGATGTATGCTACAATGGGAAAATCATGATGCCATTTTGTGCAAATATTTTGCATCAAGTTTAACAGGAGAAGCACTGAAATGGTTTGAGGGTTTACCAAGAAACACAATCACGTCATTCAACCATTTACAAGCTATATTCTTAGGGGCATATATAAGTAACAACTCCTCGCGACCAGGAATTGAAGATGTATTTGGGCTGAAATAAAGAATTGGCGAAAGTTTGAGACACTTAACTGTGAGATGGAAGACAATGTGTAGCGAAATGGCTGGACGAATGGATGAAATATATCTCATTCTATCATTCATAAACGCTATGTTCGCAACCAATTTGTTATATATTCAAATTTTTAGAGTCAAGAATACAATTACAATGACTGAGTTGCGAGAACTTCAGGAGGAATATATTGCTCTAGAGGAAAGGCAAAATGAGATGGAATCATACCCGGTTGCGAATACAAATTCAAAATGCTGTGAATGCAAGTTTATTACCCAAATTGATAAACACAAAGAGCGAGCACTTCGCAAGGGCAACAAGAAAGGATAATAGATGATGGACAGCCAAAGATAGTAGCTATGGGAAGCCGTGATCAGGAAGAATTTGAAAGGGAAAGGAACTACTACAACCGTGGCGGCAATAACAAAATTCAAAGACTTAATCATCCGCAAGAAACTTATGGAGGTCGAAGGCAGAATTATCACGGAGGGCAGCGAAGTCACAGAGTAGTATGGGAGGAAATCAAAATGCCACCACTAAATACTAGTGTGGAAAAAATATGGGAAGCTATACTCTTGATGGAAAACATACCTGCACCATGGAACATGGGGAATGATCCACCACCAAGTGATAGAAGTCACGAGTTCTGTTCTTACCACCACTTTCATGGACACCTAACAAATGACTGCAGAAATATAAAAAGAATCATCCTCAGAATGATTGACCAAGGAAAGTTGAATCATTTTCTAAAAAGTGAAGAGAAGGTTCAACCGTTACCACCACCGCCAGAAATGCACATGACAAACTCAGCAAAGGGGAAAGAAACATTCGTAATAGAAGTTGGAGCGAAAGCTAAAAATTTGTTTTGCAACTCCATTGTACATTCATACCGAACAATTGAAGATTTTCATGATAATATTCTCAGTAGAGTTTTTGCGAGGATGCCGATAATAAAGAAGTGATGAACATCGCGAAGACATCGCAGATTAAAAGGTCGGCAAATGCGATTATTTCGTTCACTACGAAGAGATTCTCAAGGCAGAGAGATGCATGATAGCCCATTGGTCGTAAAATTGGAAATTAATCCAAAAACTGTAGATGGCGAAGATGATGAAGCAGAAAATTCCGGGCAATCAATAGAATCTTAATTGATACGGGTAGCTCAGTAAACATCCTTTTTTTACCATACTTACAAGACTATGGGTGGGAAGGATGAAGATTTGATACCTTCGACATATAAGATATATGGTTTCAATGGCACAGCGAATAAGCCTAAAGGAGAAGTTCATATGAGAATACCCTTGCAAGGATTATCAACTGAAGTTTTGTTCTGTGTAGTCGATGTGGAATCCCCTTATAATGCATTGATCGGACGGCCATGGTTGCATGAAATTTTAGGTGTAGCGTCGACTTATCATCAGTGTATAAAGTTTCCTCATCCTAGCGGTGTTGGAGTTATAAAGGGAGACTGGATGGAAGGACAAAAATGCTATGAGATTGATGTGGAGAGTTGTGAGGAAAGAGCCGCAAAAGGAAGGGTGGAAGCAAAATATAGAAGATGAACAAAGAAGAGAAAGGTTGATGGTGGATACCATAGATACAAGAGGTGAAGATACATTGCGAAGCAAGTGCATGAAAACAGTTGAAAATTATGATGGAAAGAAACCATTAAGAGGTTTGAATGGTGCAGAGGCAGAGAGCAGCAGGAGCAAAAAGTGTAAGAAATGAATAATCATTATAATCAAAATTAATGACAAAGGCATATCAAGAGTAGGAGGAAGAAATAATAATTGAAGAAGAAATGCGCGAGAATCTCTCCATCAAGAATGTATGAAAATTTGATTGAAGAATTGAAATGAGATTACAATAAACAAAGCAAGATTGTGCGATAGCTTCGCAAACAAAATAACAAGAGAAAACCAAAAATGAATGATTGAATGAATTAACAAAAATGAAAGAGTGAGTGAATGGGACGAACCTTTATGGCGTACACCCTAGTTCGCGAATGATATTTCGCAAGAGGCAAATGTAAGACCTAAAGTGCGTCATATAAGGGGGTATCTCTTTACATGGCTCAGGGAAAAGGTTACACCGCCCGGAATCGAGTCATGAAAATTTGGGGCCCATGAAAGCCTATCAGGAGAGATACCTTGGATTTCCAACTATATATATAAGGTTATACCCTGGTTGGACGCCCGAGGGTCTCTTCCAAGGAGTCAGTGTATGCTCAAGGCGTCGAGGTACACGGTTGAGCCAAGAGTGCCTGGGATATTTGAAGTGTCTCGGCCATTCTTGGCAAGTCTTGGCACATGCTGCACTCGGCCCGAAGAAAACTCCACTTAGGGTGCAGTCTCGTAACCATAAGCCATATAGGTATAAGGGATAAGAGGCTGCGAAAACTTGGTTGTTGTTAAGACCGGATGGGAGGAGCTAGTCTTGTATGGCCGATGTACGCCTCCTTGAAGGGGCAACCAGGAGATGATAAGGGCGGCACCCTCCATTAGGGAGCCGAAAAGTGTCAAAAGACGGCAATGTCATGGGGCTTTAAGTTCGCAAGAATTTTTAGGCCTGTCATATTGTCGCAACATAAACATCCTGAGAGACAAAAATATTAAGAAACCGATAAGACAAGATCAATGGGTCGTTACATGAAAGTGTAATGACGTCCCGCGATTTTGTCGCAAGACGTCAATGTCATAGGACTTTATGTTCGCAAGAATATTTAGACTGTCATATTGATGCAAAATGAGGGGTGGCAAAATAAGACCTTTAACTAGGAAGGCAAAATAAGACCACACAAAAACAATGATAAGACAAGATCAATGGGTCATTACATGAAAGTGTAGCAACGTCCTGCGATTTTGTTGCAATGATGAATTTCAACATAAATGATGATAAAATAACACAAGAAATTGAGTAAGCAAACAAGCTTGCGAATACGACTATATTTCTTCACTTATTTGTGGAGAATCAAAGAATGATTCTGCGAAATTAAGAAGTATCATTACTTAAAGATTATCAACTTAATTTCTCTCATGTGAAAATAAATAAAGAGGCAAGTATGGGAATGATTAGAATAAAAACTTGTTATTTATTTTCATATGATAGATTTCTGATAATAGATTACAAAATGGAAGGTTAGAAGGATAAATGTACAAGTATCGCAGAAGAGAAAAAAAAAAAAAAAAAGAACAATCTTTTAACTTATTCTTCTTCTTCATCAGATTCTTTATCAGATTCCTCTTCTTCGCTTGCATCACTATCAGAGACATCTGAGGAAGGCATATTTTCAGGAATTTCATCGAGAAGACAAGGATATGAAGAAAGAGGAATGTTGTGGTCATTGCAAATTGCTTCAATAGTTTGATTGCGAAAACGCACAACATCATTATTGAAATTCGCCACAGTAGTTTGTAGTTGCTTCTTCAGCTTAGAATATTTTTCATTGCGAAGAGAGAAGTCTTTTGCAAGTTGTGTTTTCTCAGATTCAAGTTGCTTGATTCTAGTTTGAAACCTCTTCTCAGATTCTGCGAACGAATGACAATGAGTTAGCAACTTAATAACAGTTTCATAAAAAAGGAGCGGAAAAGTAATGAAGAACAGTAAACAACCTTCTCTCGTCGTAAATCATATCTTTAACCAAGGCATTATGCTCAAGATGAAGACTGACGTTAACACCTAAGTTATTTCTGGCATTATCTAGAACCTTCGCAGCCCAAGCGAATTCATCATCATTATTTATGACAAGAAGTGAACGAATTTTATTTTCTCATTCATTAAGTATGGCATTTTGGCGAAGAGATTCGTCTCGTTCAATTTGGACTTCAAGAAGAGTTTTTTGGAATTTTGCTAATGCTTGTGCACCTTGATTAGCAATGCGATCCTTATCATCTATGAGGCTGCTAATTTTCTTCCTTAGAATATTATTACTCTCCTGGGAGTCAAGATATAAACGTTTAAATCGGTTGGCTAAACCTAAACTAGATCTATGTTCAATTTCTAAAAGATGAAATTTGGTTCGAAGTTCATTTAATGAGAGAGAATTAATCTTGTTTGAAGAACTACTTAAAGATTCATTGAGATGAGCGAGAAGAGCATCATCATCCATAGGTTCAGGGAATGAATTGAGAAGGATGGCTTCGTCAGAAAGATTATAAATATCTGCAAAAATGATAAGTCAGGCAAAGAAAAATAAATGACAAAGTAGAAATGAAGAGAAAAGAAGGGTGTTATACCATAAAGTTGCTGATTAGCACTTTGAAGAGTAGATATTTTGTCCTTCTGGGAAGAAGACTCAACTTCCAACTGTTGAATTTTAGCATCCTTCTTGCGAGATGTCGCAACTTCAATTTCTAGTTCTTTGTTCTTCTCCTTAAGTTGAAGATTTTTCTTTTCAAGATTGTTGCGTCTTTTCTCGAGGTCTGAGGCAACAACAAAGGAAGCTCTCCCAGACTATAAAGGAAAGTAAAGAAATTGTTAAGATAAGGTTTATAATCGAAATCACAAAGAAATAAAGAAATATGAACATACCAAGGCACTGAGTGCATTTAAGAAACTGGGAGTCATTGTTCGAGAAACTCCACGAAAAGAATCATTATCCACTAGCAGGGGGGCATCGCAAATATTAGCGAGAGCTTCGCAAGTAGCAGATAAATGATCATCTCCCAATCCTTGCATAGAATCAGAGAAGACACTAGACAATTGCGCCATAGCAGATGCGACCGAATGATTCTCCTTTGCAAAAGAAGTATCAACCTCATTTTCATCTTCGTCAGAATTCTCGCTAGTTTGGGAACTAGAATGAGAAGAGGGATGGATTTTCCGTTTTTTAGAAGATGGAGCAGAAGATTTATCCTTGCGAAGAGTGATTTTATTCTTGCCTTTAACTTTCGCAGCTTCGGGAATGTCTATTTCTTCAACGCCAACCTTCGAACACGAATGAAGATAAGAAACAGAGGCAACAATATTGTTAAAAATAACAAAAGAAAATATTTCTTACTTCATCCGTGATTGATCGGAGTATCGCCAGAGTACTCGCCTTTGGACGTCTTCTATAACTCTTTTTCAATTTGATAATCTGAAAATTTTGCAAGCCTAGTAAATATAAGAGGAAGGAAATATCATATAGCAAATCTGAAATAGGAAATATACCTCTTTTGCCTTCTCGGGCCACTTAAATTCCCAAGGACGATAGTCTGTGAGATTCGCAGGGAGTATATGAGAACCAGCAATATAAGGTCCGCTCAAAAATAAAGGAACAACCCACTACTTCTCATCTTTGGAGTACCGAGGAACATTATTTTTGCCCGAGTGCCAGTCAATATCTTGCATAAGCAACTTATCACTGGGAATATTATCTTTTCTCTTCAATCGAGCACCCCAGCGAGATTTATCATTTCTCATATTTATTACTTCATAATTTTCAAAAAAGTTTTCTACGGTATACTTCTCAGCGACTATTTTTAAACTTGCGAATCTGGGATCTTTGACATCGTCAGGATATAAATATCCCTTACCAGCGCCACGGTTGGCGAATTTAAGCATTAGACGGGTGCAATCACCGCTTAATTGATAAATAGCTCGCGAGAATTTCTCATGAGCAAGAATTTCATAGAATAAAGGCATCTCGGGATTGTAGAGAGGAATGGGAAGGCCTGCGAGGATTTGACCTAGCGAGATTATGATTTTCTCGATCATCACACCGATGATCGAAAACAACTTTGCGTAAAGTATAGATGAAGATTCTTGATCAGGAATTGTTGATAGGATGAAGCCCTTCTCTTGCAAATTCTTTTGAGCTTCATTAAAAAGGGGTTTATATATACGACCAAGTGAAGCCATTTTTAGAGTATGGGAATGATTAGAGAATTGAAGATCAAGAGAAAGAAAGAAGGGAAGATTTACAGTAGCAGAAGCAGATTGCGGAGGAAGAGAGTTGAAGAAAAGTTGCAGAGGGAAAATAAAAGAGAAGAAGAGAAGGGGGAGAAAACTATATATAGAGAGAAGAATCCTCGAGAAAACAAATGCATTTAATGCGAGATGGGACATGAATGGTCAAGAATAAACGGTTGAAAGAGACGTGTCAAGAAAAGAGTGGAAGAAGAAACATCTGTAATAAATTCCGTGTAAAAGTACGGGAGTGAAACAGATAAAGATGAGCAATTGCGGCATTTCAAAATGTTGGTTCTCATGACATTCTCTCCTTCGCAGAGAAGACATGAGAAGAGGCAAGATGTAAGATCAGAATATCGCGACATCAATACTTCGCGAGATTAATAAATGACGACATTGCGAGGGAGTCGCAGGAAGTAAAATAAATGACGCAATGAATGACGACAACCAAAACATGAGGAAGATATGCAAATATGGCGAAGTTTAAGAGTGTCGCGAGATTGTATACTTGTACGCTTGCGATATTTATAAGCCATTCCCGAAAATAAAGGACTGACTTAGTCTGTCATCCATCATATACTACCCTATATAAAGGGTTGAGTAAGTCTGTTGAAGGGGGGGGTTCTTTTGAATTGTTAAGCAAGTCATTAGGAGAGAGAAAGTTTTAGAGTGATTGTAATTCTATAACTCATTTCTATTTCATATTGTAAAGATTCAAGTATTCAATCAATTGGAATCATAGTCATTCATCTTAAAATGACTTAATTGTGTATATTCTAGTGAGGGGTGTAGTGTAGGATTTCCTGCAACTACACACCACTCAATCGTTTCCACTTCTTACGAGACCAGGGTACGTTTAATTATGACTTGTATAAATAGGTCTCACCTATTTCTACCAAACAACAAGTTTTGTTCAGGAGAACAATACAACATCCAGAAATCATCTGATAGCTTTTTCATCCAGCTAGCAAGTTCAACTTTCTGATACAAGTCACAAAACGCCCACACTTCCAGAATCAACTATTCTAGTCTCAACACTTTCTTCGCTTCCCTCCCTAAGACCAACCCTTCTCTTTCACTTTGTGACCGAAGCAAGCCTGGAACGGCCGTTTCTTGGTTTAGGCCAGGATTGTACATATTGATCTCTCAAATCAAAAGTATTCCCGTGCAGTACATTGTTTAGGGTTTAGATTCATTTCTCACCTACACACACCCAAAATTACCAAAATCAGCAGAAACGGTTTTCAACCTCAAACAATTGGCGACCACAGTGGGAGATTAATCTCTCGGTTGCAATACCAATTTCCAATTTCCAATTTCATTTTTTCAATCCCGATCTCAAGATGGTAGAACTCAGGTCCGGATCAACAACAAACCCTGAAAACGCTAGGGCTGAGATTTCTCTTGGTATTAACGCTTCTTCCAGTGGCATTAATACGCCACTTGTCAACACCAGCGACGTGGAAAACGTTCTTTCAGGCGTTACACCTCCAGTCACTAGAGCCAGAGCCGTTGCCGCCACCCTAACGTTTCTTTAAGGGTGACACCTCCAACAGTCACCAGAGTCGCTGCTACTCCACCACCGAGACGAGAGACTAGAGACTAGAGGAGCCAAAGGAAGTCAACCTCCTCTTGCCACTATTGATTTGATGGAAAGACAAAAGGTTCACGTAAGGCTCAGACAGACATGGCTACATCTCAGAAAGAGATACCTATCTTCCTCAAGACACTAATAGAGCGGCTACCACAAGAGTCACGTCAACCCCAGATAGAGCTGACAAAGGAATACTTTTAACATCCTGTGCAAGCACTTCAGTAAGACGCGCATTTATAGATGAAGAGGCTCGTGTTGCTCCTGAATGCCCAGTAGAAAAGAATCGGCAATCCAATTTCATCACACGTGAAGATTAGGAACCATTTCTCCAAAATCAAGGCAAAGAAAATCAGCAACCCTCCTGAGTTCACGGAGGCCCTCTTCCCGAAGCTGCATAATTTCTGGTGACTCCATCCACAAAATCGTGCAGTCTATGATGAAACATTTATGTGAGTTTCTGTATTTCTCCAAGGTGCAGCGTCAAGACATATCTCGCAGCCCCCAACCGCATCAGATCGAGAAGCAATTTGTTTCCGGCCAAATGGGGCCGTTCCCAAATCCCAACCTCTCTTGGGAAGCACGATTGATAGATGGAACTAGGGACTCCTAACCACTGTTCACTTGAAGTATGTCGAGTTTGACAGCACGCTGATTGACGCAGCCTCTAAATTTGACATTGTAACTGACAAGACTCTAGTTGCAAGGGGAAATCAAACAGAAGAAGCGTATTCTTTCTCATGAGGAGAAAAACACGATTTTTCCGACCAGCACTATTTGTGTGCCGTCTTCCCATATGTCATATCGTCTCAACCCATTTTTCGAAGTCAAGGGTTAATGGCGCCCTCACCGGAGCTCTCTCCAGGAGCCGCTTCTACTTTTCGCTCCAGAAACCGCGCCGCTTCAATGTTGCGCTCTAGGAGCCGCTTCAGCGTTGCGCTCCAGGAGCCGCTTCAACGTTCTCTCCAGCAGATGATCCGCTCCAACGTTTTTCTCCCGGAGCCGCTTCAACATCTCACCTCCAGAAGCCGCTCCTTTTCAACGTTTCTCTCCAAGAGCCGCTCCGCTTCAACATTTTCTCCAGTCGACACTCCTCCCTGTCAAGGATCGTGATCGCAGCCAGCCAAGGTTCATAATTTTGGCCACCTTCTGTCTCATCCCGCCAAAGCTTGTGGTCGTGGGCAGTTTTACTCGCTTACACATCCAGCCAATTCCTTTGATCTCATGGACGCCCATGCAATTCCAGCCGACCTATTTTTTTCCATGACAATGTAGTCTCTTATGATCACAGCTGCTGCCAAGAACCGTTGATGCTCTTGTTACCAGCCAGAGCTTCACTATAGCAACAACCGCTACAAGGGTAATCCGTACTTCTCCATATTTTAGTTTCACATGGAAGAAGTAATATAATCACCAGTAAGGATGCAAAATGGCGATGTATTTATCATGGACAACCCACCGACCATACAAGATGGAAACATGTAAACCACACTTGGGGACTGAGGATTTACACGAAATCCCTTCACTGTCAAAGCTGAGAATATGCGGTCAACCCAAAAGTCGTAGCCACGACGAGGTCATCTACTCTTCAAAGGTGTAGCATAAGAATATCATCACCTCTCTGCCCAGAAGGCGTGTGCAACACTTTACGAGGCCCATGACGGATCCCAAGCCTACTCAGAGGAAACAACTTCGGTAACCAAAGAGGAGTGCGACTGGGGACTGCTCATCGCGGTCCATCCCCGATAACAATCAAAGCATTCATGAGATAACTCTAGAGACGCGGCTGAAACATTTTTCTTGAAGAGACAGAGGGAGCCATGATTAACGACATAACTCTCTTACTGCTACCCCTTCGTTATCCAGAATTTTTGTCCATGAGATGATTCTAAGAATCCCAGCATCTAATCCAGAAGAGTAAAATAAGCTTGTATCAAATCCCATAAGCATGGATTCACGACGATGCAATTAAAGTAGGCTACAGTCGAGGACTGAAGCCTCCTTCAGAGGTTTGAACGCAGTCACCACCTTACCAGTGAATGCAGTATAAGCACATCTTCCACGAGGAAATAGGCTCAGGATAATTACACATGGGGACTACCAACATGGGATGCTTTTCACTCCCCTCAACCAGGTTATTTCTGATTTCAACATCATCAGTTTTTACGAGCCGCAGGAATTCCTCAACATGAAGTCGTACGCGTACATCAAAAACTCCTAAAGCACGCCACAGAGATACATTCACATATCCGGCCACGCCATTGGATCTAACAGAAGTATAACCGGGGACTGCTCTCTGCATCCCATTCCATACAATAGTTCAAAAGATGGTTCAAAGGATGTCGCTTGGAACGAAGATCTTGAAGACTTGATAGAAGCCCATCGGCAACAGAACGCTCTCAGCTCGTCTATTTTACCCAATGTCTCCATAGGATTTCGGCCATGCAAGCATCCACAGGATATCATCATCGCAATCAGAAAGTCCAGGCACCAGATAGCCTAAAGTCAAGGATGGACCAACAACGCAACCACAATCTCTAAGATTAGCCCTGACATGATCATTGCCGAGCATATATTTCATCCATCTATCCCAAGATCGCAATGGAGTTTGGTAAATTTTGAAATCCACTGGAGAGATTAGACATTCATTCTTCTGGTGTCAGAGCCTTATTACACAATCTGGAAAAGATCGATGGTATTGTTGGGTGGATACATGCGAGAGCACCTACCTTGAGTTCTCCTGGCTTGCCTTGCCGTTGATTATAACTATTGGAGATTGCTTTGTTACCATTAATGCTCGCTCTACCACCGCTAACAAATGACGAAGAGGAGCCAAATGCTGCAGATGAAAGCACGGAGCCGGACGAACAACAAAAACAGAAGAGGGTCGATACCCCTTTTCATGATGTACTTTTTACAAGTGGTAAGAAAAGATTCATTGCTCGGACTTTTATGAAGTTGTTGATTTTAGGACTTACTTAAATAAAATACTTAAAACTAGTGAATAAAATAAAGGATGATAATAATATTGAGAGATTACTGGGAATCAGGATTTCACCGAACTCTTTTTCTATGGTTCAATTATTAATTCTTTGACAATTATAGCTCCAAAAATAATAGTTATTGACTCTAAATCTTTCCCCGGGTAGATTTTATAAAACATTAATTGTAAATGGTAAGCATGGATTATCAAAACACCTAAGCTAAGCATAACCCATCAAACTAAATCACAACTAATTAATTTAAAATCATAATTCAAATTATATTAATGCAAAAGTCGTAAAAAGAATTTAATAAAATTACCATAGTGTTGAGAATTGGCTTCCTCCGTCATCCCAGTGATGGGGTTTAGCTCTACATGGTGAAAATACGCTCAAATATTTATTCATTGCTCAAAAGTGTGTTTACAATAGTGAAAAGAGAGAAGAGTAATAAAAACAGAAAACTGCAACGTTTATAAGTGTTGCGAAGTCACTGTTAAGAAACGATAAATTAAATGTGTTGCAGAATAATCGACTGACTCTATGTGTTTGTTCTTCGTGTTCTTGAGAACGACACTTCTTTTCTATCGTCTGTAACTCTTTTTCTTCCTCTTCACCTGCTGCTGCTACAACTCCTCTGCAGCGTTTCGTTCTTCACAGAAACCTCCCCAAACTCTCGATCACCCTTTCTGGGACTAGTACAACCCTTTTATACCATTCAGAAACCTAAAATCCCGATTAAATCTCTTTATTTTCTCCTCTCCAAGTCACGGGATTTTCTCTCCAAGTTTTCTTCTCTTGCGCGTATCTGATTTACACAGATCATTCCATAACCTTCATATGATAGAAACAAATCTCTACGAATACATTCTTTCCTTATCTCTCGCCAAATCTTCCAAAATCAGACTTCATCTAAAACCCGTAACTTTTATCACCACTGTTTTCTTTATACAGCCCAATTAGATCATTCCAGTTACTCTTACCAGACATGTTATGCTCTACTGAGTCCAGCCCGATCAGATTTAATGATTGAATCTTCACAGAAACATCTCAAAAATCCAAACAAACCCGATAAGAGTTATCCTTCCCTATTTCACGTCAATCGGAGTTCTAGCCAATTTGGGTCCAACTAAACGACCATACCAAGCCTGTTTAGGTCTCAGAAGTAAGCCAAATCAATTTCAGCCCTTTAGTCTTCCTATAACTCGATCAATATCCCAACCCTAATTCCGCCGGGGAAGAGCCAGTTTTCCGCCAATTTGATCGTTCAAATGAAGATGATGATGGTCGCCCCTTATCTGCCAGCAGAGTCCCTTTAGCAACTGGGGTGGAAATAGTAAATGAGTGCCCCTTAGTAATTGAGTTCCCCTTATCCAAATGAAGGGTCCTTTTAGTAATTTTCTCCCACTAGCACAAATACTACTTTTCGAGCCAATTTTTCCGCAAAAGCTTATTTCTCCCAAAACACCTATAAAGACATAAAATAACCAAATAAATATAAAATCGAGCACTAACAATATACATAATTGAGATCAATATAGACACATAAGTGCGTCTATCAAATACCCCCAAACTTATTATTTGCTAGTCCCGAGCAAATCAAAAATAAAATCCTAACTCACTGTCGTAGGCATCGTCGGTTGCATTTAGCGTATGCAACAAGCCTTTAAACCCCTAGGTGGCCCTAGTGGCCGAGTTATAGTCTCGGGAGGGTTTACAAGAGGTGTACCCACAAAACCTTTACTCTCCAGACCCTAACTATCTACGCAGAACCTTGGAAGGCACTAAAAGTCTCCTTGGTTGGCATACTTATTGATTACAGGAGGAAGTACCCTGATGCGAAATTCCAATTGCTGTACACGAGTTTTCACTCAAGCATACTAAAATTCATATATAAGTCACGGAGCTCTACTCAGATAGTCTCACTATGGACATCAATATCCGAAGTCAACAAATCACATCGATAGATTAAGAGATGGATATATAAAAACACAGATGGTTTTGATGTTGACTAAGGTGAACAGTGTTTCTCATATCCGTCACCAAGGCCCACTTTGCCAAAATAAACCTATCCTAATGGACTGAGATACTGGTATGGACTAATATCAACACACTGGCATATACAAGGGTACCAGTGGTCGATAATCCTAACTCTAGGTCAACACAACTGGCATATACAAGGGTTCCAGTGGTCGACTTTATTGAATTTATTCCGTTTGGTCTGTTGGTCTGGTCTCAATATTTTTCTTTTTTTTTTTTCCAACGTTTTTTTTTTCCAACTTTTTTTTTTTTTTTTTGGTATCTCAATCACTCTATTTCATCCTAGAGAAACATAATTTAAAAAAGAAAACAAAATAAAAACATAAGTGAAAAGGACTCAACGAGATATGACGAAACTACCATGTTATTTCTAACACCTGAGCTCTGTGCTTTTATGAATAGACTCTTTAGATGTTTCCATCTACTCAGATTGGTTCCTCAACTCCTACAACCAAAATGCTTCCATCCACTTAGATTGGTTAGTGCCATCCTTAATAAGCATAAATTTCTAGGCTCCGGAGTTTAACAATGCAACTAAAAAGTTTCTCCCATACCCCCAAACTTAAATCTAACATTGTCCTCAATGTTCTAAAGATGAAATTAAAATCATGAACAAGGAGAAATTGTTACCATTTGAAGCAAAAGAGTTAAGGAAAGATATTACCGTGTTGCATGAGCATGGGTTACCTCCCAAGAAGTGCTAAATTTAAAGTCTTCAGCCAGACGTCTAATACCACAAAATGGCTAATTACCTTTCAAATCATATATCAATAGTCGAAACAACTGTGGGTCAACAAAATCAAATAAAATTGCCACAATTATTAGACAACTGCACCAAATCAGAAAAATGAACAGACATAACACATCCTCATCCAAGGTTTCCTGCAAGACAACTGGGTTTTTCTGTGGTGCCCACTTGGGATTCATATGAGTGTCTTGACAAACAGATTCTTTTGAACTATGGGTTTCTAGTTGCTGGATTTCCTCCTGGACAGTATCAGGAGGGTCAGGTTGAGGAGTCGGAAGAGACTTAGGAAATACCTCATGTATACTAGGCTCGATTCCCAAGTTAGGGACTTCTACTAGGGATATTTGACCATCACTACCCCTAAACTTAGAGTAATCAGTATTCTCAGACAAACCTCTAACTATTGCTTGAATTTCTGGATCCTTGGAGTCTTTAAAATACTCAAGAGCTTCTTCTAGAGCACTACCCCCAAACTTAGGGTCATCATTATTCTCCGTAAGACCTAGCACTATGGCTTGAATTTCAGGGTCTGTAGAGTCTTTAAAGTACTCGAGAGCTTCTTCTAGTTCAACATTTAATTTGGTCACCTAACTGACTTAAGAGAATTGTCTCATCAAATTCATCTAAGGAATCACCAAATAAAGTGTCGTCCCAATGATCCTGAATTAGATCCTGAACTAAAGTGCTAATCATATTCACTTCCTCCAAGCCATCAGAAGGTTGTCTATTAACATTAAAGACATTTAGTTCAGTGGTCATATTACCAAAGGATATGTTCATAAGCCCGGTCCTACAGTTGATGACAGCATTAGATGTGGCTAAAAATGGGAGACCTACAATCACCGGTATTTGAGCACTAGGGTCCTGAACAGGTTGAGTGTCTAGAACAACAAAATCCACTGGATAAATAAATTTATCAACCTCAATCAGTACATCCTCTATGACACCACGAGGTACTTTGACAGACCTATCAGCTAACTGTAGGGTCATTTTAGTCGGTTTCAACTCACCAAGACCTAGCTGGGTGTACACATGGTACGGGTGTAGGTTAACACTGGCTCCTAAGTCAAGTAATGCTTTATCAACCATGTGATTACCAATCATACAAGATATGGTGGGGCATCCAGGGTATTTATACTTAGGGGTTGTTTGGTTCAGAAGGATTGAACTTACCTGACCATCTAAAAAGGCTTTCTTATGGACATTAAGCTTACGCTTTCGTGTACAAAGATCCTTAAGAAACTTGGCATAAGCAGGCATTTGCCTAATTGCTTCTAATAAAGGAATATTTATGTTTACCTACTTAAAAATCTCTATTATTTCGTTGAAAGTCGACTCTCTCTTAGTTGGAACTAACAGCTGTGGATATGGGGCTCTGGGCACAAAATGAGATCTATCGGGAACCACATGGGCATCACTAGAAATTTTATCAGTCTCTTCAGCTAATGGCTCCTTCTGGGGCTCATCTTAGGAATTAGAATGAGAACTAGAAGGTGGATCTACAGTATGTCCACTATTAGGCATGGTTACCTTATTGTCTACCGTTTTACCACTCCTAAGGGTTGTTACAGAGTTCACATGATTGAACTCTTTCTCTCTAGAGGATACTTCATGAATTGCTCTAGTGTTGGGTAGTGGTTGATTGGGGGCTTTTCCTTTTTCTCTTTCGCTCAAAAATTCCGCAATTATACTAACTCCGATTTTTTAGCTCTGAAATAGCCTGAGGGTTTTCCTGTAAACCTTTCTCAACCGTTTGCTTAAACTCTGCAGTGTTATGAGATAAGATGGTTAGAGACTCTTCTAAACTCATGATCTTCTTATCCGACTGGTTCTGATACTGATCTGGCCCTAAATGGTTCTTAGTATACCCAAAACTTGGGAGAGCCTGGGAAATACTAGACTGACCTTGACTCTGGCCCTTAGACCAAGAGAAATTCGGGTGGTTTCTCCAACCAGGGTTATAGGTATCGGAATATGGATCAAATCTCTGACGGTTTTCAAACCTAGAGTTGTTATAAAGAGCATTGGATTTCTCTTCGTATCTAGCATGGTGTGACCCTTGATTCATTTCTAAGGCCTCTAGACGCCTAAGAATATCCGAACCATAATCAATTCTATCGATCCTATGGATATGATTTCTAGGTATTTCTAGTTCTCTCATTGAAGCCCATTGCCTAGTTTTCTCGGAAAACTCGATGAATTCGTCGAAACATTCATCTGGGTCTTGATGGGTAAATTCTCCGCCACTAATTATTTCTACCTGCATACGGGTTTCACTATCAAGGCCCTCATATAAAATTTGGGCCATGTGGGATTTTTCAAAGCCGTGATGTGGACACTGGTATAACAATTCACTAAACCTTTCTACATAATCATGAAGTTTTTCACCTAATTTATGCTTAAAGGTTTGAATAGACTGCCGAACACCAGCAGTCTTATGGTGTGGGTAGATTTTCTTAACAAATGCTTCTACAAGACTGATGCGTGTCGTAACCACAACAAATTAATTAATATTTTTCCACCTAATTAACAAGTAATATAGTGTAGTCAAGTTCGTTCCCACGAGGAGCAAGAAAATTCTAGTTGTCAAAATTGTCACAAAAGGGGGGTGTAAAGCAAAAGAAAGTAAACAAAGCAATTAAAAGATAAAGTTGAAATCAATAAGAGAGACAAGATCAAGGAATCCTTCTTCGTTGCAAAACAATGATTCAAGTTATGTTCTTTTCTACTTGTTATTAGTCACAAATTGTCACCAACCGTAGGTAAAGCAGCTAGATCAGTGCTAAACCCCTAAATCCCTTATATCACCGGACACAGAAGTTCTCGACTACCGGATTCTATTTACCAAACCACCTAGTAGTAGATCACTCTAGATGTAATTTAAATAAACGCATTAAGATTTATGAACTTATTAGGTTAATATTAGTAGTTAGACTCTTAGATCAAGGTCTACTTGCTAACGTTATTTTCACACACAATTGCTCCACGGAATCCGTCCGCAAGGTCTCGTGTTTGCTACTTATGTAAAGAGTCAAGAAACGATTACTTATCCCCTAACTTTCACTAGCTTTAGATTAAATTAACAAATCAATTTAGCGTGCACTCTAAACAATCTATCAATCAATCATGAATGAATAAACATTCCTATTAGTAAAAACAAACGATAATCATGTGAAAAACTTCAAGATAGAATTGAAACAAAACTCAAATCATATATTAAGAACTAGGAATTCATCCTCAATCAATAAGAAAATTAGCTACTCATGTCTTTGAAATTCACACAAATAATTAAAAGGAGAATTTTAAAAGTTCACACAAATAATTAAAAGAAGAATTTTGAAAAGAAAGCAAAAACACAAGTGTTGTGTGTGTAGAGAGGTGTGTAAAAGATAAGATGTCAAAGTGTGTAGAGAACTTCTCTACTTATAGGCTTCAAAGTTCTCCAAATCTTCCAAGGAATAGAATCCTCATTCCATAATAATTCAATTTCCAAATTCAAGTCTTTCTCATCTTCCATCTTCTCTTTCCAAATTTGAGCCAAATTCTCCATCCAATTCCAAGTCCAAGTCTTCACACCCATGAGAAGAATCCACACAAAAATCTGTAATTTTGGTCGCCGGAAAGCTAGTATTATGGCCGGAATTTGGCCGGAATCCGGCACCGGAATCTTCTTCTCCGTCGACAGAATATTCCGTCACGGCACCGTCCAAGTTAACGGTCAAACTGACGGTCTTTGTTAGTCAACCGGGTCAAGGAAGATGGTGAGTTAGCTTCTAGTCAGCTTCTGAGTCAGGCTGATTCGGCTTACTCATTGAGTTGGATCGGAGAATCACTGAATTAACTCGCCTGAACAGAAATCTGGCCGAGTTTCGTTTATATCCAGGGCAATTCTCAGGCCAATTTCAGGCCGATCTAACTTCATTTCCTGCACAATCCTAACATTCATCTAGGTTTATTCAATCGACACAATTTCTGCTACAAACACCCTTCATTCCTGCAGCATTACCAGCATTACTAACCCATTGAACTGTCACAACAACAGACTCCAACTCTTGTATTCCAGTAAAGCCACAAACCCATCTTCTATTCATCCATACAAGCCATCACAGCAGCATCGGATTCTCGGAACCATCTCTGTGACATGGAACCATTTCCAATTTCTTCTAGTTCTTCAATCTCCCATCCTGTGATTCAACAGCAGCACATCCTACTTCATATCAATCCAAGACTCCACCATATCTTCAAATCCACTAGCTCAATCGAATGCTAGAAGCATCAACACCTCAGACCACCACAAACCCATTTTACTTTGAATCTGTAACAATCTCAGGAGCACAATTCATCTCCTAAAACACTGGCAGCACATCACTTCTCTTCCCTGGATTTCTTGATCTGGTCTCAACACCGACAGTAGCAGCCCTAATTCGGCTTTGTCATACCCATCTTCGAACAAAACCCATTAGACTCATTTATTCTATCTCCAAAAACAGCAACAACATCTGCATCTCTCACAGATCGAACTCCCACCATAATCTACATCTTCTCATTCGAACTCAAAGAGCAGCAAGAAACTAACTTCAACTAACTCTATTCATAACCACAACCCATCTGTTGTTCGATTATTAACAACAACAACGTCTCAATCCCTCATTCCTCTTCTCGGTATGATTTCTTCTCTTGGTTTATCAACCAACAAACCCATTCAATTTCTTCTCTCGACCTGATCCTCTTCTTCTTCTTTACTTTGATTCAACAACAGCAGCTCCTCTATCTCCTCTCTGTGTTCTTCATTTGATTCATCACAGCTGCAATTTCTACGGTCTTTCATCTCTATTGCTGAACCAAACCCATTTTTCTCCTCGATCTGAATTTACTGGATCTCAACCTCACGGCAATAGCACGAACCCTAATTCCACTTTTGGGGAAGAACTGAAAGAAACCCTTATTCAATATCTGATTTCTTCTCTTTTAATTCTTCTCGATTTCACTCAGCAGCAGTCGCTGCTCTTCTCTCTCAATTTCTGGGGAACGGGATGAATGAGAGACATACCTCTCAATTTTAGGGTTAGATTAAATGAGGGTAGGACTTAAAATGCCCAACAGATTAGGACAGCAGCCACCCCACACTGGGTGCCTATAATAGGTGGTCACTTCTGATAAGGGCTAGCCTCAAGTGTCCAGCCCCTTATCCTCAGCTGGTCCGTATTTAGTACTCCTTCAAATTGGGTTGCCCCTTAACCTTGGCTGGGCTCCAGATAGTGTTCACCCATGAAATGACAATTTTGCCCTTTTGGCTCAAATAGAGTAATTTCTTCTTCTTTTCCTCCGTGTGACTCCAAAGTAGCTACAAAACTCAAAACAGGCGTAAAATACATAATTTACAAGAAAAATAGCAAAGAAAGCATAAACAATAAATAGTAAATAGGATGTATTCTACACCCTATCAAAGACCATCCCAGGTGGTAATTGTTTTAGAAGGAATAAAATGATACCACTCTTTGGCTTTATCATAGAGAGAGAAGTGAAACAAACGTAACCTAAGCACATCTTTGGAGACATTTGGATAGTTCATTGTGTGACAAATCATTTCAAAGTCTCTTATGTGGGTATACGGGTTCTCATTATCTAACCCCCTAAACTTACGAAGCATGCCAATAGTCTCAGGTCTAATATCAAATTGGACCGTAGAAGCTGGCAGAACTACACCTGGGTCACGCACTACCCTAGACGGGTTCAAACGATCCCTAAGGGTTTTTACTGGGACCTCATCATCCTTTTCCTCAACCATTTTGGCAAAAATAGAAGTATTAAGGATATTTTCCTCACCGTGAGAAGAACGTCCAAAAATAAGACTTTCTAGATTAAGGTAGTCAAGATTCTTGTTTCCTAAAATATCACTTCTAGGTTTTTCACGCATAAACCGTCCTAGAGCGTCTCTCTTACGTTCTGGCATACAAGAATTCAACAAAATGTGCACATGCAAATGTGGGCTAACTAATTTAGGTAAGCTTAGGTTACCTACAATGAAATATACCCAAAGGTACGAGGCTGAGGTTTGTGGACTTTCAGCTGGTAACTCCCATAAGGCCCAAGGCACGGGTTCAGCTTCCTAATCCACTAGTTTTCCTAAACTCGGTAGTCTGACGAAGATGCAATTGGTGTGTGCAGTGTTTTTTTATAAATAAAGTACTAAAAATAAACACAAACAAATAAAAGAAAATTACAAGTCCAAAAATAAATAAAGAAACTACTAAAAATAAGATGAAAGTCTAAAAATAAAAATCTTCAGTTTCTCCCTTTTTGTAAGGCAAGTTCAACTTTCCACGTTTCGCTTCAAGCAAATCCTGCACAACAAAAACAAAAATACCAAAGAAGAAAATAGAACAAAAAATAATCTAAAAAAAAAGAAAAATAAAAATAAAAATAAATAAAATATATACAAAACCTAAAACCTAAACCTAAATACAAGTCCGCGTCGGCGGCGCCAAAAACTGATGTAGTTTTTACAAGTGGTAAGAAAAGATTCGTTGCTCGGACTTTTATGAAGTTGTTGATTTTAGGACTTACTTAAATAAAATACTTAAAACTAGCGAATAAAATAAAGGATGATAATAATATTGAGAGATTACTGGTGTTTATGGGTGAAAACTATTTCTGCCGGTTTTGGTAATTTGGGATGTCTGGATGAGAAATGAGTCTAAACCTTAAACAAATGGACTGCACGGGAGTGCTTGTAGATTCGAGAAATCAATATGTGCAAATCCGGCCTAAACCAAGAAATGGCCGTTTCCATACTTGTTTCGGTCACAAAGTGAAGGAGATGGGGTTGATCTTAGGGAGGGAAGCGAAGAAGGTGTTGAGAATGTGAAGGTGTTGGCTATGTATGACTTGTATCATAAAGCTGAATGGCTTGCAGGGTGTAAGCTATCAGTTCCGGTGTTTGAATACGATTGTATCAACACTTGCCTCTGTTGTCTTGTCTTGTTTGAAAAATAGGATGGAGAACCTATTTATACAAGTCTTTTAGCCTAACCCTCGTATCTCGTGGGAAGTGGAGAAAGTGGAGTGACGAAGTAATGTGTTAGTGTCACACGACCAGGCTTGCCCACTTCTCCCATCATCACTTAACCGTCCATGACTTCCTGACACGTTCTTGTGATGGCGCGTTGTGCGTGCACGCTGTAAACCGCCAGACCAATACCCCAGTATGTATCCCCAGTTTGTGACATGATTGATGTCTGGAATGTGTGGATCGTGGGACCCACAAAAAGTAACATGTAATGCTAAATTGAATAACTGTGTTATTCAGGAAGTCGATACTTGTGAAGTATCGTGTGTATTCTATGCAGGTACTGGTAGGCCTCGGAATGTGTATAAATTATGGCCTACGGTGATAAACCGCAAGTGCACGGCGTCTATCGGAGACGCGGCAAGTACGGGTCGATCCACAGAGACGAGGGGTGCTTCTTGTATGATCTAAGGCTTCTTCAACTGAATTCTAAATGAGTAACATAGTGACAACAGATATTTTGTGCCGATACGGCTGGGATGTAATGAAGTGAACCTAAACTAAGGTATAAAACAGTGATAGAAGTGTGATACTAGGGCTGCAAATCCACAACTAACCTGCTTTGTGTCTTCAACTCATGATATTACTCTTGTTCTTATGACAGCTAAGGGAGAGGTGTCGAGTCTGCCTTATGTCTAAGATGTTTCTCCAACTGATAATTTTAATCACAACTAAGGTATTTATCCTAAGTATTAATCGTCGACTAAAGCACAATTAATCTGTAGATAAACATTAGTCTAATTGAGCTTGAGTTGTAGCATAGTCATCACGGGGATAATCCAACTACAAAGTGCATCCATGGTATTGGTATACACTTTGTGAGAGCAAAGTGTGACATCTTTGAGATTAAATCCTATCTTGAAAATAGTTAAGCAATCAAGAACAGTTCATGAAGAAAAACACGGTGATAAGCTAGGGTTTCATCTCAAACCCTAGCACTTTGAATTAAAACATCTAAAACAACAAGAACAAAATTAAACCAAATTAAAGCTAAATGATCTGCCACGGCTAATCCAGCGTGCGAAAAACATTCACAGACACCTCCTATTTATACATCGAAAAATATCCCAAACCCTAATTTCTTATAAAATAGAAATTAAATAACAATTACTCTCACCCATACCCCGAATTTGCTCTCTCTTGTCAATTTGGCTCGAGACGCCATGCATGGTGTTTGTGTGGAAAACCCTAGCTTCAATCGTCTCAATCCTAGCTTCTAGGTTATGGTAGAAGCTATGGATGGAGAAGGTTGATGCTAGGATGGCGGAGCAGGTAGCTGGGGTGATGATGGGGATGGTGCGTCTGTCAGAGATGGAGAGATGGTGGCGGAGGTGGCTCTACAGAGAGTTGGTCGGGTGGAGAAGAGATGCAGAGCAGAGCTCTGTCGGGTGGAGAGGAGAAGAGGAGAGAAAATTAGGTTTAGGTTTTGGCTAAGGGGGCTTATATAGGTGGTGAGGTGTTGAGCGGGTGCATCAGAGATTTGATGGGAGTAGGGCAGCGACCGTTGGATGCGTGGGAGTGAGATCTGAACGGTGTAGGGAGGATTGGAGTGATTTGGTATTGAGCGGAGCATCGAGAAGTAGATGTGAGCGAAGGAGCGACCGTATGATGCATCTGGGCGAGATCTCAACGGCTCGGGATGAGCGGGTTCGGATCCGGGTCGTGGGTAGCTCTAGCTCAAGCCCATGTCTTGTAGATGAGTTGCTACTTGTTGGGTTGCAAATCATTGCGCTTGCGGGCTTTGGCTTTCGCTCCATAGATGCTCGACTCCAATTCTCGCTCCGTTGGCTCCTCAAATTCTCCGAGCTTTATTTATTACCTAAAAACACAAAATTAATTAATACAAATATTTATTCTTGAAAACAAAGAAAACACAGAATCTGGGATAATATCTGATTTATGAGCACAAAAGATGAGTAAAATGCCAATAAAAAGGTGTATAAATATGCAATATTTGGCACTCATCAAATACCCCCAAACCTGAATTTTACTTGTCCTCAAGTGAAACAGAAAATAAGAAATCCTAACTATACCCCCGTCAGCAGTCTCGAATGCATTTAGCGTATGCACTAAGCCTTTAAACCGCTAGGTGTCCCTAGTGGACGAGTTGTAGTCTCGTGAGGGTTTACCAGAGGTGTACCCACAAAACCTTCTCCAACTTCAGAGTGTAAAAGAGTCTCAAGCATCCAAGAATCTATGAGGACATAGAGTTTCTGCATGCTAGTAACAGAAGTTAGAACTACCAAAGAACGCATTCTCATCCTTAAGAGTTGAGCGAGAAGTAACCATACCATATGAAAGAATTCGGATTCGATTGTGATCATAAGTCTCAACTTCGCCTCACCATTAAGGTTTTATGATAATTGCACTCAAAAAGATCGCTTTTTAGTCTCTCATGTGTGCAAGCAGGAATAAAGAGAGAAATCCCGCACACGTTGTAGGTAAGAAGGATAACCTTCCGAAATAAAACTGGAGACTCCACAAGAGGCGTGGACAAAAAGAATCTTTTTACGATGATCTCTAAGAAAGGAAATCAACCATTAGCAAGGATGGGAGTACTCACTCACTTCTCACCCGATCGGCAATTAATATCACTCTCTCATAAGAACCATAGAAACGTCTTCAATCTTCGGTCTTCGGTCTTCAATTGTTGATGACGAACTTCTAAACTTCACAAAACTTGACAATTTTTAACTTTTCTACTCAAATTCCTTGTTGTTTGGATTTTTCTTTTTAAATTCTTCTTTACCATGGTGGTAGCAAAAATAAACTACAATATTTTTTTTGATTTTTTTTGATTTTTTTTTTGATTTTTTTTTTTTTAGCTTACAAAAAGTGAAAATAAAAATACAAATAATGAAACAACTAACTCCATGGACAAGGGACTTTAACACTCAATTTTTCCACAACTTGTATTGTCTTGATTTTATAAATTTTATTAATTCTCATCCTATTTTCTTTTCTTTGTTGCACAAAAACCTTGGACTATATCAATTTTTCTTTCAATATTCTGATGATGCTCCGTTTGTTGACGATGATGTGTTTCTATGGGTCTTGCCGATTGAGAGAGAGAGTGATGCTAACGGCAAATCGGTATTTAGAAGGAGTTTTCATCTTTAGACGTCACCCTCATGATTGACAAAAACTAGCACTCAAGAGATCAAAAGTAGTGCTGAAATTGGTGCGAAGTTGGGTAGCTCACCATTCCTACCGGAATTTACGTATGGTGACACACACTCTAACAACTTTTCTAGAAAGTTGCAAAAAATTGAAGGTTGGTGCCTCACTTGATGTAAATTGGGTAGTCTCCACTATGGGTGATCACAATTCTACTACCGAATATCTAAAAAAGACACCTAATTCGCCCTCCCGGTATGGTTAAATCCAACTTTAACGCTCTAATCAACTAAGAAACCCGATTGTGTTCTCCAGGTACTTCCAAGTTCTGTTATTTGGTCGATTCTCTATGTAAACATAGCTAGAAGCATGCTAGTGACTCTAAAATCTCTAAAAGTTGGAGGTTTTTACAAAAAGGGTTTTTGAATTTTTTTTTTTTTTTTTTTAAAAATTAAAAGATAAAATAAAAGACTAAAAACTCTAAATGCAAATGCACCCCCAAACCTAAATCAAACATTGTCCTCAATGTGTCTACATATAGAAAAAATTTAAACAGTCACATACCGAGAGAACTATTCTGATAAGAGAAAAGGGAAGAAATTACCGGATGTCGGCAGGAGCAAGGTTGAGCTTCATTAATCAAGGCAAAATCCAACATTCTCAGTGGTGATCATATCGGATTAGCACAAAAAAATGCACAAGAAGACTCAACCGATTCAAGAAAGAAAAAATTAACAAGTCCTACTGGATTATATACAATGAAGATAATGTACAGAAACATTAACATTCTTACAAATATAACAAAAAAATGGGCTTTGGTTTATGTGGGAATTTGGTTTATTGGGCTTTGGTTTTGTTGGGAGCTTTGGTTTATGTGGGAAGCCCAGGTTGCTGTGGGCTCAATTTGGTTTTAGTGAGTTTGGTTTTGTGGGCTTTGGTTTGTTTGGGATTTGTTGTTTGAAACCCAGGTTTTGTGAAACTGCACAAAAAAGTATAGCCCCGAGGTGGATTGATTGTGAGCAGCCAGCATTAGGTTGAGTTGGGCTCGGTTTGGTGTAATCCCAAGTTAGATGAACATGTGCAGCCCAGCGAAAAGGGGTATAGCCCAGCAGACTATGGGCTCAGTTTGGTTGCAGCCCAGGTTGAGTTCAGTGAGCAGCTTCAAGTGCTCAGCCCAATATTTGGGCTTCAACTTATGCAGCCCAGGTTGTGCAGTTGCACAACCCAATATTTGGGCTTCAGATTTGGTTTTGTGGGCTTAGTTGTTTTGCGGCTTAGGTAGAGCCCAATGGGTGGGCTTCGGTTTGTGTGCGACTTACTAGTTACGTGCACACAATCTTTGCAACTTAGCTCGGGGTAGTAGCTCACTAGGCACGGGTTGATGGCTCAAATTTACAACTCAAATGGCTATACCAAAGATAGCATCGGGTTTGTCAACGGGGTTTTTGCACCAAAAGTGTAAGCGAGATGGCTCACGGGTCACACACGGTTTAGAGCTAGTTACAACTTAGACAACCCAGGTCACGAGAACCTACTAAAGTGCAAAGATTTCGGGGTGTGAGAAACGCCTAACACGGGTTTATCATGCAATCAAAGCTCGGTTTTCACTCAAGCTCACGGCTTCGAGGGCACTGCAGCTAAGGACGGGGGCAATGCAAGGCAAGGTTTCACAAGACACACAAGGCACGGGGCGAGCTCGGGGTTATGCGGGGGTATGCAAGGTTCACTGCGGATGCAAATTGGTGAGCGGTTGCGGCTTAAGCTCTCGGCTACGGGGCTGGAGTTAAACTCAAGTCTTTGTTGAAAACCCAAACTTCACGGTGAAGAGACGGCTAGTTCAGCCAATTTTCAATGCATGAGAACACACACAAACAGATAGCTCAACAAGATCAATAAATTTTCATTTACGCACCATAAATAGCCACTCGGTTCTGTTAATGAGTTTGCATAAGTTTACGAGGCCTACACAAAGACTGATCTACACGGGGTACACACGGGGTTATGCTCGGGGTGATGTGCACGGAGTTTCAGTCGGGTTCAAACATGCATTCGTGGTCTGCAAAAATGGGTTATGCTCGAGCTTGGCAGCCTTACAAGGTCTGTTATCATCAACGATCAATTCAATGCTACACGAGACTCACAAAGTACTTGCATTTGGTAAGCCTACCTTATTTGTATGTTAATACAAGGTTCAATTCTGGTGACCTCAAGTTCTCAGTGCTCCTTGCCTTCCCTTTCTTTGGTTGCTCAAAGCAGTAGCATAGCAGTCAGTCTCGGCACAACGAGCTCGGGTACCTTACGAGTCACGGGGCTTGCTCGATTGCATACCACATGCACTGTTAGCTCAACAAAGAAGTTTTAGTTCCAAGAAAGGTGCATGTTAAAGCAAAGAGATCAATAATTGACCGATGAGGGGATTTGACAAAGCTAATCTATACTAACACAAGGCTAGAGTTAACAATGCAAGGTGAATCGAGCTACAAGGTGAACTCGAGCTACAGACTATAATGCAAATTAGAATGAAAATTACACCAAGTTACACTAAGTTACACTAAGTTAAACAAGAAAGGGAAGATTACGAGATGTATGATGCTCTAACAGATGGAATGAAAGGTTGAAAAATTAACAACAATAGATGCAAGTAGATGCAAGTAACAAAAATAGATGCAAGTAATAAAGGATGCAAGTGATGGTTGAAATAACTAAGTTACACTAACACAGAGTTAAAGATAACAATGCAAGGCATATATACAGGGTTGAAAATCAGTAAAGCTTAGCCGAAAATCACAGGGCACACGCCAAGTCCCCGGCAACGGCGCCAAAAACTTGGTAGGCCTCGGAATGTGTATAAATTATGGCCTACGGTGATAAACCGCAAGTGCACGACGTCTATCGGAGACGCGGCAAGTACGGGTCGATCCATAGAGACGAGGGGTGCTTCTTGTATGATCTAAGGCTTCTTCAACTGAATTCTAAATGAGTAACATAGTGACAACAGATATTTTGTGCCGATACGGCTGGGATGTAATGAAGTGAACCTAAACTAAGGTATAAAACAGTGATAGAAGTGTGATACTAGGGCTGCAAATCCACAACTAACCTACACTGTGTCTTCAACTCATGATATTACTCTTGTTCTTATGACAGCTAAGGGAGAGGTGTCGAGTGCACTTTATGTCTAAGATGTTTCTCCAACTGATAATTTTAATCACAACTAAGGTATTTATCCTAAGTATTAACTGTCTGACTAAAGCACAATTAATCTGTAGATAAACATTAGTCTAATTGAGCTTGAGTTGTAGCATAGTCATCACAGGGATAATCCAACTACAGTGCATCCATGGTATTGGTATACACTGTGAGAGCAAAGTGTGACATCTTTGAGATTAAATCCTATCTTGAAAATAGTTAAGCAATCAAGAACAGTTCATGAAGAAAAACACAGTGATAAGCTAGGGTTTCATCTCAAACCCTAGCACTTTGAATTAAAACATCTAAAACAACAAGAACAAAATTAAACCAAATTAAAGCTAAATGACTGCTCTGGCTAATCCAGGCGTGCGAAAAACATTCACAAACACCTCCTATTTATACATCTGAAAAATATCCCAAACCCTAATTTCTTATAAAATAGAAATTAAATAACAATTACTCTCACCCATACCCTGAATTTGCTCTCTCTTCTATCAATTTGGCTCTGAGACGCCATGCATGGTGTTTGGTGGAAAACCCTAGCTTCAATCGTCTCAATCCTAGCTTCTAGGTTATGGTAGAAGCTATGGATGGAGAAGGTTGACGCTAGGATGACGGAGCAGGTAGCTGGGGTGATGATGGGGATGGTGCGTCTGTCAGAGATGGAGAGATGGTGGCGGAGGTGGCTCTGCAGAGAGTTGGTCGGGTGGAGAAGAGATGCAGAGCATAGCTCTGTCGGGTGGAGAGGAGAAGAGGAGAGAAAATTAGGTTTAGGTTTTGGCTAAGGGGGCTTATATAGGTGGTGAGGTGTTGAGCGGGTGCATCAGAGATTTTATGGGAGTAGGGCAGCGACCGTTGGATGCGTGGGAGTGAGATCTGAACGGTGTAGGGAGGATTGGAGTGATTTGGTGTTGAGCGGAGCATCGAGAAGTAGATGTGAGCGAAGGAGCGACCGTATGATGCATCTGGGCGAGATCTCAACGGCTCGGGATGAGCGGGTTCGGATCCGGGGTCGTGGGTAGCTCTAGCTCAAGCCCATGTCTTGTAGATGAGTTGCTACTTGTTGGGTTGCAAGCTCATTGCGCGCTTGTGGCTTTGGCTTTCTGCTCCATAGATGCTCGACTCCAATTCTCTGCTCCTTTGGCTCCTCAAATTCTCCGAGCTTTATTTATTACCTAAAAACACAAAATTAATTAATACAAATATTTATTCTTGAAAACAAAGAAAACACAGAATCTGGGATAATATCTGATTTATGAGCACAAAAGATGAGTAAAATGCCAATAAAAAGGTGTATAAATATGCAATATTTGGCACTCATCAGGTACTGCATCGAGTATACTCAGCATGTATAAAGCATCGCTGTTTGAGCGTCTCAAAATAGCCTCATGTCCAGCCTACTTCATGTGATGGTTTGGAAGTTGCGCAAGCAAATCCTTCCTTGACCGACCACATGGTGTGGTAGAGTGACGGATGGTGATCACCATGACGCCGCACTGACCAATTAACTCCTGACCAGGGCTTTATAACCAAGCCGGTGAAGTTGGACGGACGAGATGATCTTTGAGACACTCATCTGCGACCGTTAATGAAATTAGGGTTTTAGAAGAGGTGCGCAAGCATCCCTCTTCAGCCTGGTCGAATCCAAGCTTGGGATACGATTTTGGCCAGGCCGATCGTACATGCGTGTAGACGGCATTATGGTGTAGGCGCCCATACCCCATTATCTCACGAGAGTGTGATCTCGGGCCACTCAATTCATCCGGCGAAGTTGAGTGGTCGAGATCAGTTTGCGACAGAAAACTAGTGCCGCAAAGCCGCGCATCGTGCCAACTTCGGGCGCGCGTTCCAAGATGACCAATCTTGGTCGGTCTTGGCCGATCGGTCTGGCGTGTAGGTGGTAGGCTGGTGTTCACGCCTATACCCGATGTCCCATGAAAACGTGATCTAAGCCACTCAAATCGTCCGTGAAGTTGAGTGGTCGAGATTAGTTTGCAATCGGGAAGTATGACCACGCTAGTTTGGGCGGACGATTTGGGATAACCAGGCATGGTATGCCTTGGCCGATCAGGTGAGGGGATAGATGGGTCCACGGTGGTCATGTTGGTATGACCGGACCTGCTTAATCTAATCTTGGACCCTCCATTCGTGGCTTTGGAGAAGATGGACACTCGTGATGCTCAAAAACCCTAATTTTGGGTTTCACGGCTGTGCGTCATGCTCTATTCGGGCGTACGAATCGGGATGACCAACCATGGTTGGTCCTGACCGATCGGTCATCTATGTAAGCGGGCCCACGGTGATTGTATTGACATGCTCTGGGCCCTTTGAATCTACATCTACACCCTCTATCTATACCTGCGAAGATGGATAGTTGAGACTGTTTTGCGACACATGTAATGTGCCGCAAACCCTAATTTAGGTTTTCCGTCCATCTTTGCTCTGGTTTGGACGTTTTGGCAAGCTATGCCAATCTTTTGGGGAGGCCGACCATGCGGGCCCGCGTTGGTTCGGCGACGAATATTCCATACACGCTTGGGGTTATGGAATTGATCCGAGCCATCCAATCATGCTTTGGTGAAGTTGGATGATCGTGATCATTTCGCATCGATACTGGACAGTCCGGATGCTCAATCGGGCTAGTATAACACACCGAGAGTTGCTCAATCGGGCTAGTATAACACACCGAGAGTTTGCACTGTACGGGTATTTCGTACATGCTTTCATTATAATGCTTGGAGATTCGTGTTGCTCTGCTGAGAGCAACACTCGTCGTCATGCCGCACCGATAATGAGTACAGAAATACAAGGTCTAGTTACGCATTAATTAATAATTTTGTAAATTCACAGGGTATATGGGATTGTTGCTTTATGCTCCAACCTGGATGAATTTCGTGTATTTAATTCACAGAATGGGATTGTTGTCACATGCTCCATTCTAGGTGAATTAGTAAAGTGAAGAAGTATTCAACACTTATTAATGTCTTTATCTTTTACAAGATTTTAGCGCATAATTTTCTGGCTTTTACAATTTTAACCTTAAATGAAAATCCACCATCAACAATTGCGAATCAGGATTTCACCGAACTCTTTTTCTATGGTTCAATTATTAATTCTTTGACAATTATAGCTCCAAATAATAGTTATTGACTCTAAATCTTTGCCCGGGTAGATTTTATTAAACATTAATTGTAAATGGTAAGCATGGATTATCAAAACACCTAAGCTAAGCATAACCCATCAAACTAAATCACAACTAATTAATTTAAAATCATAATTCAAATTATATTAATGCAAAAGTCGTAAAAATAATATAATAAAATTACCATAGTGTTGAGAATTGGCTTCCTCCGTCATCCCAGTGATGGGGTTTAGCTCCACATGGTGAAAATACGCTCAAAATATTTATTCATGGCTCAAAAGTGTGTTTACAATAGTGAAAAGAGAGTTGAGTAATAAAAACAGAAAACTGCAACGTTTATAAGTGTTGCGAAGTCACTGTTAAGAAACGATAAATTAAATGTGTTGCAGAATAATCGACTGACTCTATGTGTCTGTTCTTCGTGTTCTTGAGAACGACACTTCTTTTCTGTCATCTGTAACTCTTCTTCTTCCTCTTCACCTGCTGCTGCTACAACTCCTCTGCAGCGTTTCGTTCTTCACAGAAACCTCCCCAAACTCTCGATCACCCTTTCTGGGACTAGTACAACCCTTTTATACCATTCAGAAACCTAAAATCCCGATTAAATCTCTTTATTTTCTCCTCTCCAAGTCACGGGATTTTCTCTCCAAGTTTTCTTTTCTTGCGCGTATCTGATTTACACAGATCATTCCATAACCTTCATATGATAGAAACAAATCTCTACGAATACATTCTTTCCTTATCTCTCGCCAAATCTTCCAAAATCGACTTCATCTAAAACCCGTAACTTTTATCACCACTGTTTTCTTTATACGGCCCAATTCGATCATTCGATTACTCTTACCGGACTTGTTATGCTCTCTCACGAGTCCAAATTTCGATCAAATTTAGTGATTGAATCTTCACGAAACATCTCAAAAATCCAAACAAACCCGATAAGAGTTATCCTTCCGTATTTCACGTAAATCGGAGTTCTAGCCAATTTGGGTCCAACTAGACGACCATACCAAGCCTGTTTAGGTCTCAGAAGTAAGCCAAATCAATTTCAGCCCTTTAGTCTTCCTATAACTCGATCAATATCCCAACCCTAATTCTGCCAGGGAAGAGCCAGTTTTCCCGCCAATTTGATCGTTCAAATGAAGATGATGATGGTCGCCCCTTATACGCCAGCAGAGTCCCTTTAGCAAATCGGGGTGGAAATAGTAAATGAGTGCCCCTTAGTAATTGAGTGCCCCTTATCCAAATGAAGGGTCCTTTTAGTAATTTTCTCCCACTAGCACAAATACTACTTTTCGAGCCAATTTTTACGCAAACGCTTATTTCTCACAAAACACCTACAAAGACATAAAATAACCAAATAAATATAAAATCGAGCACTAACAATATACATAATTGAGATCAATATAGACACATAAATGCGTCTATCATTTCACACGAACGCAGTTTCTAGAGTTTGAACAGAATAAGGATTCCTTATTGCTCCATGAACGAGAATAGATGCCTAGGCGCACCACACTTATGCTCCATAGCCGAACAAGTAGTGTGACAATATCTCCGCTCCATGACCGAACCAGCACCGCGCCAGCACGAGGAACACCGGTCGCTCAACCTACAAACGCTCCATGGCTTCAGAACTCCTTGGTCAATCCAACTCTCCATGGCTCCAGCACTCCGTGGTCAAGCAAACTTTCCATGGCTCCAGCACTCTGTGGTCAAGCCAACTCTCCATGGCTCCAGCACTCCGTGGTTAAGTTAGCGCCAACACTCCAGCATTCTGTGATCCAGCCAGCAAGCCTTCCAAGTGCCATTTCCACCGTTCCATGGACTGAATCCATCAGCGCCACCATCACCATTTGAAGCCAAAGTTCCATCGCTATCATCACCGTTTGGTAGCCAAAGTTCCAGCGCCATATTTTCACCATTCCATGGACTGAAGCCAGTTTCCACCATTCCATGGACTGAAGCCAGTTTCCACCATTCCCTGACCTAGCTAGCACCATCTTAGACGTTCAAAGCAGCGCCATCTCCACCAGCCAAGGAAGCGCCATCTTGGCGGTTCAAAGCAGCACCATCCACCGTTCCACGAATCAAGAGCCAGCCGTGCCATCTCTACTTCTTCTTGATCTAGCCAGCCAAGTGCCATCCACCGCTTCACGGACCTAGACAACAACACCGCTCCACGGACCTAGCTAACAACGATGCTCAGCGGATCTAACCAGCAGCACCATTCCATGGATGTAGCCAAGCAAGCAGCGCCGTCCATTATTCATCCATCATTCAAAGCCAACAACGCCATCTACCTTTCCTAGCCGGCTAGCAACATTCGCCGTTCCGCGTACCAAGTCGCAGTACCACCTCTGCCAAATAGTAGCCAAAGTCGGAGTGCTGAGGCCAGCACCCCATGGCCAAACCAAATTTATGCGAAGCCGCCGATGCAAGGATCACAGATTCTTCGTGCCTCTTGACAAAGGTTAGCCAAATCTTCCTGACAATCTCTTCATGACTTGTTGTTTCCATTTTATCCTCGTTTGTCACCATCTCATGCTTACCCCGCAATAATGCCACTGTTCCGAGCTAAGCAGAGGACTTAATGTTGATGGTGGTTTTTAGATTAGGGTTAAAATCGTAAAACCTTACATCTGATGTGACGTCACTCTGCAAGGAAACATAGCCACGTGTGCTAACCTCTCCACCGACATATTTATTGAGCCGCTCAATATACTTACATGAAATTTATCCAGACTGGCGAATCCCAGATGTTCTGTAAATTTCGGCGCCTCGCGTATATTCACTTAATTTAAGTTCCTCTGAATGCCTTCTATGCTATGTTCTCCAGATGAACTCTTAATGTTGATATGGCATGACGATTTGTGTTTACTCGCAGCAGAGTAGCACGAATCTCCAAGTATCAAGAATAAGATTTTTGCATAAGGTATTCAATCAGAAAAGCATGTTGCTCTCTGGCAACGAACTTAAAAGAGCTCTGTGTCGACACGTAGAACTCAATCAATCGTCCTGACTAACTTACATAAGTTAGGGTTTCGCGCCTCGCGCAATGTACTAGGCGTTGCTTTTCAAAATTAAGCCTAAGTAATTAATCCGCCATGGATTAACAGGTGCAGAACCTCTCCCAGAATAAGAAAATAGGGAGCCGCAGCAGCAAAGAGAGGCGTGGCTATGCCTTAGCCCAGCTAGCGCCATTGTCCACGCCCCGACCCTATTTCTCTCGACCAATCAGGTCGCTTTAAACTCGCCACACGCACATAAGTTGTGGATATGCCCATGCTTGCCGACCCCACTTCTAATCGACCAATCTGAACGCGCCAAAGTCGCCACATTCTCACCAGAAGTGTGGTCGCTCCTTGTGTTTGGTCGGCCCCCTTTTGTGGCCAATCAAGTTGCTCTAAACTTGCAACCATACGTTAAAGGACAAACACACCCTGCCGCGCCACCTTGCTAAACTGACAAGCCAAACGAGCCCTACCACAACAACATATTGGTCGGCATTCCAACATGCCACTCTACCGCGGTAGCATGCCAACATGCCACTCTACCGCGGCAACTTCGCAACATGCCAACTTCGCAACATGCTACCTCGCAAACATTCCACTTCGTGGAAACCTTCCATAAATAGCCATCCACGACAATTCCTACTCTTGTGGCCGTTTCCACACTATGGCCTTTCCATAGTTCCTTTGGCATAGCCATAACGCCATTTGCACAAAAGTAGCGCCATGCCGCAGCCGCATGCCATATGCACTAATTAGGGTTTCGACATGCCAAACCCTAATTTGGGCAAATTGCTACCAAAGACAAATAACGTTTCCCGGAGCAATGAGATTGGTGTGACAACATGGCCAATGTTGCCACGCCACATGTGGGTCCGACTCCACGATGCCAAAACCAAGCCTTGGCCATGCCAAGCCCTAATTCTTCCATGGCAAATTCTTCGATGGCGCCAAAACCAAGCCCTGGCCACGTCAATCCCTAATTCTTCCACGGCACCTTGGCAACGCCAAGCCCCAATTCTTCCACGGCGAATTCTTCCATGGCACCAAACCCTAACTTTGGCCACGGAGCCTATTTTTAGCTTTGGCCATACCGCAACATCACCGGCATACCGCTATGCCACGGCTACGCCATTGGCATGACACTATGCCATGGATACGCCACTGGCATGCCATTAGCATGTGGCTGACGCCAATTCACTATACAATAAGATGTGGCCATAATCAATGGCCATCCTTCTTCATGAGATGCAATCTCATCCATCCAATTTCGCTACCGAACTGATGGACTTGTGGCAACTCTTAAGCAACCAACTGCCTAAACCCATCGACCATGGATACGTCGGGCGCCACTTGCACCATCGTGCCACTGGCATGCACAAGTCATGTCGCAATGCCACTGCGCCATTGTTAGGCGCCAACACAAGGTAGCCACAATCAACGGCTACCCTTTTTCATAAGATGCGATCTCGACCATCGAAGTTCGCCACCAAACCGGTAATAGGGGTGTACATCGGGCCGGGCAGGCCAGCCCAAGCCTGATTATAGCATAGGCCGGGTTGGACGGGATTGTAGTCCTTACTACCCATTAAGTTTAACAGGTCGGGCTGGGCCGGGCAAAAGCAAAAATGTAATGCACATGGCCCGTCCATACCCGTGAAACAATATAGGCCAAGTCGGGCCGGGCAGGCCTCGGACCTTAGAAACAATTCAAATTTCTTAAAAGTATATAGGTTTGTTTTTAGACTTGAAGAATGATGATATATCTGTAACTCGTTCAAATGATAGTTCAAGCAATTCATATTCATTATTGTGAAATGTAAATTAAAATTTTCTTTAATCCCAATAAATTGTCCAAAGTTGAAATTTAAGTTCTTGAGAAATCTATCACACTAGTAGAAAACTTTATTCTATGCTATCGGCATTCAGGTAGGTTGGCTAACTAAACAGGCTACCGGGCAGGCTATCAGGCCGGACTCCAATATTTGAACAAAAACCCGGATCCGCCCACTTATAATTATCGGGTAGGCCGGGCATGCCCATGACAAGCTGTCGGGCGCCCGTGGGCTTCTTCGGACTCGGGCGGTACATGGTAGGCCGCAGGCTTTCGGGCATTTTGTACACCCCTAACTGGTAAGCTCGCGACAAGTTTTAGGCGACTAGCCAAAACGAGCCTAGCATCACATGCTATTTACCTGCGGCAAGCCTCTCGATTTTAACTTGCCACACGTAGCAAAATGCTACATGTTTTCCACGAAAACACCCGAGACATCAAAATATGTCATAAACTGGGAGATGCTCATCAGGGTATTGGTCTGGCGGTTTACAACGTGCGGCGTGCAATGCGCCCATTACAAGAAAGTGTCATGAAGTGGGATAATTAGTGGTGGTGAAAAGTAACGGTGTAAACAATTTATTTCCTTCATCATGAAAGCGTAATGACTGGTGGTTACACGAATTCACTTCCCTCATCATGGAAGCATAACGTCTGACAGTTACACGTTACTCTTTTCTTCCACCACTCAATCGTTTCCACTTCCCTACGAGACCGTGGTACGTTTCACTATGACTTGTATAAATAGGTCTCACCTATTTACACCAAACAACAAGTTTTGGTCGGAGAACAATACAACATCCGAAAATCATCGATAGATTTTTCATCCGGCTAGCCAGTTCAACTTTACGATACAAGTCACAAAATGCCCACACTTCCAGAATCAACTATTCTGGTCTCAACACTTTCTTCGCTACCCTCCCTAAGACCAACCCTTCTCCTTCACTTTGTGACCGAAGCAAGCCTGGAACGGACATTTCTTGGTTTAGGCCACGATTGTACAGATTGATCTCTCGAATCAAAAGTACTCCCGTGCAGTACATTATTTAGAGTTTAGATTCGTTTCTCACCTACACATACCCAAAATTACCAAAATCGGCAGAAACGGTTTTCACCCTCAAACAAGCACAAAATACAAGCCTGGGGTATCTACATATGATGTCTTTGATTTACTTTGGATTTCATCTATTGCAACTTCATCTTCTTTAAGAACTTGAGATAGAGAGACCAATGAGAAGATGTTCGTAACTAAAAGTAAACATAGAATACAACTGATAGGAAGCTATTAAAATGATGTTGGCCACTTTAGACTCTTCCAGACTATTTTGATTGTTTTGGTGAGTAATGCCTCATCGTTTCACCGTCATAACGGTGAGATAGTATAGACAGTGATAATAATAAATGATAAACAAAATTCAGGAGTTAAATGGCATTGTGAATACATCACAGCAAAACTGCAGCATCCAAGCTTAAAGAAATTTACTTCTATCAGCAATGGCTCACCCTTTAATAGCTTCTTCAGTGCTTCTTGATGATTGTTCTGAAACCCCAAGTGAAGACAGAACTTTTAGTAAATATAAACTACAGAATTAGTTGATAGGACTTAAACAACCACCAGACTTTCGGAACATCACAAACCTTAAGTGAAAGAAACCCATTTATCTCATCCACAGAATCAACTTGTAGAGGAACAGTTGATAAGCATCTTAGGTGATGCCATTTTGTCATATCAAATCCGCGATTGCTGCTAACTAAGCCTAATCTAAGTGTTTTTGAAGGAATCGCTTTGGTGTATTGCTTGCAAGAAGAGCGGTTGGACTTTGTGTACTCAGCTACGAACTAGAAGAAGCCATATAGTTACTGGTATTAATGAATACAACACATACAAAAACTAAAACTCTACAAAAACTTCATTTTCAACAGAATCAAAACATACCCAATACTTCAAATCTACATATTACGAAAAAAGAACACCAAAATCAAAAACCCTAAATCTTTCAGATACTAGTTAGGTCAAAATAAAAAACCCTAACTCTATCAAACGATTTCAGATAAAAATAAAGTTAACCACAAACTAGTTTATACCTGATGATAATCCAACAAACTGCTGTTGAATCAGAGGGTTGAATGATTTGATTTTAGATTTCAGGAAAACAATTAGGTTTAGGAAAAATTTATAGATTGTAGATCGACATTCTAGAAGATGGGTTTTGATTAGATTATAAGATTTGTTGAATTGAGGGTTTTAATTTCAAGAGAAACCTAAAATCTAAGAAGATTTGGTGAAGAAGAAGAGAAAAGTTTTTCTCTTCTCTCGGACATTCGATGAAATGAAAAATAGAGAATAGGAGAGAAAGACATGTGTTCGAAATAAATAAATTATAAAAGAAATAAAAGAAATAACTACTAATAGCCCATAAACATATCATATATTACATAAAAACCGTATAGTGTACAACGGTTGTACGTGTAAGTATACATTGCACCACTAATTAATTTTAATAAATGAAATATAAATAAATTGTGCAACGGATTATCTGGTGCGCAACGGATATTAACGTTGTTACCTGTGCAACGTGTATATCCGTTGCGCACCTCCGAAAATGAAGTGTTGATGAAACATGGATATGGTGTAGTGAGTACACATGGAGACTAACTAAAACACTTTGAATCATAATAAGACGCTGCCCTTTAGATAAATAAGATCTTTTCCAGCCTGCCAATTTTTGCTGAAAATTTTGAATAATCTTCTGCCAAACAACTTTGCATTTTGACTTACTACCAAGAGGAATGCCTAAGTAATTTAGTGGTAACTGAGAATGCTCACAACTAAACAAATCAGCACACATTTCACCATTATGCAGTTGACCAATTCCTACAATAGTACTCTTTCTAAAATAAACTCTTAAGCCAGAAATTGCCTCAAAAGCTAATAAAATGCTCTTCAAATACTGAATTTGTGATTCATTATCATCAAGAAAAACTATTAAATCATCTGCAAAATGTAGCTGAGTAATGACAGTACCTTGAGGCGCTACCTTGAAACTAGAAATAAGATTTTGAGCAGCTGCAAATTTGAACATCAGAGCAAGAACCTCAACAACTACAATGAACAGAAATAGGGATAACGGGTCACCTTGCCTGATCCCCTTTTCACTTCTAAAAAGATCAGTCGCTTCTCCTTTGATAAGAACAACAATCCTAGGTGTAGAAATACACCATTTTATCCAGCTTCTCCACTTGCAGCCAAAGCCAAATCTCGCCAGTGTATTATCTACACAACCCCAATTAACGTTGTCGAAGGCTTTTTCAAAATCAACTTTGCAGATAATACCCGTAAATTGCTGCCTTAATCTTGAGTCAATAAGTTCCGAGGCGATCAAGATGCCATCATGAATTTGTCTACCCTGCACAAAAGCCCCTTGAACATCTGAAATTATAGAAGGCATAACAATCTTCATTCTTTCTGCCAAAAGCTTAGAGATAATTTTATAGACACTACCAATCAGACTTATATGTCTAAAATTAGTTAGAGAAACTGTACCACTACACTTAGGAATCAAAGTGATATTGGTACAATTAATTCTCCAATTCAAAGCACTTGTTTCCTCAAATTCTTTCACCACTAACATTAGATCATCTTTGATTACTTCCCAAGCATGTTTATAAAACTCTAAGGTGAATCCATCGGGACCTGGACTTTTGTTCACCCCAAAATGGTCCAGCACATTCTTTACTTCCTCGACTGAAAAAGGTTTTTCTAGATTGATACTCTCCATAACAGAGATAGTAGGCATTTCCAATTGGTTAAAGTCTGGTCTAGACTTATGTTTCTCAGAAAACAAGGAAGTATAGAATTTTCTAGTCTCCACAGCAATCTTCTTTTTGTCATAACACAAATCACCATCAATCCTTAAGCAATTTATATTATTATTCTTATATTTAAAGGAAGCAATTTGATGCAGGTAACTAGAATTCCTTTCAACATATTTAATCCATTTATCTTTGGCTCTTTGACTGATCATCCTAGCCATATTTAATGAGATTGAAGCATGCTTCAGCTTAGCTTGCTCCCTAGCTACTAAATCATCATCCGAAAGAACATTTATTTCTTACATATTATCTAGCACATATATAGTAACCTCTAGGTTATCTAATTGTGATTGCATATTCCCAAAAGTATTTCTCTACCAATTCATAATTAAAGATTTGAGGGCTTGCAACTTCTTAGCAAATATGTAACTAGGGGAGCCAACAAAAGAAAGATTTACCCACCAATTCTTAAGGTTGCTCAAAAAATCTGGACGAGATAAAATGAAATTATCTAACCTGAATAGAGACTTTAACTTATCTCCATAGTTGAAATTGAGCATGATAGGGGCATGATCTGAAATTGGTCTCCTCAGCCTTATTTGCATAGGCGCTGGACAGTGAGGTAAAAAATCACCAGTAAGAAGAAATCTGTCTAACCTTATCAATAGAGGTGGTTGTTGAGAATTAGTCCAGGTAAATCTTCCCCCACCATTGTCAAATCCACAAGAGAAAATATATTGACAAATGCTTTAAAAGACTTACTGTTAGCCATTCTACCACCGGGAAAATTTCTATCAGCTACACAAAAAGTATCATTAAAATATCCACCTATCAGCCATGACTCATCAAAAAGCAATCTGATATCCCTGAGTGAAAAGGCGAGAGGGTACCCAAATATACCTCAAGCTAAAACTTTTCCTATCTATAAGTCTTTTCTCCGAAAGTGTTTGTCTATAGACTGAGTCGAGACAATACAAATAATCGGTTCACACTTCGTGTGATCGTCTATGGATACAAGATCGAGACAATACAACAACGAAGTATGTTTACTTGATAAGAGGTTCGGACTTAACCAAACCCAATAGGATTACTATCAAGTAAAATAGGAATTAACGTTTGGGTAATTTAATTTAAATTATAATAACAAACAATTATAATTGCGGAAAATAAAAGTAAATGACACATCAATATTTTGTTAACGAGGAAACCGCAAATGCAAAAAAACCCCGGGACCTTGTCCAGAATTAAATACTCTCAGGATTAAGCCGCTATACAAAATCAAACCAACTTCGTATAGTTGAGACCATGCAACTAAACCTATAGTTCACCTAGTTCCGTCTGTATTCCCACGCCTCCAACTTATGAATAAGTCACGTACTTGGAACAATTCCTTTGGTTCGTATTCCAAACAGTAAAGGAAAAAAAAATCTGTTTAGTAGCAACTCTCTTCAACCAAGTGATGTGAGTTCGACAAAGGCTCTTCTGTTTATCTCAATAAACTCCTTCGTCAGGTTCTTAGATCTATCTTATGATCAACTACCAAAGGTAATCGTTAAGATTTTGCAATCAATACCTTTAATCACCAAGAATTGTATTAATGCCGATCTACACAACTAATCAATATAATCTACCACAAGGATAAACCGATTATAGTTGGATCCTCTATACTGAAACAAGTATTGTGCACACCAAAGATTATGAACCCCAAATTAGAAATCTTCAATATCTTCTTTGTCTTCAAATCTTCTTAGATCTTCAATAAACGCATGCACACAACAACTTGAATCTCTTGTGATCAATCACACACAGAACGGAGTCTGTTAACAATGGATTATCACAAGATGTCTTTAGATCTACAAACAGTCTAAAGATCCCTGTCGAAACTTCAATCTAGTTTGAGTGAATCTTATATCAGAAGAGAAGATTCTCAAGCATAAACAAACTAGGTGCAATCAAAGTTCAACCACCGTTAGTCAATCAAATCAATCGAAAACACAAGATAAACCGCAATTATCTAGTTTCCCACCAACGGTACTAATAGAGCTTCTCAATCCCAAAAAGACTTTAAAGCGAGCGTCCAGTAAGAGATTTCGCCTAATTAGGTTACTCTCCTCTCCGAATAGGCGGCTTCACCAGTAACAACACAACCGAGGAAGTTTGCTGTCACGAAGGATTAGTTTGCTAGAATACAAACTTCAAGTATTTATAGACAAGGAAGTTTGGACACCAAGGAATTTCCAAAATTGAAAATATTCTCAAGATATGCAATATATTCCAAATTCGATTTCCATAATTCCTGGAAATGATCTGTCTAAAATATTGACCGAAAATCTCTTTGGAAAAACTTCAACTAGTAAATGCACATTACTAATTCTCATTTTCCTAAAATAAAATTAAAAACCTTAAATAAAAGATTATTAACTTATTTATGTTTCGATCCTGGGATTTTCTTCCTTTAGCTATTAAGGAATAACTTTGAACAATTAAAGATAAGCGTTACTGCACATGTTCAAAGTATGTCGACATCCTTACTTTGTAAGTCCTCTTTCATACTTACAATCTTGAAACCGATTTGCCACACTTCCAAACAAGTTTAGAAGTGGTTCATCTGACTTTCAAGAACTATGTGATTGATCAAGAACACCCAATCACCAATCATGGGTTTAACGGTTCTACCAAAATAAGTTTTGGTTCTACCTCCATGTGAGTAATGTGCATAGTCACACTAGCTTTCCAAAATTCGGTTTACTGGGTACTAGGATCGTTTCCACACATATATATGATATCTAACTTGAATGTGTTGCACATGTCCATAGGATCGGTTCCCCTTTGCCTAAAAACGTGTTGCACACGTCCATAGGATATGTTCCCCTTTCTGCTAAAACATGATGCTCCTCATACAAGGATCGATTCTCCTTTGTGATGTGTTGCACCTCTTACTAGGATCGGTTCCCATTTAATCAGAGTCGGTATTACACAAAATCACAAACTCGATCATACCATCTCAGGTGATTACTTAAGATCGGTTTCACTAATAAAAGTCATACCAATACAAAATTCAGGCCTTTGTGAATAGTTTTACCAAGAAAACAAACAAGTCATGAGTGGTTATACTAATCACACATATTGGTTGTTCACAAGATATGCAATGAATAACAATACCAATAATGCCTGGCGATTTCCTTTTCGATTCACAAAACAAGTTCATGAATTTACTTCCTTAATACACATGTAAAAAATTGTTTCCTAGGATGAAATCCTCACCTCATACCCATACATAATCACAATAGCATTTAAACGATTATGTCAATGTCTTATCTACAAAGTTTAATGGTTAAGCAATAAACCTCGTATCGTATTCCTTAATACTATGTCTATCTAGAGTGTTTATGCTTCGCAGTTTTGTTTTTAATATGCACGACTTGAAAGATACGTTAGGGAATAAAACAGTTCAAGTCAAATATCACTAACCTCAAGTGGAAGGATGATGTTTTCGTTGTAGCTTTTTACTTCTTCACTTCTTGAAATATTCGCAATACTTGTAATGTCTCATATCCTAATACTTTCAATCTAACCTATACGAACTTGACTCTAGTACATAATCAAGCGACTCTTTAAATGAGTTTTGATTCACTAAAATATGACAACCAAACTTGACATACCAACGCTTGGTGGGTTCAACCGAGCAATGCTCTAACACTGAGTTCCTGCCAACATTGATTATAGTAACCACTGTCAGAAGCACCATAAACTGAAGTAAAAAGCCAAACGAAATCACCAGACACATTTCTGAATTTGATAGATAAAGAAAAAGCCCCAATAAGATGATCTTCCATTACCACTACCCCCTCCTTCCACATTACTATTATACTACCAGAAGCACTTTCAGATGCCTGATAAACATAATTGCATCTATTACTTCCCCATAAAGACCTAATCAAAGCATCATCGACCACCTCTTTTTTTGATTCATGTAATTTAACAATCACCGGGTTATGTTTCAAAATAGCATTCCTAATAGCAATTACTTTAGGGTCTTGTCCTAATCCCCTAATGTTTCAACTTAATATTTTGTGATCCATTAAGAGACGGACAAAACCCTAGAAGCAATTGGGTTGAAACCCACTTCCATATTTGTAGATTCTTCTTCAACGGAGTCTAGAAGAGCTCCAATTTGTTCTTCCTTCTCCAAATTTTGGTCTTGAATCTCCTCTTCTGAATCATAATTCGCCAATCCATCTCCATCTTCTTCCAGTGGAATTTCCATTGAAGCATCATGTCTCGAGTCTCTTTCTACCAATTCACTGCAGATATTGATCATCGTGGGATGATTAGTAAAGATATCCATCAATTTATTTACAGCCATTTGAGCTTCTAATCTCGATTGAAAACCACCTTTGTCGAGCTCTGACTCAGAAGTATTATTTTCTTTTCTGTGATGAATATCTGTAGAAGCATTGGATTTCATAGACTCATCTATAGAATAAACAATCAACGGCTCAGAGACATTCATATCATGGGTAGGAGTTCCATCCTTTAATGATGTAGAGCCGATATTCGGGTCTAAATCCGCACCCGGAGATACCACTCCCCCCATCTGGCCCATATCATGATCTGGAATCTGTGTCTGGTCATGGGAAGGAGTTCCACTCTTAGTTAGTGTAGATCCGATACCTATTTCACCACCCGGATCCATAAGTAACACTCTCCCCATCTGGCCCATATTTCGACCCGACCCCGTTTTCTTCTTTCTCACCGTTACCCATGTAATATGAGTCTCTTCATCTGAACCCAGTTGAACTTGATTCACTAAGTTAGAGTTTTGGTTACCCCTTAGATGAAACTCAGTCACCCTTATACAAACTTTGGTTAGCTTTTTTAGCGCCAAATTAGATGAGCTAGAGTTTGAATTTGAAAGATTTTTAGACTTATTCGTCGGTGTAGTCTTAACTGCCAAAGATGTTGATTCCTGGGAATCCAGAGAATTTGAAACTGATGGCAAGATCTCCGCTCCCGGAACAACAACAATTAACTTGAGTTTTGGAGTCTCCCTTGCCTGAATAGGTCTATTATAGCCATTGATCACATGAGGTTGAATCCATTCGAAACTCAACTAATGGCCCCGAAGAAAGTTTCCACTAGGATTTTACTGAGTTCATAGTGCACTCTGATCTTGCAACTATTTAGTTTTTAGAAGTTCAATGTTGAAGAATGAACTTCGATCACCTTCCCCCAAGCGGAACAGATAGCTTGAAATGCTTGTATATCCCAAAATTCAAATGGTAACCCACGAATACCAATCCAATGAGATGATTCTGCATATGTATTCTTGATAATAAGAGAATCATCCAGTCTCCAATGTCTAATTGCGATCTTATATTTGCCAATAGTGATAAGTTGTTCCTCCTTAAACAAATTAAACATGGACTGAGAGTTAGCATTGAAAAATGCTAATTTACTGGTAATACTTCGTAAATTTAAGCTACCAGACAAATTAAATCTCTTTAATAAACCTTTTTCAATTTTATTCTAGCCAGAATGATAATTCAAAACCTGAACCGCCAAACCAAATTCATAGAAACAAATTTTAGGATTTCCAGCTGGTTGCAGAGAAGGAAACGAAAGTCTATCCAGAATTGGAGGCTTTGGTATTCTAGCTGATTGAGTATGATGTTGAAGAGATTTTGAAAAATTATGTAAAATACTACCATTATCTGCGAACAGAATACAGATGAAACTAGGAGACAACCTCTTCGATGAGCCAATAACCATAACTTGTAAAAAAGATCCCATAGCATTATCTAGCCATGAAGTTTGAACCACCATACTGTTAAATCTTCTAGACCGGACATGTCCTATCTTGAAATCCTTGTTTGCAGCCTCCAATAATATTGTAGATACCCATTATAAGGAAGGTATCGGAAGAACAATCAACGATTCTTTTCCTTTAAATCTCTCCAAGATTTTAAGCCCATCTTGAAACCAAGTGAAAACAAAAGTCTTTGAGCGAAGAACTATACTCGGTATTTGTTGAAACTCCATGATTAAGGAGGTTCAAAACTAAATCAAAAACCAAAAACTATGAAAATATTCATCTCGCAAAATCGCATGAGAAAGAAGATCCGAAAAAAATCGCAATTCCTATTCCAATTTGCTTCTTAACATAAGTTTTTTTTTGATCGGTAAAGAATGCTTCTTAACATAACATGGAAGCAGAAATAAGAATAATTAATATGTTGGTGGGCATGGTAAAACATTTGTGTTGATGGTGGATTTTCGTTTAAGGTTAAATTTGTAAAAACCAGAAAAATTATGCGCTGACATCTTGTAAAAGATAAAGCCATTTATAAGTGTTGGATACTCCCTCACTTAATTCACCTAGAATGGAGCATGTGGCAACAATCCCATTCTGTGAATACATGAAATTCCTCCAGGTTGGAGCATGTAGCAACAATCCCATCCTCGTGAATTTCATATCGCCTTGTATTTCAGTACTCATTATCGGTGTGGCATGATGGTCGAGTGTTACTCTTACAGAGTAACACGAACCTCCAAGCACTATAATGAAACCATGTACGAAATACCCGTACGGTGACGACTCTCGGTGTGTTATACTAGCCCGATTGAGCATCCGGGACCGACCAGATCGGTCCGAATATGATTCGATCGCAGTCATCCAACTCCATAAGCATGATTGGATGACCCCGGATCAATTCCATCACCCCAAGCGGTATGGAATACCCACGGCCGACCCCGCATGGTCGGTCATTGGCCTAGCTTGCCAAGAAACCGTTCATACCAAGCATTATGGACGGAAAACCCTAAATTAGGGTTTGCGGCATATTACATGTGTCGTAAACAGTCTCAACCATCCATCTTCGCAGGTATAGATGGAGGTGTAGATGTAGACTCAAAGGGCCCAGAGCATGTCAACACGATCACCGTGGGCCGCCTACACACTTGACCAATCGGTCAAGACCAACCATACTTGATTGCAACAAATTCGTATGCCCAAAGAGAGCATGGCGCACGGCTTTGAAAGCCAAAATTAGGGTTTCAAGCCATCACGCGCGTCCATCTTCTCCTAAGCACGAATGGAGGGTCACTGATTAGATTAAGCGTGTCCGGTCATACCAAAGATGACCGCCGTGGGCCCACCTACCTCCTCATGTGATCGGCCAAAGCATACCATGCCTGGCTATCCCAAACCGTCCACCCAAACTTGCGTGGTTACACTTCCCAAATTGCAAACTGATCTCGACCACTCAACTTCACCGGACGATTTGAGTGGCTTAGATCACGTTTTCATGGGATAGTCAGGTATAGGTGTGAACACCAGCCTACCACCTACACGCTGGTATGATCGGCCAAGACCGACCAAGATGGGTCGTCTTGAAACGCGTGCCCAAACTAGGGATGTCAAGCGGTTTCCAACTCCTTTGCGGCAATGGATTTCTGCCGCAAACCGATCTGAACCACTCAACTTTACCGGTCAAATTGAGTGGCCTAAATCGCGCCTTCATGGGACAGTGAGGTATGGACGTGCACACCGGCATGCTGTCTACACACATGCCCGGTTGGTTCTCTCCAAATCCCTTTCCATGCTCGGTTTCGACCAAGCTGAAGAGTAATGCTTGCGCACCTCTTCAAAAAACCCTAATATTCATTAACGGTCGCAGATGAGTGTAGTTGCAGGAAATCCCACACTACACCCCTCATAATATTTTGTAGATCTAAATCTTATTAATCATCTAAATTTCAAATATAAGTACTAGAAATATAAATTGACACAAGGATTTTTACATGGTTCGATCAATGTGATCTACATCCATGGTTCTTTACTATGATTATTGAGATTACATTAGTATTTCATTTACAATCTCCATTAATGGATATTTGATAGAGCTCTAGATCTAATTATTTGGGGAAGAAGATGATAAAGAAAATAAATTCTCTCTCTAATCCCTAAAATAATTTCTCTCTCTTCCTAAAATGTATCCTCTCCAAAAATGTGTCTCTCTCACAAAATGTCTATATTCCTTTCTCTCTCCTACTATCCTCTTTATATAGTGTTTACATAGTGGATGACAGCTCATGTACAACTAATATTTCCCTTAATTTCGGATTTACCTTGCGACATCCTCGCAAGAGTATAAATGTTAAATCTCGCAGACACTCTAGTTTTCGCAAGATCTTCGCACTTTCTTCATGTTTACGCTATCGTCATTTGTTATGTCATTTCTGAAATCACTTTACGACGGTTTCGCGATGTTGTTAATGAAGATTCCGCAAGTGTGTTGTTGTTGCGATATTTGGATCCTACATCTTGCCTCTTTTTTCTTGAATATTGCTTGAAGAGCAATCTTTAAGAAAAAATCCATTGTTGTAGTAGTCTTTGATCTTTGTTGATGAAGGAACGAGCGAAAGAATACTGGACTCAAAAGTACGTACTTGCCTCTATTCTTTTGCGAAGTTCCGAAGCTTTGCGAAATAAATAAGAAGTATCAACTCTTGAAGTACGCGAAGTATGAAGTATCCTTGAAGTATAAGAAGTATGAAGTATCCTCGAAGAAGTATATGAAGTACTTAATACTCTAAATATAATAAGTATTGCAAATCCATCATGTGAAACTCTCGCTCCATGTTTTTTGTCTCATGCTATGCTCTATTCTTTTGCGAAGTTCTGAAGCTTTGCGAAGTGAATAAGAAGTATTATCTCTTGAAGTATGCAAAGTATGAAGTATATTTTGAGAAGTATAAGAAGTATCCGTCCTTGATTGCGAATAAGAAGTATTGCGAACTAATCATGCGAAATTAGAAGTATGAAATATTAGAAGTATTAATCCTAGGAATATAAGAAGTATTTATCCTTTAACGAGAGTAGTAAGTATTGCCTCTATTCATGCGAAATTATTACTCCATTTTTGGTGAGGATTCTTGTTGTTCATTGGTGAATATCTTCTTTGGAAATGATTCTTGCCGAGAAGATAAAGAACATAAAATGTTTTCTTGGTAATCCATAGTTGCCTCTGTTCTTTATCTATGAGGGTAGAATCCTTAAGAAAATGTTGAATGAGTGAGTTGTTTCTTTATTCTTATCTTGCCTCTGTCTCATATTTTGTGCTCATGCGATACTATAATCTCTTCAGGCTGCTTATCTTATCTTGTGAAATAATCACATTCTGCGAAATTCTGAATATCTCTGCGAAAGTTTGAATAATTCTGCGAAATTCTGTAAAATACTTGTTCGAATATAATGCTTATGTAATGATTATGTTATGAAATGTGTATGCGATGTTTATGCCATGAAATGCTTATGCGATGCTTTCATGATGCTTGTATGATGCTTGTATGATGAGAGTGCTTATCTACTGTATAGCTAATGTTTGTGTTACTTAGCTCATTTTGCCGTTCAAAAATTGATGTGGCTTTAAATTGCTTCCATTCTTCATTTCTCTGGTTTTGTCTTTAGTATATGCATTCTTCTTCGCGTATTTGTTGTTCCTCGCGAGTTCTTTTGCTTGTGCTTCATTTTTCTTATTCCTGCACTATTAGTATCGCATAATAATATGATCATAATATTAAGTGTGTGGCATTTGCATTTCCTCAGTCTCATTATCATGTACATGTTCGCAAGCTTATCATTTAATCATTTTCTCAGGCTCACGAGCTTATCATGTAATCTTTTTGCAATGAAAGAACCGTATTACCTACATTCAAATGTTTATGTTGAATTTTGTCATTGCGACAAGATCGCAGGACGTCTTTACATTTTTATGTAATGACCCATTAATCTTGCCTTATCATTTATCTTGTGTGGTCTTATTTTGCCTTCCTAGTTAAAGGTCTTATTTTGCCACCCCTCATTATTGCGACAATATGACAGGCCTAAATATTCTCACGAACATAAAGCCCCATGAAATTGCCGTCTTGCGACGAAATCGCAGGACGTCTTTACACTTTCATGTAAAGACCCATTGATCTCGTCTTATCTTTGTCTTTTGTATTATTGCCTTTTCAAGATCATCGCACAAATATGACAAGCCTAAATTTTCTTGCGAAAATAAAGCCTCATGACATTTGCGTCTTAAGACACTTATCAGCTCCCTAATGGAGGGTGCCGCCTTATCATCTCCTCGGTTGCCCCTTCAAGGAGGCGTACATCGGCCATACAAGACTAGCTCCTCCCATCCGGTTTTAACAACAACCAGATTGTTTTCGCAGCCTCTTATCCCTTATACCTATAGGGCTTATGGTTACGAGATCGCACCCTAAGTGGAGTTTTCTTGGCCGAAAAGCATGTGCCAAGACTTGCCAAGAATGGCCGAGACACTTCAAATGCCCTGCACTCTTGGCTCAACCGTGTACCCCCGGCGCCTTGGTCATACACTGAATCCTTGGAAGAGACCCTCGGGCGTCCAACCAGGGTATAACCTTATATATATAGTTGGAAATCCAAGGTATCTCTCCCGGATAGGCTTTCATGGGCCCCAAATCTCCATGACTCGGGTTCCGGTAGCGGTGTAACCTTATCCCCGAGCCATGTCAAGAGATACCCCTTATATGAGGCACTTTAGGTCTTACATTTGCCTCTTGCGAAGTATCATTCGCGAACTAGGGTGTACGCCATAAAGGTTCGTCCCATTCACTCACTCATTCATTTTTGTCAATTCGTTCAATCATTCAAAAATCAAAAATCTTTGCGAAATTATTGTAGTTTTGTGACTCAAATCAAAAATCTTTTATTGTCTATAAAAGAAATATTCTAGAGAAATATATAAATTGAATTTTCTGGGTTTTTTTTGTAATTTTGAAATCCAAATTTTTTGTAATTTTGAAGTCTTTATAATCTTGAAATCTTAGTAATATTTGTAATCTTGCGATTGAATTGCTTTTTTGTAATCAAATCAAAAATATTTTATTTTCTGTAGAAGTAAAATGTTCAAGGAAAGTGGTACTTAGCTTTTGTGGTTTGCTGCTGTTGTTGTCTCTTGCGAAGTATATGATTGGCTTGCGAAGCTAGCATCCTTGAAATATATAAAGGTCGCACAAAACATAATTATCTCGCAGCAAAAAGAAGTGTGAGAAATGAGATTTGAACCCTTGACCTGCCTCTTGCATATTCTCGCACCATACCAACTGTTCTAACCCTCTCTTGCGAAATTAATTTGCGAGATAATCATCAATTTTCTTCTTTGCGAGATAAGCAAAGTCTGTGCGAAATTTCGCATAACAAAAATAAATGTGCGAGAAGCAAGAATTGATCCTGCGACCTTCTGCTTGCATTCATGCCTCCTGACCAACTGTGCTAGCCCTGCCTCTGCGAAGTGTTTCTGCGAAATAATCATCTACTTTCTTCTTGCGAAATACCCTTGCGAAATTATCAAAGACTGTGCGAAGTAAACATTTGCATGAGAATATAACTTCTGCGAAGTGTTCGTGCTGCGAACGTTCGCAAGGTAAACATTTGCGAAGTGCAAAAATTCTTTGCGAATGGGGAGAGATTCGAACCCTAGACATCGACCTCCTTCTCTTCATTGCTGACCATCTAGACTATTTGCTGCTTGCGAAAGAAACACACAATACTATAACTTTATTCACTTCTTCGCTCTTGGAAGTTCAAAAATATGCAAAAGGTGGGATTCAAACTCGCAACCCCAAGCTTGTTCTCTTCGCAAACGACCATCTGTGCAAGCCATGATTTCTGAAATAATGAAACAACCTTGCGAAATTATCCATTTTTTCCCCTCTTTGGGGAGCAAAAAATTCTTTGCGAGGAGGGAGATTCGAACCCGAGTCCTCTGGTTTTCATACTTCTTCTCTGACCATCTGGTCTGCTTGTTGTTTGCGAAACAAACACACAATGCTATAACTTTATTCCATTTTTCCCCTCTTGAAAGTTCAAAAATATTTGAAAAATTTTGTGTGGCTGCGAATTCGAACCCATGACCTCTTGCTTATTCGCTCCAACTCAAACGATATGTGCTAGCTTTTGTTTGCGAAGATAAGCATGTAACCACCTCTTATTCTTTTCTCCTCTCTAGGCTGTAAAAAAAATATGAAAAAATATGACTGTGGCGAGATTTGATCTTGCGACATCAAGCTTTTTCGCTCCAACTCAAACCATCTGTGCGAGTTTCTGTTTGTGATAAAAATCACAGCGTTTTGTTCTTATCCTTTTCTTCGTTCTTCCTTTATTTCCTCCAACAATTTGTCTTTTTCTTTTTCTCCCGAATATGAAATCTTCCATTAAAAAATTAGCTTTCTTCCTTGAATTTCATCACAAAGAACCTATTTTTTTTTCTCTTCCTCTTTTCATGTCTTTGAATTGTTGACGGTGTTTTCTCCCCGAAAGTGTGATTTCTTCCATAAAATTTCCATTTTTGCTCTCGAAACTTTAAGATCTAGAAATAAATATGAACAATAACTAATTTTCATGGAAATTTCTTGATCCAACAAGTTACGGGAAGGACAAAATCCATTACTCTCTCCTGTTTCTAGCGCATATGTAGTTGCAGAAATCCCACACTACACCCCTCATAATATTTTGTAGATCTAAATCTTATTAATCATCTAAATTTCAAATATAAGTACTAGAAATATAAATTGACACACGGATTTTTTACATGGTTCGATCAATGTGATCTACATCCATGGTTCTTTACTATGATTATTGAGATTACATTAGTATTTCATTTACAATCTCCATTAATGGATATTTGATAGAGCTCTAGATCTAATTATTTGGGGAAGAAGATGATAAAGAAAATAAATTCTCTCTCTAATCCCTAAAATAATTTCTCTCTCTTCCTAAAATGTATCCTCTCCAAAAATGTGTCTCTCTCACAAAATGTCTATATTCCTTTCTCTCTCCTACTATCCTCTTTATATAGTGTTTACATAGTGGATGACAACTCATGTACAACTAATATTTCCTTTAATTTCGGATTTACCTTGCGACATCCTCGCAAGAGTATAAATGTTAAATCTCGCAGACACTCTAGTTTTCGCAAGATCTTCGCACTTTCTTCATGTTTACGCTATCGTCATTTGTTATGTCATTTCTGAAATCACTTTACGACGGTTTTGCGATGTTGTTAATGAAGATTCCGCAAGTGTGTTGTTGTTGCGATATTTGGATCCTACAATGAGTGTCTCAAAGATCATCTTATCCGTCAAACTTCACCAGCTTGGTTATACAACCCTGGTCAGGAGTTATTTGGTTAGAAAGGCGTCATTACCCATCACTTTACCACACCATGATGCAAGACTTGCATAAAATACACACGATACTACTTCACAAGTATCGACTTCCTGAATAACGCGGTTATTCAATTCAGCATTACATGCTATCTTTCGTGGATCCACGATCCACACATTCCAGACATCAATCATGTCACAAACTGGGGGGATACATACTGGGGTATTGGTCTGGCGGTTTACAACGTGCAACGCGCCACCACAAGAACGTGTTAGGAAGTCATGGACGGTTGGAGATGAACAGGAGAAGTGGGCAAGACTGGTCGTGTGGCACCGACACACAACTCCACTACTCCATCACTCCACTTCCTCCACTTCCCACGAGAGACGTGAATAAGACTCAGTGACTTGTATAAATAGGTTCTCCGCCCTATTTCCAAACAATAGAGGAAAAAGAGAGAAAAACAACAGAAAACACCAGAGCCTGCTTACACCAATCGTAAGCTTATTCACTTTCCTGTTATAAGTCATAAGCAAGTCTACACCTTCACATTATCAACACCTTCTTCGCTTCCCTCCCTAGGATCAACCCCATCTCCTTCACTTTGTGACCGAAACAAGTCTGGAACGGCCATTTCTTGGTTTAGGCCGGACTTGCACAGATTGATCTCTCGAATATACAAGCACTCACCGCGTGCAGTGCATTTGTTTAAGGTTTAAATTCATTCCTCATCCACACCCCAAATTACCAAATTATGCAGGAGTAGTTTTCACCCATAAACAATTGGCGACCACAGTGGGAGGTTGATCTCTCGGTTGCACAAAATTGAATTCTCAATTATTCGGTTTCCATCTCGCAATGTATCCGGAAACCACAGGTGGTTCAGATATCATGGGAAGTGTAGCTAGAATGCTGGAGGATGTCTTGGCAAATCAAGCTGGTATCACTAGAAGACAGAGCGAGACATTCCGCCTTTTGAATGATATAGAAGCACAATTACAAGAAGGGTCGGCATGCATCTACTCAAGCGGTGCAAGAAATCTTCGAATCTTAGTCGGGAGTCACACATTTACCGGTGGAGAGGCAAAAGAGCGCGCAACCGCAGGATACTCAGGAAAGACGAACAACATGGTCCAGCCGACGAAGACTCGAGGCAACTCCACAGAGGAAAAGACTTGTCCGGGGTACCACAACGTCTACTAGGATAAAAAATGGAGCTGCAGCCTTACGGATCCTCGCTGGGAGATTTATATCTCAAGACCCTTGTCGAAGCCCGGAAGACTGTTCAATCCGCATCGACCTTTCAACTAAGTGAAGAAATGCTTGAGGAAGGAGAGATCAATCAAGGAACACGAGAGTACAGAGGATGGGAGCGTTCAATTCGATCACTCAGCAGTGATATTATAACACCTCCCATCACCAGAGCCAGAGCAGCCGCAAATCCTGGCATCTCATCAAGTGTAACACCTCTGGTAGTCACCAGAGCAACAACTTCCACTCTTTCATCAGGACGAGGAGCCGGAGGGACGAGAGGAGGACCATCCCCCATTACCATTGTAGACTTGATGGAGAAGGGAAGTTCTTGCTAAGACTCAAACGGATATGGCCGCAACTCAGAAAGAGGTACTCACTTTTCTTAAGACATTAACTGATCGATTTCCACAACAGCCGTGACAGCCCCTAGAGCACAAAAGGAACGCATTCAACGCACCGGAGAAGGTACTTCAGCGGCGCGGACCTCCATGGACCTGATCAAAGAAGCGACATCAGATATGAGTGGTCCTGTCATGGAGACTCATACACTGGGGACTGATCGATCCTCTCAACGATCCTCCTCAAGTCAATAGTTTCACTATGAACCAGAGGCTGGTGGATCGGGAAGCGCTTTCTCTAGTAGAAAGTTTATGCAAACTTTCACACCTCTCGGAGAATCAGCGCACGGAGATATTTTGCTGCAATTAACCAGAGGAAGGTCACAACCGTGCCCTACATGTCACCGCACGCATCAAGGATTCAGAGTTCAATACGGCCCTTACCGACACAAGAGCGTCTTTGAATGTGATTACTCTCAAGACTCTCAGGACATCCAAGGTTCTCCCGGGAAAAAGGTCGTATTTTAAGCCTACCACAATGACGGACTTCGAGGGAAACCAAACCAGCACATACGGGAGAAGCTCCGTGGAAAGAATCAGACAAGTTCGTTGCATCCCACTCCCCATGTGGGCGTCAATTCAGGAAGAAGACCGACTTGCATCATTGAGGGCTAGTACCCACGATGCATCTTTGCTGACGAAGCATTCTTCTCCATCCTGTGAAGCCACGACCCACGTTCACACGAGGAGGGAACGAACTTTTATGGCGAGTCGTGACCAGAAAGGGAAAACGGTATACCGACACTGCCATTATCAGCAGGGGAGACTGTTACCCAGTCTCTCCACCTAATGGAATGCTACAACAGCAACGAACCACAAGATCAGCAAGTGCTAGATGCTCCACAACAGCTGCAAGATGGCACCAACTCCACAACTGATGAAATTGAAATCGTTGAGGAATCTCCTAGGCCTATCTCCATCAGCTCAACCTTGTGTACGGATAAACGCACGAAGCCCGTGGAACTTCTCAAAGAGTATCAGGACATGTTCGCTTGGAGATATGAAGAAATGCCGGATTTAGATGAAAATTGGTCATCCATCATCTACATGTCATACCTGGATCCAAGTCGGTTAAACAGTTGCAGTTCAGACACGAGGAAAATGGATAGATCGGAGTCTTGCATAGACTTGAAACTTGAACAGTCTTTGCTCCAAAAAACAATCCTCCTCTACCTGACATCGACATGTTAGTAGATGCAACCAGCGGACACGGCATGTTCTCCTCCATGGATGGATGCAGCGGCTACAACCAGATAAGAATGAATACCGGTGCAACGTATCAACGCTCTATGACGGCAATCTTCCACTGGAGCCAATACCTCAAGGGAGCAGCCTTAATAAGATAACGATGTCCACGCGTCATATCGAGCAAGATCCGGGCGAGTCACTCTATCAGACAGTGGTCGAACAAGATCCGGGGGCATATATCTCACCAACAGGCGATACAACCTTCAGCCTTGTGTAAGTAGTTCCCTGAAGCAGCAAGAGGAAAACCACCGAGATACAACATCATGCGCGTCCGTCAACTCCAAATCCAGTACCACATTCACGACTCCCACAATGATGAAACAATGTCCAAGATGTTCCATATCTGGCTCGACAACAACCACTACAAACAAACCATGTAAACCACGCTTGGGGATCGAGGCTCAAAGATGAAGTTCCTTCACCGTCGGTCAAGGAATTCTTCAATATGAGAGAGATGGTCAGTCAGGAAGCATGGAATTCGTAAGGGTAAATCGAACTGGAGAGGAAGCCACTTCAACGCTCCCTCCAGCAGAAGCTGCTTCAATGGTCTATTCAAGAGCCGCCTCAACGCTCTCTCCGGGACCCACGTTCGCTTCAGAATCCTTCTTCAACACTCTCTCCAGGATCCACCTCAACGTTCGCACCAGAATCCACTTTAACATCCTCTCGAGCCGTTTCAACACTCAAGCTGCATCAATAATCTGCGCTCTGGTCAAGTTATCTTTGATGTACTCATTGCTCAAACATACGTCTCATCCATCCTTCGTAAGAACCCAATGGAGTATGGCAAATCTTGAAGTCAATAGGAGAAGGCGGATATTCATTTCTCCGGAGAAAAAATCTCATCACAAGTGCTGGAGAAGAAAATGGATCAACTTCCATATTTTTTGAATCGGAAAAGCAGGACTATCTTATGAGAAGGATGTTTTCTAATGTTTGGAAAAGGTGAGGTGAACAACTCATCATCAATGTTCGGCATATCTTTGAAGCTTTCAACACCTCCTGACTTGGCACCAGCATTATCCCCAGAAGACATCTCAACAGGAGTTCTTTTATTCATTCTACAATAAAAGACAGAGCAAGATTGTATAAAAACGCGTGAGATGTGTAGTCACACACGACAGAACACACATTCACTTTGGAGTACACAAGGTTGGTATTGGGTCCAAACACCGGTGTTGATCAAGTCACAAGTCCGGTGTTGATCAAGTCTCAAGACCGGTATTGATCAAGTCACAGGTATCACTCAAGTTTCAAGTCCGGTGTTGATCAAGTCTCAAGACCAGTATTGATCAAGTCACAGGTATCACTCAAGTTTCAAGTCCGGTGTTGATCGAGTCACAAGTCCGGTATTGCTCAAGCTTCAAGTCCGGTATTGCTCAAGCTTCAAGTCCGGTATTGATCAAGTCACAAGTCCGGTATTGCTTAAGTTTCAAGACCGGTGTTGGTCAAGGGCACAAGGCTGGTATAAAGGTGACATTCAGTCAGGCATACACGATATGTGACCCACGTTCAATCAAGCATATATGGCGGGACCATATTTATTTGCACAACACGGTTCTCTTATGTCATGGGAATCATGTTCACGAAATTCAAGCCAACGTTCGATCAAGCAGCGCAGAGCCCCACGAATGAAGCAACAGCGCAGCGAGTTGCCGTCGATTAGGCACAACCCCACGATCGAGCGAAGCAGCGCAATAGCCCTCGACCTAATCAGGCATAACAAGGTCGATCCGGCAAGACCGACATTCAAACGGAGCAAGCACGGAGTGGGCCCTCGACCAAAGCAGCAAGACCGACATCATACTAGGGAATGCTCTCCTAGATGCCTTTTGAACGTGACATACTCCAAGGACAGGATGACCCGTCTCTTCTGGTAACATCTAACTTTGTCTCATAAGTTTTATCTTTAACTGTCACCATCCTATGCCTACCCCACAATAGTGTAACCATTGTGTGCTAGGCAGGGGACTTAATGTTGATGGTGGATTTTCGTTTAAGGTTAAATTTGTAAAACCAGAAAAATTATGCGCTGACATCTTGTAAAAGATAAAGCCATTTATAAGTGTTGGATACTCCCTCACTTAATTCACCTAGAATGGAGCATGTGGCAACAATCCCATTTCGTGAATACATGAAATTCCTCCAGGTTGGAGCATGTAGCAACAATCCCATCCCGTGAATTTCATATCACCTTGTATTTCAGACTCATTATCGGTGTGGCATGACGATCGAGTGTTACTCTTACAGAGTAACACGAACCTCCAAGCACTATAATGAAACCATGTACGAAATACCCAGACTGGTGACTCTCGGTATGTTATACTAGCCCGATTGAGCCCCTCTCGATGTGTTATACTAGACCGATTGAGCATCCGGACTCGACCGTATCGGTCCGAATATGATCTCGATCGCAGTCATCCAACTCCATAAGCATGATTGGATGACCCCAGATCAATTCCATCACCCCCAAGCAGGTATGGAATACCCACGGCCGACCCCGCATGGTCGGTCATTGGCCTAGCTTGCCAAGAAACCGTTCATACCAAGCATTATGGACGGAAAATCCTAAATTAGGGTTTGCGGCATATTACATGTGTCGCAAAACAGTCTCAACCATCCATCTTCGCAGGTATAGATGGAGGGTGTAGATGTAGACTCAAAGGGCCAGAGCATGTCAACACGATCACCGTGGGCCCGCCTACACACTTGACCAATCGGTCAAGACCAACCATACTTGATTGCAACAAATTCGTACGCCCAAAGAGAGCATGGCGCACGGCTTTGAAAGCCAAAATTAGGGTTTCAAGCCATCACGCGCGTCCATCTTCTCCGGCACGAATGGAGGGTCACAGATTAGATTAGCAGTCCGGTCATACCAAAGATGACCACCGTGGGCCCACCTACCTACTCATATGATCGGCCAAGGCATACCATGCCCGGCTATCCCAAACCAAATCCACCCAAACTTGCGTGGTTACACTTCCCAAATTGCAAATCGATCTCGACCACTCAACTTCACCGGACGATTTGAGTGGCTTAGATCACGTTTTCATGGGATAGTCGGTATAGGTGTGAACACCAGCCTACCACCTACACCTTTGGTATGATCGCCAAGACCGACCAAGATGGGTCGTCTTGAAACGCGTGCCCAAACTAGGGATGTCACGCGGTTTCCAACTCCTTTGCGGCAATGTATTTTGCCGCGAAATCGATCTCAACCACTCAACTTTCTTAGGTCAAATTGAGTGGCCTAGATCGCGCCTTCATGGGACAATGAGGTATGGACGTGCACTGGCATCTTTGTCTACACACATGCCCGGTCGGTCCTCTCCAAATCCCTTTCCATGCTCGGTTTCGACCAAGTCGAAGAGTAATGCTTGCGCACCTCTTCAAAAAAACCCTAATATTCATTAACGGTCGCAGATGAGTGTCTCAAAGATCATCTCATCCGTCCAACTTCACCGACTTGGTTATACAACCCACAGTCGGGAGTTATTTGGTTAGTGAGGCGTCATTACCCATCACTTTACCACACCATGATGCAAGACTTGCATAAAATACACACGGTACTACTTCACAAGTATCGACTTCCGAATAACGCGGTTATTCAATTCGAAGATTACATGCTATCTTTCGTGGATCCACGATCCACACATTCCAACCATCAATCATGTCACAAACTGGGGGATACATACTTTGGGGTATTGGTGCAGCGGTTTACAGCGTGCAACGCGCCATCACAAGAACGTGTTAGGAAGTCATTGACGGTTGGAGATGAACAGGAGAAGTGGGCAAGACTGGTCGTGTGGCACCGACACACAACTCCACTACTCCATCACTCCACTTCCTCCACTTCCCACGAGAGACGTGAATAAGACTCAGTGACTTGTATAAATAGGTTCTCCGCCCTATTTCCAAACAACGAGAGGAAAAAGAGAGAAAAACAACAAGAAAACACCAGAGCCTGCTTACACCAATCGTAAGCTTGTTCACTTTCCTGTTATAAGTCATAAGCAAGTCTACACCTTCACATTCTCAACACCTTCTTTGCTTCCCTCCCTAGGATCAACCCCATCTCCTTCACTTTGTGACCGAAACAAGTCCGGAACGGCCATTTCTTGGTTTAGGCCGGACTTGCACAGATTGATCTCCCGAATCTAGAAGCACTCACCGCGCAGTGCATTTGTTTAAGGTTTAAATTCATTCCTCATCCACACCCTAAATTACCAAATTCTGCAGGAGTAGTTTTCACCCATAAACAATTTGTAACTAAGATTAACATGCCTACTATTTAAAAAATATAAATTTTTTCATGTACCAGCTGTTAAGTCTTTTTTGGAACTTCTGTAAAGTTATATCCCATACTCCAACAACTTTAGATTTTTTACCTAAAGGAATATCTAGGTAGTTTATACAGGAAAGCTTACTTTTAGACAACCAAAATTTTCAGCACAAGCATTAACATGTTGAGCCAGACCCACTTCAATAATTGTATTCTTTTGGTAAGTCGATTTGAAAAGATATTATACAAAGAAGAAGCTTGTTCTATAATGAAACTAAATTTAAGGTTAGGATTAATATTTCTAATTGTTTTTAGTAGGATCCATAGGTATTTACCAAACCCATTATGCAAAATATTTGCAACCCTTTATTTTGGTGCAAGGTCGAAAGGTAAAATGGTGGTTGACATAAGCTCTGACAACATAAACGAGTTAATTTAAAGTCTTCATTTATCGTGATGTTCAAGTCCAACTGCAGTTGATGAGTTACATGTGTTTATGGGTGAAAACTATTTCTGCCGGTTTTGGTAATTTGGGGTGTGTGGATGAGAAATGAGTCTAAACCTTAAACAAATACACTGCGCGGTGAGTGCTTGTAGATTCGAGAGATCAACAGTGCAAGTCCGGCCTAAACCAAGAAATGGCGATTCAGACTTGTTTCGGTCACAAAGTGAAGGAGATGGGGTTGATCTTAGGGAGGGAAGCGAAGAAGGTGTTGCGAATGTGAAGGTGTTGGCTATGAATGACTTGTATCGAGAAAAGCCGAAGGCGGCACGGTGGTGTAAGCTATCGATCCGGTGTTTGAATACGATTGTATCAACACTTGCCTCTCGTTGTCTGGACTTGTCTTTTTTCTCATGTGTGTTTGGAAAATAGGGAGGAGAACCTATTTATACAAGTCTTTTAGCCAAACCTTCGTATCTCGTTGGAAGTGGAGAAAGTGGAATGATGGAGTAGTGGAGTCGTGTGTTAGTGTCACACGACCAGTCTTGCCCACTTCTCCCATCATCACTAACCGTCCATGACTTCCTGACACATTCTTGTGATGGCGCATTGCGCGCTGCACGCTGTAAACCGCCGATCAATACCCCGTATGTATCCCCGAGTTTGTGACATGATTGATGTCTCGAGTGTGTGGATCGTGGAACCCACGTAAAGTAGCATGTAATGCTAAATTGAATAACTGCCGTTATTCAGGAGGTTGATACTTGTGAAGTATCGTGTGTATTTTATGCAGGTACTGCATCATGGTGTGGTAAAGTGACGGATGGTGATTACCAAGACGCCTTACTGACCAAGTAACTCCTGACCAGGGTTGTATAACCAAGCCGGTGAAGTTGGACGAACGAGATGATCTTTGAGACACTCATCTGCGACCGTTGAAGAAATTAGGGTTTTAGAGGAGGTGCGCAAGCATCCCTCTTTGGCCTGGTCGAATCCAAGCTTGGGATACGATTTTGGCCAGGCCGATTGTACATGTGTGTAGACGGCATGACGGTGTAGGCGCCTATACCCCATTACCTCACGAAAGTATGATCCGGGCCACTCAATTCGTCAGGGTGAAGTTGAGTGGTCGAGATCAATTTGTGACAGAAAACAGTGCGCAAGAGCCGCACATCATACCATTTTCAGGCGCGCGTTCCAAGACAACCAACTCTTGGTCGGTCTTGGCCGATCGGTCTGGAGTGTAGGTGGTAGGCTGGTGTTCATGCCTATACCTGACTCTCCCATGAAAACGTGATCTAAGCCACTCAAATCGTTCGGTGAAGTTGAGGTCGAGATCGGTTGCGGTTGGGAAGTGTGACCACGCTAGTTTGGACGCGCGTTTTGGGATAGCCAGGCATGATATGCCTTGGCCGATCAGTGAGGGGAGAGACAGGCCCACGGTGGTCATCTTTGGTATGACCGGACGCTTAATCTAACACGGGACCCTCCATTCGTGCTAGGAGAAGATGGACGCTCGTGATGCTCGAAACCTAATTTTGGCTTTCACGGCCGTGTAACCATGCTCGTCGGGCGTACAAATTGGGATGACCAACCATGGTTGGTCCCGACCGATTGGTCGGGTATGTAGGCGGGCCACGGTGGTTGTGTTGACATGCTCTGGGCCCTTTGAATCTACATCTACACCCTCCATCTATACTGCGAAGATGGATGGTTGAGCTTGTTTTGCGACACATGTAATATGCCGCAAACCCTAATTTAGGGTTTTCCGTCCATACCGCTCTGGTTTGGACGTTTTGGCAAGCTATGCCAATCTTTTGGGGAGGCCGACCATGCGGGGTCCGCGTTGGTTCGATGGTGAATATTCCATACCTGCTTGGGGGTTATGGAATTAACTGGGCCATCCAATCATCTTTGGTGAGGTTGGATGAACGAGATCATATCGCATCGATACGGACAAGTCCGGATGCTCAATCGGGCTAGTATAACACACACCGAGAGTTGCGGCACACGGGGTATTTCGTACATGCTTTCATTATAATGCTTGGAGGTTCGTGTTGCTCTGTGGACAAGCAACACTCGGTCGTCATCATGCATCGATAATGAGTACAGAAATACAAAGTTTGCTCACGCATTAATTAATAATGCTATAAATTCACAGGGTATATGGGATTGTTGCTACATGCTCCAACCTGGATGAATTTCGTGTATTTAATTCACAGAATGGGATTGTTGCCACATGCTCCATTCTAAGGTGAATTAGTAAAGTAAAGAAGTATTCAACACTTATTAATGGCTGTATCTTTTACAAGATTGTTGATGGTGGATTTTCATTTAAGGTTAAAATTGTAAAAACCAGAAAATCATGCGCTGACATCTTGTGAAAGATAAAGCCATTAATAAGTGTTGGATACTCCTTCACTTTACTAATTCACCTTAGAATGGAGCATGTGGCAACAATCCCATTCTGTGAATACATGAAATTCATCCAGGTTGGAGCATGTAGCAACAATCCCATATACCTTGTGAATTTATAACATTATTAATTAATGCGTAAGCAGCCTTGTATTTCATGTACTCACTATCAGTGCGACATGACGACTGAGTGTTGCTCTTAGCAGAGCAACACGAACCTCCAAGCATTATAATGAAAGCATGTACGAAATACCTGTGTAGGATCATAATATCGCAATGCATAGGGGTCGCGGGATCAATAAACGACGGTACCGCGAGGGAGTCGCAGGAAACTAAAATAAACGACGCAATGAGAAACGACACACAAAACAACTGAAAGACATGGAACCTGGCGAGGGTTAAGAAGTGTCGCGAGGTTGAATAGTTGTACACTGGCGACACTTCGCGAGACACTCCCGAAAATAAAGGATAGCTTAGCTGTCATCCACTATGTATTACCCTATATAAAGGGTCGAGTGAGTCTGTAAAAGGGGGAGATCTTTGGAGAATTGTTAGGCAAGTCATTAGGAGAGAGAAAGTTTAAGAGTGTTCTAACTTCTAAGTGTAATTCTATTTTCCTGTGTAAACACTTCATGAATTCAATCAATAAAAGTTCTTGATCTTACATCTTCTAATGGATTAATTAAGCAAAATCGAGTGAGGGGTGTAGTGTGGGAAATCCCTGCTACTACATATGCGCTAGAAACGAGGGATAAGAGGCTGCGAAAACAACTGGTTGTTGTTAAGACCGGATGGGAGGAGCTAGTCTTGTATGGCCGATGTTTCGCCTCCTTGAAGGGGCAACCTTAGGGGAGATGATAAGGGCGACGCTCTCCATTAGGGGGTGTCAAAACAGACGCAAATATCATGAGGCTTTGTTTTCGCAAGGAGACTTAGGCTTGTCATATTTGTGCGATGATCCTGCAGAGGCAATAATACTAACGCGAGGGTAAGGCGAGATCAATGGGTCTTTACACGAAAGTGTACGGACGTCCTGCGATTTCGTCGCAAGACGGCAATGTCATGGGGCTTTATGTTCGCAAGGATATTTAGGCCTGTTATATTGTCGCAACTAAAACATCCTGCAGAGGCAAAAATACTTGGCAAATGATAAGGCAAGATCAATGGGTCTTTACATGCAAGTGTAAAGACGTCCTGCGATTTTGTCGCAATAAAAGGTGGCAGGGGAAGACCTCTAATTAGGGAGGTCTAACTCGGAAGACCACACAAAAATGATAAGGCAGGGTCAATGGGCCCTTACTTGAAAATGTAAGGGCGGCCTGCGACCTTGTCGCAATAAGAAGAGATAAATACATTTATGAAGATACGACAAGGCAAGTAGAATTCTTGATTTATGAAGATACCTGCGACCTCGTCGCAACAATACATTTCAATAACAATTATTATACAACCACATACTTGATGACAACTAAAATCTTCCATCTGAAGATAAATAACAGAGGCAAGTATGGGAATGGAAAAGATAGAATATTGTTATTCATCTTCCGATGAAAGAGTTATACGTCAATAATGTTAGCCAATTATATTACAAGGGGGAATGAAGATTGAATTCAGAGGGGAAAAAATCCAAGAAATACACTATAATGAGAATACAGAAATGTACAGATATTACAAGCAGAGAAAGAAAACAAAAAGAGTTATCTCTTTGGTGATTCTTCTTCTTCTTCATCCGATTCTTCATCCGATTATTCTCATCGCCAGAATTTTCTTCTTCGCCAGCCTCACTATCAGAAACGTCTGAGACAGGCAGATTCTCAGGAACCTTTTCAAGGAGACAGGGATATGAATGCAGAGGGATATTGTGGTCCTTACAAACATACTCCATGCCTCCATTGCGAAAAACGAACAAAGATCGTTATTAAAGTTCTCCTTTGTTGTTAGAAATTGCTTCTTCAACTTGGAATATCTATTCTCGCGAAGGAGAGATTTTTTCTGTTTTGTTCTTTTTCGGTTTGAGTTCTTCAATTCTCATTTGGAAAATTCCGCGAGTTGTTCTTTCTCGATTCAAGCTCTCTAATTCTAACCTGAAGCCTCTTCTCGCATTACGCAAATAAGTGACAACAAGTTAATAATTTACAAGCAATACTACGAAGTAAGAAGTAGTAAGGTGTAATAAATAACCTTCTCTATTAGATATCATATCTTTAATCAAGGAAGTATGCTCGGCGTGAAGACTAACATCAACACCTAGGTTATTCCTGGCATTATCTAAAACTTTCGCAGCCCAGGCGAATTCATCGTCACTATTTATAACAAGGAGGGAACGAATTTGATCTTCTCGCTCACTAAGCAAGGAATTACGCGAAGCAATTCATCCCGTTCAATTTGTAGTTCAAGGAGAGATTTTTGAAATGTTGCTAATGCCTGTGCACCATTGTCAAGCAATGCGATCTTTATCATCTATAAGGTCACTAATTTTCTTCCTCAAAATTTTGATTTCTTTATTGGACTCTAGAAACATTCGTTTAAATTGGTTGGCAGCACTTAAACCAGATCTATGTTCAATTTCTAAAAGACGATATTTGGTCTGAAGTTCATTTAATGAAAGGGAGTTAATTTTGTTTGATGAACTACTTAAAGAGTTGTTGAGGTGAGCGAGAAGAAGGTTATTATCCATAGGATCCGGAAATGTATGGAGAAGAATAGCCTCATCGGAGAGATTATATACATCTGCGAAAGTAATAAGTTAGGTAGCAATAGGCGACCATTAAAATAAAAATAGTAAAAGGAGGTAAAATTTTATACCATAAAGTTCTTTGATTGGCATTTTGAAGAGTGGACACCTTATTCTTTTGGGAGTCAAGTTCGGTGTTTAACTTTTGAATTCTCTCGTCTTTATCGCGAGATGACGCAGCCTTGACTTCGGTCTCTAATTCTTGAATCTTCTTGCTCAATTGCAAATTCTTCTTTTCAAGATTGTTGCGTCTTCTCTCAAGGTCCGAGGCAACTACAAAGGAAGATCTTCCAACCTATAAAAGAAGATAAAAAAAAAAAAAAAAAAAAAAAAAAAAAAAAAAATCATTAAAACATATACATATACTTAAAGTTAGCAGGGAAGTATGACTGTACACATACCAGAGACCCAAGTGCATTCAAAAGGTCAGGAGACACAACTCTAGAGACTCCATTGAATGAATTATTGCCTTCCAAGAAAGCGAAAGATTACACACGTTTGCGAGAGCCCCGCAAAGAGAAGCTAGGGAGCATCTCCCATTCCTTGGAAACTTGATTTCGAGAAGATCTTTGGATAACCGATCCATGGAAGAACTGGTCGATGGAATCTTCTTGGCGAGAGAAAGATTCGAGTTATGGTTATCCTCGTCAGAAAATTCAGAGCTTGAGCTGAGGCGAGAAGAGGATTGGACCTTTCGCTTCTTAGTTAAGGGGGCAGAGGAGTTACCCTTGCGAGCGACAGTTCTACCCTTACCTTTAGTCTTCGCAGCAATAGTTTCTTCAACTCCAACCTTCGCATACACGTAAAGATAAGAAACAGAGGCAACAATACTGTTTTAAATAAGAAGAAAGGAAATGATTCTTACTTCACTCGTAAGCGATCGCAAACAATGTCGAGTATCCTCCGACGGATCCTTTTTGTAACTTCTTCTCAACTTTGGCTATCCGAAAGATTTCACAAACTCAAGCAATTATAGAAAGAAAGTTGCGAAAGCCAAATTTGAAATCGGAAACATACCTCTTTCTTCTTCTCAGGCCATTTGAATTCCCAAGGATGATACCTGCGAGATTCGCGGGGAAGAACATGCGGCCCGCGATATAAGGACCATTCAAAATCAAGGGTACAACCCACCATTTCTCATCTTTGGAGTGGCAAGGAGTAGTATTATTACCCGGGTGCCAATCAATATCCCGCATGAGCAATTTATCCTCAGAGACATTATCCTTTTTCTTGAGCTAACGCCCAACGAGATTTCGCATTCACCATAGTTATCACTGAGTAATTTTCAAAAAAAGTTCTCTACGGTGTATTTCTCAGCATCTATTTCCAAGTCTGCGAATTTGGGATTTCTGACAGAGTTGGAGTATAAAGATCCTTTGCCTGCACCGCGGTTCGCGAACTCAAGCATCAGGCGAATACAATCGCCACTTAATTGATAAACAGCCCGAGAGAATTTTTCATGGGCCAAAATTTCATAAAATAAAGGTAACTCAGGATTATACAAGGGAATAGGAAGTCCCGAGAGAAGTCGACCGAGCGAGACTATAATCTTTTGATCATTACATTGATGATCGGAGAAAAGATTTCTGAAAGAATAGATGAGGATTCTTGATCGGGAATGGTTGATGAGTAAAACCCTTCTCGAGCAACTTCGTTCAACTTCTTCAAAAGAAGTTTTGTATGCACGACTGATGGAAGCCATTTATCAGTATGGGAATGGGTGGAAGATTGGAGATTAAAAACAGCGTTAGAAAGGATGAGGAAAAGCTTTACAGTAGCAGGAGCGCAAATTGCGGAAGGAGAGAATCAAAGAAAAGTTGCAGAGACAAACTAAAAGATGAAAAGGAGGGAAGGAGAAAACTATATATAGGGGAAAAGAGCCTCGAGAAAACGAGGTCATTTAATGCGAAGAGACATGAACGGTCAAGAAAAAGTGGTTGAAAGAGACGTGTCAAGAGAAGACATTAATAATCAAAATCCGTGTAAAAGTACAAAATCAAGATTTTAAAGATAAGCGATCAAGCGGCAACAATATTGTAAAAATCTCATGATACTCTTCCCCCGCGGGAGAAATATGAGGAGAGATAAGAGACGATACTTCATATATATCTCAAAGAAGCTCGGAACTTCGCAAAAGAATAGAGGCAAGTACGTACTTTTCAAGTACACAAGTATTCTTCCGCTCGTTCCTTCATCAACAAAGATCAAAGATTACTACAACAACGGATTTTTCCTTCAAGATCGCTCTTCAAGCAATATTCAAGGAAAAAAGAGGCAAGATGTAGGATCATAATATCGCAATGCATAGGGGTCGCGGGATCAATAAACGATTCGTGACCGCGAGGGAGTCGCAGAAACTAAAATAAACGACGCAATGAGAAACGACACACAAAACAACCGAAAGACATGGAACTGGCGAGGGTTAAGAAGTGTCGCGAGGTTGAATAGTTGTACATCGGCGACACTTCGCGAGACACTCCCGAAAATAAAGGATAGCTTAGTGTCATCCACTATGTATTACCCTATATAAAGGGGTCGAGTGAGTCTGTTGAGGGGGGAGATCTTTGGAGAATTGTTGGGCAAGTCATTAGGAGAGAGAAAGTTTAAGAGTGTTCTAATTTCTAAGTGTAATTCTATTTTCCTGTGTAAACACTTCATGAATTCAATCAATAAAAGTTCTTGATCTTACATCTTCTAATGGATTAATTAAGCAAAATCGAGTGAGGGGTGTAGTGTGGGAAATCCTGCTACTACAACCTGTACAGGTTGCAACTCTCTGTGTGTTATACTAGCCCGATTGAGAACTCTCGGTGTGTTATACTAGCCCGATTGAGCATCCCAGACCGTCCAGATCTCCGGTCTGGATATGATCTCGTTCATCCAACCTCACCGGCGTGATTGGATGGCCCAGATCAATTCCATAACCCCAAGCGGTATGGAATATTCACTGCCAGAACCAACACGGACCCCGCATGGTCGGCCTCCCCAAAATATTGGCATAGCTTGCCAAAACGTCCAAACCAGAGCGTATGGACGGAAAACCCTAAATTAGGGTTTGCGGCATATTACATGTGTCGCAAAACAGTCTCAACCATCCATCTTCGCAGGTATAGATGGAGGGTGTAGATGTAGATTCAAATGGCCCAGAGCATGTCAACACAATCACCGTGGGCCCGCCTACATACCTGACCAATCGGTCAGGACCAACCATGGTTGGTTATCCCAATTCGTGCGCCCAAATGGAGAATGGTTACACGGCCGTGAAAGCCAAAATTAGGGTTTCGAGCATCACGAGCGTCCATCTTCTCCAAAGACGAATGGAGGGTCCCCAATTAGATTATGCAGTCCGGTCATACCAAAGATGACCACCGTGGGCCCGTCTATCCCCTCACCCGATCGGCCAAGGCATATCATGCCTGGCCATCCCAAAATGCGCGTCCAAACTTGCGTGGTTACACTTCCAAAATTGCAACCGATCTCGACCACTCAACTTCACCTGGACGATTTGAGTGGCTTAGATCTCGTTTTCATGGGATAGTCGGGTATAGGCGTGAACACCCGCTTACCACCTACACGCTGGATCGATCGACCAAGACCGACCAAGATTGGTCGTCTTGGAACGCGCGTCCAAACTAGGCATGTCACGCGGTTTCCAATTCCTTTGCGGCAATGGATTTTGCCGCAAACCGATCTCAACCACCCTCTTTGCCGGTCAAATCGAGTGGCCTAGATCGCGCCTTTATGGGACAGAGAGGTACGGACGTGTACACCGGCATGCCGTTTACACGCATGCCCGTTCGGTCCTTTCCAAAACCCTTCCCATGCTTGGTTTCGACCAAGTCAAGAGTGATGACTGCGCGCCTCTTCAAAACCCCGATTCCATCAACGGCCGCAGATGAGTGTCTCAAAGATCATCTCGTCCGTCCGCCTTCACCGGCTTGGTTATACAACCACGGTCAGGAGTTAATTGGTCAATGAGGCGTCATGGTGATCACCACCCGTCTCTTTACCACACCATGATGCAGTACCTGCATAAAAATACACACGATACTTCACAAGTATCAATTTCCTGAATAACGCAGTTATTCAATTTAGCATCACATGCTACCTTTTGTGGGTCCCACAATCCACACATTCTAGACATCAATCATGTCACAAACCGGGGGATACATGCGGGGTATTGGTCTGGCGGTTTACAGCGTGCAGCGTACAACGCGCCATCACAAGAACGTGTCAGGAAGTCATGGACGGTTAGAGATGACAGGAGAAGTGGGCAAGACTGGTCGTGTAACACCAACACACACCTCCACTACTCCATCACTCCACTTCCCACGAGAGACGTGAATAAGGATCAAATGACTTGTATAAATAGGTTATCCTCCCTATTTTCAACAAGGAGAAAAACAACACAAGTCGAGACGAGACAGAAAACAAGTGTTAATACAAAACGTATTCAAACACCCAGAGCCTGCTTGCATTAATCGTAAGCCTACTCACCTTTCTGTTACAAGTCATAAGCAAGCCAACACCTTCACAATCTCAACACCTTCTTCGCTTCCCTCCCTAAGATCAACCCCATCTCCTTCACTTTGTGACCGAAACGAGTCTGGAACGGTCATTTCTTGGTTTAGGCCGGACTTGCACAGATTGATTTCCGAATCTACAAGCTCTCATCGCGCAGTGCATTTGTTTAGGGTTTAGATTCATTCCTCATCCACACACCCCAAATTACCAAATCCGGCAGGAATAGTTTTCACCCATAAACAATTGGCGACCACATCGGGAGGTTAATCTCTCGGTTGTAAAGTCAATTTCTTCAAAATCCGATTCAATTTTATCAATTTCAAAAAGGGTAGATCTTAGGACCAATTTAATCATCAATCCATTTCAAGATGGTAGAACTCGTGTGTCTGGATCAGCAATCAATTCTGATGGAGCTAGTACGGATAACACTCCCGGTGTCGATGTACCTGTCAGTGGAGCTACCGTGGTCATTACATCTTATGGAGCCGTCACTTCTACCACCAGTGCCAGCGTAGCAGGAGATGTTCCAGTAGGGTGTAACACCTCCCATCACCGAGCGAGCAGCCGCAAATCCCGGCATCTCATCAAGTGTAACACCTCCGGTAGTCACCGAGCAACAACTTCCACTCCTTCATCGGGACGAGGAGCCGGAGGGACGAGAGGAGGACCATCCCCATTACCATTGCGGACTTGATAGAAGGGGAAGTTCTTGCTAAGACTCAAATGGATATGGCCGCAACTCAGAAAGAGGTACTCACTTTTCTTAAGACATTAACTGATCGATTGCCACAAGAGCCGCGACCGCCCCTGGAGCAAAAAAGGAACACATTCAACGCACCGGAGAAGGTACTTCAGCGGCGCGGACCTTCATGGACCTGATCAAAGAAGCGACATCAGATATGAGCGGTCCTGTCATGGAGACTCCTACACTGGGGACTGATCCTCACAACGATCCTCCTCAAGTCAATAGTTTCATTATGAACCAGAGGCCGGTGGATCGAGAAGCGGTTTCTCTAGTGGAAAGTTTATGCGAACTTTTACACCTCTTGAAGAATCGGCGCGCGGAGACGTTTTGCTGCAATCAACCAGAGGAAGGTCACGACCGTGCCCTACATGTCACCGCACGCATCAAGGATTCAGAGTTCAAGACGGCCCTTATCTACACAGGAGCGTCTTCGAATGTGGCTACTCTCAAGACTCTCAAGACATCCAAGGTTCTCCCAGGCAAGGCCGTACGGAAGCCTACCACAATGACGGACTTCGAGGAAAACCAAACTAGCACATACGGGAGAAGCTCCGCGGAAAGAATCAGACAAGTTTGTTGCGTCCCACTCCCCACGTGGGCGTCAATTCAGGAAGAAGACCGGCTTGCATCATTGAGGGCTAAAACCCACGATGCATCTTTGCTGACGAAGCATTCTTCTCCATCCTGTGAAGCCATGACCCACGTTCACACGAAGAGGGAACGAACTATTGTGACGAGTCGTGAACAGAATGGGAAAACGGTATACCGACACTGCCATTATCAATTAGCAGGGGAGACTGTTACCCAGTCTCTCCACCCAATGGAATGCTACAACAGCAACGAACCGCAAGAACAAGTGCTAGATGCTCCACAACAGTACGCAAGATGGCACCAACTCCACGGTGATGAGATTGAAATCGTTGAGGAATCTCCTAGGCTTATCTCCATCAGCTCAACCTTGTGTACGGATAAACAGCTCGTGGAACTTCTCAAAGAGTACCAGGGCATATTCGCTTGGAGATATGAAGAAATTTCGGATTTAGATGAAAATTGGTCACCCATCATCTACATGTCATACCTGGATCCAAGTCGGTTAAACAGTTGTAGTTCAGACACGAGGAAAATGAATAGATCGGGAGTCTGCATAGACTTGAGAGACTTGAACAGTCTTGCTCCAAAACTATCCTCCTCTACCTAACATCGACATGTTAGTAGATGAAACCGGCGGCACACGGCATGTTCTCCTCCATGGATGGATGTAGCGGCTACAACCAGATAAGGATGTACGAGCATGATGCAAGTAAGATAGCTTTTCGAACTCCTCTCAGAAATTTTTATTATACCATACTGCCATTTGGTTTAAAGAATGCCGGTGCAACGTATCAACGCTCTATGACGGCAATCTTCCACCGGAGCCGATACCTCAAGGCAGCAGCCTCAAGAAGATAACGATGTCCACGCGTCATATCGAGCAAGATCCGGGCGAGTCACTCTATCATACAATGGTCGAACAAGATCCGGGCGAGTCACTTTATCAGACAGTGGTACATATCGATCATGCTATGTTGGAGAATCCGCGCTTTTGGTCATCATATGGAGCTGTTGAACGCTCATCTACAACAACATATGCCCCGATAGAAAGAACCAGGCCTGCCAGTAATGAAGAGCCTCATAATGTTTGTAGGGGCATATATCTCACCAACAGGCGATACAACCTTCAACCTTCTCAAGCGGTTCCACGAAGCGGCAAGAGGAAAACCACCGAGATACAACATCTGCGCGTCCGTCAACTCCAACTCCGGTACCACATGCATGACTCCCACAATGATGAAACAATGTCCAAGATATTCCATATCTGGCTCGACAACAACCACTACGAACAAACCATGTAAACCACGCTTGGAGACTGAGGCTCAGCATGAAGTTCCTTCACCGTCAGTCAAGGAATTCTTCAACATGAGAGAGATGGTCAGTCAAGACGCATGGAATTCGCAAGGGTAAATCAAACTGAAGAGGGAAACACTTCAACGCTCACTCTAGCAGAAGCTGCTTCAATGGTCTATTCAAGAGCCGCCTCAACGCTCTCTCCGGGACCCACGTTCGCTTCAGAATCCTTCTTCAACACTCTCTCCAGGATCCACCTCAACGTTCGCATCAGAAACCACTTTAACATCCTCTCGAGCCGTTTCAACACTCAAGCTGCATCAATAATCTGCGCTCTGGTCAAGTTATCTTTGATGTACTCATTGCTCAACATATGTCTCATCCATCCTTCATGAGGGCCCAACAGAGCATGAAAAACCTTGAAGTCGATAGGAGAAGTGTTATCTTGTGGAACGGATATTTTCATATAGTTGAAAGGGCACGGTGAACAACTCATCATCAATGTTCGGCATATCTGTAGGATCATAATATCGCAACGTACAAGGCTCGCGAGATTAATAAACGACGGTGTCGCGAGGGAGTCGCAGGGAGCTACAATAAACGACGCGATGAATAACGACACCCAAAACAATTGGAAGACACAAAACTCGGCGAGAGTTAAGAAGTGTCGCGAGAGTGAATGTTTGTGCACTGCGACACTTCGCGAGACATTCCGAAAATAAAGGGTAGCTTAGCTGTCATCCACTATGTATTACCCTATATAAAGGGCTAAATGAGTCTGTACAGAGAGAGATCTTTTTGGGGAAATTGTTGAGCAAGTCATTAGGAGAGAGAAAGTTTAAGAGTGTTTTAACTTCTAAGTGTAACTCTATTTTCCTGTGTAAACACTTCATGAATTCAATCAATAAATACTCTTGATCTTACATCTTTCAATGGATTAATTAAGCAAAATCGAGTAAGGGGTGTAGTGTGGGATTTCCCGCAACTACATATGCGCTAGAAACAGGGATTGAGCAGAGATTGACGTAGAAATTGGAAGGAATTTGGATTGACAGAGAAAAGATTTGGAGAAGATACTCAAGAATTCATTGGAAAAGAAAAATGGCTAGAAGAAGAAATGTACAAGGGCAACCAACGATTGTAAGAAGAAGTGGGAGACTTCTTTGGAGAAAGGAGGAATGAAACAGGAGAATCATCAAGGATGAATAGGAGAAATGATGGAGAAGATCAAAATCAGCCACCGAACTCCCCAAAGTAGCAAACGCGGTCGAGGATTATGATAGAGTAAGTGTACATACTTGGAGGTCTCGATTTCGAAGACGAGAGAGAAGAGGAGCAAGAATTTGGTGAACAATGGACAAGGAGAGCAAGGAATGAATGGAGAAAACGAAGAGATCACAAAGCATTAGAAAGATTGAGACAAACAATACACGAAGAGAGACGGCTAGAGGCGAGAGGAACGAGCAAACTTGACAAGATAGAATCATGAATTGAGGATGGAAAATATGAGGTTGCAAAATAGGAGATCTAGAAGTAGCGTGAGATCAAGTTCAAGATCGAATAGGGAAGAAAGAAGGAGAGTTTTACCAACAGAAAGTACCGAGGAAGAAACACAAAATCCGAATATAGAGCATGGCGAGAGAAGAGGGGAAATAGAAGATCGTTATATTCTTCAGCCCGAAAATCTTCAAAATGAGCGGAATAGGGAAAATCAAGGAAACATGCAACTCCAAGAACCGAATGACCTATTTCTTTGAAGGGAGAATAATCTTGCACGGGAGAGAAGAACTGAGAAGAAACCGAGAGATCGAGGATGACATTGATAGACACTACATTGAACAAGCGCGGCTAGCTCGCGAGAGAGAAAGGCTAAGAGAAGAAATGGAAAATCAAGAGATGGAGGAGGCAATCCGGCAGAATAACCATGATAACCGCGAAAGAAGAAGGGAACAAAATCGTACCAATAGAAATATTAATGAAGAATATGAGAGGGGGCGCAGTTGAGAGCCGAGAGACAACCGAAGAAGAGAGAACAACCGATATAATGGCGTGCGAATTGAAGAAAGAAATGAAGAAGAGCGTCGCGAGGGAAAGGAGAGAGGAAAATAACGAGCAAGAAGGTCAAAACGAGCACGAGCGTAGAAGGAGGGAAGCGAGCTAAAAAGACCGGTAGAATCAAGTTCGAGGCAAATGAACAAATCTTAAGAGAACTGGCTGAAATGAGAGGATTGTTGAGAAAGTAGAAGGGAAGGAGGAAGGAAACAATTGGACGAAGCCATCGCAGAGGCTGCGAAGAATCCCTTCACGCTAGAAGTACGAGATGGGAGGAATACCTCCTAAGTGCAATCTCCCCGCATTAACAAACATCTTCGATGGAACAACTCGTGCGGTACATCATATCAAGGCCTATATGAGGTGTATGTTGCGATGGGAGAATCATGATGCAATACTGCGTGCAAGTATTTCGCATCAAGCCTAATTGGAGAAGCACTAAAATGGTTTGAGGGTCTACCAAGGAACACAATCACATCATTCAATCATTTACAAGCCACATTCCCGGGAGCATACATAAGTAACAACTCTTCACGACCTGTATTGAAGATGTATTCGGGTTGAAACAAAGGGTTGGCGAGAGCTTAAGGCGGTTGACAATAAGATGGAGAACCATGTGTAGCGAAATGGCGGGACGGGTTGAGGAAAGATATCTCATCCTCTCATTTGTGAATGCTCTCTTCGCGACTAACTTGTTATACATTCAAATTTTTAGAGTCAAAAATACAATCACGATGGCAGAAGCGCGAGAATTACAGGGAAGAATATATCGCCTTAGAAGAAAGAGAATGAAATGAATTCTTATCCTGGTCGCGAACACAAACTCGAATGCTGCGAACGCAAGCTTGTTACCTCAGTTCATCAATACAAATGGCGAGCACTTCGCAAGGACAGAAGCGAGGAAGGTCGATGAGGGACAATGGAAGATAGTAGCCATGGGAAGCCATGACCGGGAGGAGTTTGAACAAGAAAGGAATTACTACAACCGTAACAAACAATAATAAGATTCAAAGGCTAGATCATGTGCAAGAAACTTACGGTGGACGAAGGCAATATAACCATGGAGGGCGAGAAGCCGCGAGAATAGTATGGGAACCAATTAAGATGCCTCCACCGAATGCTAGTGTGGAAAAGATCTAGGAGGCTATACTTGTGATGGAAGATGTACCAAAGCACCTTGGAACGCTGGGGATGGAACCACCACCGGCTGATGAAGTCATGAGTTTTGTTCTTACCATCGCTTCCATGGACATCAAACAAACGATTGCGAAACATAAAGAGAATTATTCTCGGGATGATTGATCAAGGAAGTTGAATCATTTTCTAAAGGGAGAAGAAAAAGGCCGAGACATTACCACCACCACCGTAAATGCAATAACGGTGTCGGCGAAAGGAAAGGAAACATTTGTGATAGAAGTCGGAACGAAAGCCAAAAATTTGAATTGCAACTCTATCGTCCACTCTTATCGCACAATCGAAGATTTTCATGACAACGTGCTCAGTAGAGTCTTTGCGAGAGATGCGATGATAAAGAAATAATGAGTCTGGCGAGAACGACTTGATTAGAAAAGTGGCACCATGACTATTTCTTTCTCTGCAGATGAAGTGCCAAAAGGAAGAGAAACACATGATAGCCCGTTGGTTGTAAAATTAGAGATTAACCCGAAACCAGTTGATGGAGAAGATGATGAAGCAGAAGCTTGTTGGGCGATCAACCGAATCCTAATCGACACCGGAAGTTCGGTAAATATTCTCTTTTACCATACTTACAAGACGATGGGAGGAAAAGATGAGGATTTGATCCCCTCGACATACAAGATATATGGCTTTAATGGCACTGCAAACAAACCAAAGGGAGAGGTTCACATGAGAATACCTCTACAAGGATTATCAACTGATATTTTATTCTGTGTGGTTGACGTGGAATCTCCATATAATGCGCTGATTGGGAGGCCATGGCTTCATGAAATCTTGGGAGTCGCATCGACATATCATCAATGTATAAAATTTCCACATCCAAATGGCATTGGTATCATACAGGGAGATTGGAAGGAGTCGCAACAATGTCATGAAGTCGATATAGAAAGCTGCGAAGAAAGAAATACCAAAAGAAAAGGTTGGAAGCAGCATGTGAGAGATGAGCAGAGAAAGGAAAAATTGATGGTGGATGCTATAGAAGTAAGGAGTGAACATACCTCGCGGGGTGAATGCCTAGAGACAGGCACATATTATGGTAATAAAGAAGCAAAAGATATGAGGAACAAAAGGCATAAGAAGTGAATAATCAACAAAAAAAAAAAAAAAAAAAAAAAAAAAAAAAAAAAAAAGAAAAAGTAGCAATTGAAGTAATGATGTGCGAGAATCTCGCGAGCCAAGAGTATATGGGAATTCAGTTAAGAAAGAAAAATGAAAATACAGAATTGTGCGAATACTTCGCAAACAAGTATCAGCAAATAATGAAATATGAATGATTGAATGATTTAACAAATATGAATGAGTAAAAGAATGGGACGAACCTTTATGGCGTACACCCTAGTTCGCGAATAACATTTCGTAAGAGGCAAATGTAAGACCTAAAGTGCGTCATATAAGGGGGTATCTCTCAACATGGCTCGGGGGAAGGTTACACCGCTCCTGAAGCCTGAGTCATGTAAATTTGGGGCCCATGAAAGCCTATCCGGAAGAGGTACCTTGGATTCCCAACTATATATATAAGGTTATACCGGTTGGGCGACCGAGGGTCTCTTCTTAGGAGTCGTGTATGCTCAAGGCGCCGAGGTACACGGTTGAGCGAGTGCCGGGATGGATGAACCTACCCTGGCCATTCTTGGCAAGTCTTGGCATATGTTGCACTCGCCGAAGAAAACTCCACTTAGGGTGCAGTCTCGTAACCATAAACCATATAGGTATAAGGGATAAGAGGCTGCGAAAACAATCAAGTTGTTGTTAAGACCGGATGGGAGGAGCTAGTCTTGTATGGCCGATGTTTCGCCTCCTTGAAGGGGCAACTAGGGAGATGATAAGGGCGACGCTCTCCATTAGGGGGTGTCAAAATGCACGCAAATGTCATAAGGCTATGTTTTCGCAAGAGAATTTAGGCTCGTCATATTTGTGCAATGATCCTGCAGAGGCAATAATACTAACGCGAGGGTAAGGCGAGATCAATGGGTCTTTACACGAAAGTGTACGGACGTCCCTGCGATTTCGTCGCACGACTGGCAATGTCATGGGGCTATGTGTTCGCAAGGATATATAGGCCTGTCATATTGTCGCAACTAAAACATCCGCAGAGGCAAAAATACTTGGAAAATGATAAGGCAAGATCAATGGGTCTTTACATGCAAGTGTAAAGACGCCCTGCGATTTTGTCGCAATAAAAGGTGGCAGGGGAAGACCTCTAATTAGGGAGGTCTAACTCGGAAGACCACACAAAATGATAAGGCAGGGTCAATGGGCCCTTATTTGAAAATGTAAGTCGGCTTGCGATCTTGTCGCAACGAGAAGAGATAAAATACATTTATGAAGATAAGGCAAGGCAAGTAGAATTCTTGATTTATGAAGATACCTGCGACCTCGTCGCAACAATACATTTCAATAACAATAAAATTATTATTCAACCACATACATGATGACAACTAAAATCTTCCATCTGAAGATAAATAACAGAGGCAAGTATGGGAATGGAAAAGATGGAATATTGTTATTCATCTTCTGATGAAAGAGTTATACATCAATAATGTTAGCCAATTATATTACAAGGAAGAACTACCAAAAAAGGGGGAATGAAGATTGAATTCAGGGGGGAAAAATCCAAGAAATACACTATAATAAGGATACAGAAATGTACAGATATTACAAGAGAGAAAGAAAACAAAAAGAGTTATCTCTTGGGTGATTCTTCTTCTTCATCCGATTCTTGATCGGATTATTCTCATCGCCATGAATTTTCTTCTTCGCCACCTCACTATCGTAAACTTTCCGAGACAGCATTTCTCAGAACCTTTTCAAGAAGCCAGGGATATGAACGTAGAGGGATATTGTGGTCTTTACAAACATACTCCATGGCTCCATTACGATAACGAACTGCATCATTACTAAAATTCGCCACGGTCGTTTCAAATTGTTTCTTCAACTTGGAATACTTGTTATTACGAAGGGAGAGACTCTTGGCGAGCTGTTGTTTTTCAATTTCGAGTTCTTCAATTCTACTGAAAATTCTGGCGAGTTGTTCTTTTCGATTCAAGCTCTCTAATTCTAACCTCGAAGCCTCTTCTCGCATTCTCGCAAATAAGTAACAACAAGTTAATAATTTACAAGCAATACTACGTAATAAGAAGCGAAGGTATAATAAGTAACCTTCTCTATCGGATATCATATCTTTAATCAAGGAAGTATGCTCGCGTGAAGACTAACATCAACACCTAGGTTATTCTGGCATTATCTAAAACTTTCGCAGCCCAGTGCGAATTCATCATCACTATTAATAACGAGAAGAGAACGAACTTGCTCTTCTCGCCGCTTAAGCATGGTATTCGATGAAGGAGTTCATCTCGTTCAACTTGCACATCAAGAAGAGATTTGTGGAATTCGGCTAATGCCCGTGCACCTCTCGTTAGTAATGCGATCATTCTCATCTATGAGATTACTAATTTTCTTCCTTAAAGTCTTGATTTTCTTCTCGGAATCAAGGTACATTCGTTTAAAGCGATTAGTTAAATTTAAACTAGATCTGTGTTCGATCTCCAAGAGATGATATTTGGATTGAAGATCCTTTAATGAAAGGAGGTTAGTTTTATTGGAGGAACTACTTAGAGATTGATTGAGGTGAGCGAGAAGAAGATCATTATCCATAGGTTCGTGGAAATGTATGGAGAAGAATAGCCTCATCGGAGAGATTATATAGGATTTGAAGGTAATAAGTTAGGCAAAGAATATGCAACCGATAAAATAGAAATGATAAACGGAAATAAAATCTTATACCATAAAGTCGTTGATTAGCGTTCAAGAGTGGACACCCTATCCCTTTGGGAGTCAAGTTCGGTATTTAACTTTTGAATTCTCTCGTCTTTATCGCGAGATGACGCAGCCTTCCGTCTCTAATTCTTGAATCTTCTTGCTCAATTGCAAATTCTTCTTTTCAAGATTGTTGCGTCTTCTCTCGAGATCTGAGGCAACTACAAAAGAAGTTCTTCCAACCTATAAAAGAAGATAGAAAAATCATTAATACACATATATTTAAAAATTTAAAAGGGAAATACGACTGCATACGTACCAAAGATCCAAGTGCATTCAAGAAGTCAGGAGACACATTTCTAGAGACTCCATTGAAAGAATTATTGCCCTCTAATAAAGTAGCATTACACACGTTTGCGAGAGCCCCGCAAAGAGAAGTTAGGGGAGCATCTCCCATTCCTTGGAAACAGTCTGAGAAGATGCTAGAGAACTGATCCATAGAAGAACTGGTCGACGGAATCTTCTTGGCGAGAGAAGGATTCGAGTCATGATTATCCTCGTCAGAAGATTCAGAGCTTGAGCTAAGGCGAGAAGAAGATTGGACCTTTCGCTTCTTAGTTAATGGAGCAGAAGATTTACCCTTGCGAACGACAGTTTTACCTTTACTTTTAATCTTTGACACTGCCTTCTTCGGCCTTCAACCTTCACATACTAGTTAAAGATAAGAAACAGAGGCAACAATATTGTTTCAAATAACAAAGGAAATGTTTCTTACTTCACTCGTAAGAGATCGAAGTATGGTCGTAGTACTCTCCAACGGATTATCCTTGTACTTTCTTCTCAATTTGGCGATCTGAGAAATTTTACAAACTCAACATATATAAAAAGAAAGTTGCAAAGGCAAGATTTAAAATGGGAAACATACCTCATTTGCCTTATCGTGCCATTTGAATTCCCAAGGGTGATATCCTGCGAGATTCGGCAGAAGAACATGTGGACCCGCGATGTAAGGGCCATTTAAAATCAAGGGTACAACCCACCACTTCTCATCTTTGGAGTGGCGAGGAGTAGTATTATTGCCGGGTGCCAATCAATATCCCGCATGAGCAATTTATCCTCGGTGGACATTATCCTTCTTTTTCAAAGCGAATGCCCCAGCCGAGATTTCGCATTAATCATCTTTATCACCGAATAGTTTTCAAAAAAGCTCTCTACAAGATACTTCTCGGCAGCCTATTTCCAAGTCCGTGAAATCAGGGTGTCTCTAAAGAGTAGGGTATAAAGATCCTTTGCAAAGACCACGATTCGCGAACTCAAGCATTAGGCGAATGCAATCGCCACTCAATTGATAAACAGCCCGAGAGAATTTTTCATGGGCCAAGATTTCATAAAATAAAGGCATCTCAGGATTGTACAAGGGAATGGGAAGTCCCGCGAGAAGCTGACCTAGCGAGACTATAATCTTTTGATCATCACATTGATGATCAGAAAATAACTTTGCAGAAAGAGTAGATGAAGATTCTTGAATGATTGATAGAGTGAAACCCTTCTCGAGCAACTTCTGTTGAACTTCATCAAAAGAAGCTTTGTATGCACGACTAATGGAAGCCATTATCAGTATGGGAATGGATGGGAGGTTAAAGATTAGGATCAACGTTAGAAGGGATGAAGAAAGGATTTACAAAGAGAGTGAGAGCAAATTGCGGAAGGAGAGAGTCAAAGAAAAGTTGCAGAGAGAAACTAAAGAATGAAAAGGAAGGGAAAAGAAAACTATATATAGGGAAAAAGATCCTCGAGAAAAACGAGGTCATTTAATGCGAAGAGACATGAACGGTCAAGAATAAGCGGTTGAAAGAGACGTGTCAAGAGAAGACATTAATAGTCAAAATCCGTGTAAAAGTACAAAACTGAAGAATCTAAAGATAAGCAGTCGCGGCAACAATATTGTAAAAATCTCAAGATACTCTTCCCCTCGCAGGAGAAATATGAGGAGAGATAGGAGACGATACTTCGTATATATCTCAAAGAAGCTTCGGAACTTTGCAAAAGAATAGAGGCAAGTACGTACTTTTCAAGGAAAGTATTCTTTTGCAAAGTTCCTTCATCAACAAAAATCAAAGATCGCTACCACAATAGATTTTTCCTTAAAGATCGCTTGTTAAGCAATATTCAAGGAAAAAGAGGCAAGATGTAGGATCATAATATCGCAACGTACAAGGCTCGCGAGATTAATAAACGACGGTGTCGCGAGGGAGTCGCAGTGGGAGCTACAATAAACGACGCGATGAATAACGACACCCAAAACAATTGGAAGACACAAAACCTCGGCGAGAGTTAAGAAGTGTCGCGAGAGTGAATGTTTGTGCACTGCGACACTTCGCGAGACATTCCCGAAAATAAAGGGTAGCTTAGCATCATCCACTATGTATTACCCTATATAAAGGGCTAAATGAGTCTGTACAGAGAGAGATCTTTTTGGGGAAATTGTTGAGCAAGTCATTAGGAGAGAGAAAGTTTAAGAGTGTTTTAACTTCTAAGTGTAACTCTATTTTCCTGTGTAAACACTTCATGAATTCAATCAATAAATACTCTTGATCTTACATCTTTCAATGGATTAATTAAGCAAAATCGAGTAAGGGGTGTAGTGTGGGATTTCCCGCAACTACAATATCTTTGAAGCTGTCAACACCTCCTGACTTGGAACCAGCATTATCCCCAGAAGACATCTCAACAGGAGTTCTTTTCTTCATTCTACAATAAAAAACATGAGTCAGTACTTGTATAAAAACGCGTGAGATGTGTAGGCACACACGACAGAACACACATTCACGTTGGAGGACACAAGGATGGTATTGGGTCCAAACACCGGTATTGCTCCAGTCTCAAGTCCGGTGTTGATCAAGTCACAAGTCCGGTATTGCTCAAGTTTCAAGTCTGGTATTGCTCAAGTTTCAAGTCCGGTGTTGCTCAAGTCTTAAGTCCGGTATTGATCAAGTCACCAGTCCGGTATTGCTCAAGTCTCAAGTCCGGTATTGATCAAGTCACAAGTCCGGTATTGCTCAAGTTTCAAGTCTGGTATTGCTCAAGTTTCAAGTCCGGTGTTGCTCAAGTCTCAAGTCCGTATTGATCAAGTCACCAGTCCGGTATTGCTCAAGTCTCAAGTCCGGTATTGATCAACTCACAAGTCCGGTATTGCTCAAGTTTCAAGTTCGGTGTTGATCAAGTCACAAGTCCAGTATTGATCAAGTCACAAGTCCGGTATTGCTCAAGTTTCAAGTCAAGTATTTATCAAAGTCACAAGGCTGGTATTCGAATAAAACAGCGCACGCAGCAGGCCGGTTTTCGGTCGAAACACTGAGGTTCGACGTTCGATCAGCACGCGGCGGGTCCCACTTGATCCCATCCCCAGATTGGTCGAAGCAGACACAGCCGTCCCCAATCAAATCTCTCTCCAGAAGAAGGTGTTTCAGCTCCAACACTTCAACGCTCTCCCGGGCCTGTTCCAGAAGATGCTTCAACGCTTTCTACAGGACCCATATTTACATTTGAGCACACAAGGTTCATTTTTTAAAAAGCAAGCTTGCTCACATCGGGTCCCACGTTCGAGCAAAGCAAACAACAAGGCCGATGTTTGGTCAAAGCATCAAGTCCGGTGTTTAGTCAAGCTATTTGGTCGGTGTTTGGTCGAAGTAGCAAGATGACACTCGAGCAATTACATCAACCGTACGGTCAAAGTAGGCGCAGGACATGGCCGACGTTTGAAACATGTACATGGTGGTCCCGCGTTTGATCGAAGCATGCACATCTGCCCATATTCGAATCAAGCATGCTTATATCGGGTCCCACGTTCGATCAAGCAGACGCAACGGACCCACGATTAACCAAAAACAGCACATCAAGCCCACGTTCGATCAGCAGTGCAAGAGTCCCACGAACGAAACAGCGTAACAGATCCATTAAGCAGGCAAGACCGACATCATGCTAGGGGAACACTCTCCCGGACGCCTCTTGAACGTGACATGCTCCAAGGACAGGATGACCCGTCTCTCCGGGTAACATCTAACTTTGTCTCATAAGCTTTGTCTTTAATCGTCACCATCTCATGCCTACCCCACAATGGTGTAACCATTACGTGCTAGGGCGAGGGGACTTAATGTTGATGGTGGATTTTCATTTAAGGTTAAAATTGTAAAAACCAGAAAATCATGCGCCGACATCTTGTAAAAGATAAAGCCATTAATAAGTGTTGGATACTCATTCACTTTACTAATTCACCTAGAATGGAGCATGTGGCAACAATCCCATTCTGTGAATACATGAAATTCATCCAGGTTGGAGCATGTAGCAACAATCCCATATAACCTGTGAATTTATAGCATTATTAATTAATGCGTAAGCAGCCTTGTATTTCTTGTACTCATTATCAGTGCGGCATGACGACTGAGTGTTGCTCTCAGCAGAGCAACACGAACCTCCAAGCATTATAATGAAAGCATGTACGAAATACCCGTACAGGTTGCTGGTAGGCTTGGAAATGTTACCTACAAATGTAACTGCAAGTGCACAGTGTCGACTAGCAACACAGGGCAAGTACAGGTCGATCCACAGAGATTTGGGGTGTGTAAAATTGACTTTAAAGCTTCACTAACTGATTTCTAAGAGAAATGACACAATAATGGTTTGATTGGGTGTCGATACGACAAGGTGGAGTTGTGACTGTAATCTAAAGACAAATAAGTAAGAGGTGTTGTAAACAAATGGCCGAGAGTACTAGGGTGGTTGAATCCACCTTCTAATCCTATGCTAAGGCAACACAAATTCTCGGTGTGTTCTTGTGCCTTCCCTTGAAGGCCTCGAGATGGATGCTTGGTTAACTAATTCCCTCACTCACCCCTAGTATCAATGGTCTTCTTACAGTACCATTGATCACATGTTAGTTTAAGTAAACAGCTAACTATAATCTTAAACACTACTACACAGCAAGAACAATATGAGAATTTGATTAACTTGACATCAAATCAGGGGTTTCATCTACACCCTAGTGATTGAATTAAAACATCATCAAAGTAAATAACACACAACTGAAAATAAGAAACAAAAATAAAACCTAAAATTTCAGACTGACCTCTCACACAAGGAACAATTCTAATTTATACCTCTCCTTCTTCTCTAACACTCAAAATCAACATTAAATGCATACCCAATTGTCTGAATTGGTTGTCTCATCTTCCAATTCGGCTCTGCAAGCCATTAATGCTCTGTTGATGAAACCCTAGCTCCATCTATCTCCAACTTAGCTTCTAGGGTTATGGGAGAAGCTATGAAAGAGATAGCTAGACCTAGAGAAGTGGTGAAGGCGGCTGCTGGTGCTGGTGTTGTCGGGGGAAGAAGCTGGTACTGGTGGTTCTGCAACTGGTCGGGGGAAGGGAAAGGAGATGGTGCTCTGGTGTTTTTGTCGGGGGAGAAGAGATGAAGTGAAGGTGAGGATGGGGGGTGTTTGGTCGATGGGTGGAGGGGTAGGTGGTTTCGGTGTTGGGCGGACGCAGCGAGTGGTGATGAGAGGGATGAAGCGACCGTTGGATGCGGATAGGTAATTCAATCTTAACGGCTCAGGATGGGACGGGCTTGGGTTCGGGTTATGGGTCGGGCCTTGGATTGCTCAAGCCCATATCTTTGTAAATGGGTTGCTTCTTGTTGGGTTGCAACTGATGCGCACGCGGGCTGTAGCTTTCTGCTCCATAGACGCTCGTCTCCAATTTTATGCTCTTTTGGCTCCTTAATTTCTCCGAGCTTTATTTACTACCTAAAAACACAAAATTAATTAGTACAAGTATTTATTCTTGAAAACAGAGAAAATACAGAATTTGGGATAATATCTGATTTCTAAGCACAAAAGATGAGTTAAATGCCAATAAAAAGATGTAGAAATATGCAATATTTGGCACTCATCAAATACCCCCAAACCTGAATTTTACTTGTCCTCAAGTGAAACAGAAATTAAGAAATCCTAACTATACCATTGTCGCTGGTCTCTAGAATGCATTTAGCGTATGCACTAAGCCTTTAAACCCCTAGGTGTCCCTAGTGGACGATTTGTAGTCTCGTGAGGGTTTACCAGAGGTGTGGTCGGTTGTCAATCCGTCAAATATAATTTCACTTTCTCAATCAACTAGATATAAATATAGTACTCGATAAGAAAGAGTTCGTATCCACAGAGAGGCGTTTGTTGTTATAAACTTTTAGTTTCTAAAGTAACCCAAGGTATGTTTGTTGTATTTAAGCAAATAAAAGTAATTAAAAGCAAAGTAAGTAATTCGAGTAATCAATAAGGAGAGAATATTGGTCAAGGGATGGTATCATTCACAAACATGTATTTTCATCAATGATTAGAATTGGTATTTAATCTCGTATTTATTAAAAGTCCTAGGATATCTTGATCGCAAGTATAACCCGTTAATTTCTGTTTTCATCACAACCACATTAAAAGATGCATATGTGAATTCTTCGTCGAAAGCAACCTAAAGTGTAAAAGCACAATTAAGTTTAACTCCCTAAAAGCATTAAGATTTATGGAATAAGACTCATCAATGCAAACGAATGTGTAAAAGCACTAAACGTTTTAACAAAAGTTATGATTCACTTGTGACTAGTAGGATATATCACTACAAGCTCTAACCACAATTATGCTACTTAGAATCGGGGATAAACAACTTTTTCGTATTGAAAACCCTAATATAGCTCTAGAGATGAACACAAATCGGATTGATTAGGACTCAACCTAACAAGTTTTCAAATCTTATAACACTATTAATTGTGAATCACAAACAATAATTACTCGAGACAAAACTAATTCATTGAATCAAAAGCATGTTGAGAAATCAACTTTTATCCCATAACCAATAAGATGTTTAGCTACTCATAGCTATGGAGTTCATCATCATCAATATTCAATAATAAAACAAGGAAGAAGAAGAACAAAACCAAACCCTAGAAGCGTAAAAAAAAAGTGGCTCTCCAAAAGAATTCCAAGAAAAAGATATATCCCATAAGTTGTAGAAGACCTTCCCTTTTATAGCTTTTCTCCAACTTCTAAAATTAGGTCTAGTCTTCTAAGTCCATTAGGTGAAAATCCACCAAGCCCATAAGGATGAGAAACCCGTGTAGAAAATACGCCCCAAGAACGGTCGCCGGAAGTCTGGGATTGTGGCCGGAAATCGGCCGGAAAGTTGCCGGAAAACAGCTACGGTGACCGGCAAAGTCCGCCCGGTCACCGGTCAACGAGTCGGATCGGTCGGGTCAACGAGTCACCTCGGGTCAAAGCGAATCGGTCGAGTCAACTCAAGTCAGACCGAGTTGTGTGAGTCAGGGCTGAGTCACTGTCTGAGTTAAACCCAAGTCAGCTAAAAACGAATCACCGTGTCAGTGTAGCCGGGTCCGACTGAACCTGACATGACCCAGGCTATTGCACTGGCCTGACCGTGTGTAGCACAATCCTTGTGCATTACTACCAGCCCTGATGGCTACTCCTTCCTTTGCATAGCAAACTCAAACCCATTCCAGCTCCAGCCATTGTGACCATGGCAGCATCACAAAACATTCCCATTTCCATCTCAACTTGCACTTTCTCCATTTGCAGAAACATCAAGCTATGGCAATCAGCTCCAATACTCAATTCCAGTTCAGCTCATAACATCCTGCAAAACCACCTGAGTTGCAACTCCAATCCACCTCTACCACAGTTCTTTCATATTAACCTGCACAATATACACCTCCCTGTAAACTTCCAACCGCCAACTCCAATTCCACAGCTCAAGCCATACTGCAGCATCTGCTATCATCAGCCTCAAATCCATTTGCATTTCATTAGAATCACAGCAACACCACCAGAGACCTCCTCCATTCATTCATCTCAGACCCATATTTTTAGCTCAGTTCCATATGCTCTCTATCTGGTTCAACCACTGTGAACTGAGCCATTCCTTGCTTGCCTGAACTGCTCCTCATACTCACCAGCACACCCACTACTTCAATTGGCTGGTGTGAACCTGCAATCACCAGTTCATAACAACTCTCTCCAGAAACAGCACCAATGCCAGCTCCTCCATTGCCATTTAATCACAGCATTGCACCCAACTTCCTCACTTAGCTCCAGACTCATTAGCCTGCCAAACTCCAGTCTAACCTTGAGCCCATTCATCCCATGGCAACCTGAGCTTCACATTCCAGCTCTAAATACCAGCAATACCTGCATAACCTAAGCATTCATCTAGGACTTCACATAGACTGACTCCATAACCTGCAAACCGTTCACCATTTCTGTTGCCTGTACTTTCAGTCGACACACAGCCACATGCTCCTTCCCTGTAATCAACACAATCTCCTTCTCAGTTCACTCCCAGGCCTTAATACCACCAGCACTGATTTACCCATTCTAGATTCAAACCCAGCTCTACATTCACAGCCTCAACAATTCCTTCATACACAAAGCATCATTGCACCATGGCAAAACCCATTTCAAATCTCCATTGAATCTGAGCCAGACCCAAGTCTTAAACAACTTCATCTCTGACCTCAAAAACCCCCCAGAGCCACCATGAATCAAAACCCTAATTCCTCTTCAGCTCTGCCAAAATCAACCTCAGAACTTGAATCTGCTCTACACCCAAGCACCAATTCCCGCTTTGGTCTTCGGCAGTGAATCAATCACACCCATTTCTGATTTTCAGCTGAAACTTCAAACCCTAACTTTAATTCATCAACCAGCTTCAATTTCAGTACCAATAGCTCTCTATCTCCATTTCCTCTGCCAGCCGATGCTCTTGATATTCTCTGATCTATTGAAGAGCAATAAGACCTTCACTTCTTCTCGAAATCAGTAGCAGCAACCACTGCTATTTTCTTTATCAGATGCAAAATGAACTTTGTGGAAGAAAACGAGTTTCTTCACAAACCAAGCTGATAAGGCTGCTGTACGGCCATATTTAGGCACCCAGATAATGGATATGGGCCACCCAGTTTAGAGTTAGCTTGTCGGTTTCGAGGAACAGACAATTATTTGCTTATAACCTTCTCATACGGACCGGAATGGCCTCGTTCTTTCGCCGATAGCTTCGCCTTTTTGCTCTTTTCCGCTTAAATGAATGATTTCTTCTCCTTTTGTTCTCGGTGACTCCATTGCACCTATAAAACTCAAAAGCACGCGTAAAGTACACAATTCACAAGAAAAATAGCAAAGAAAGCATAAACTCTATATAGTAAATACGGTGTATTCTACACCTATCAGATTCCCCCACACTTAGACTTTGCTAGTCCTCGAGCAAATCAAACAAAACAATAAAATACAACAACTCCGTGTCGTCGAGTCTACGGTCACTTTTAGCATAAATAACAAGCCTTTAAACCCCTAGGTGTCCCTAGTGGACGAGTTATAGTCTCGTGAGGGTTTACTAGAGATATACCCACAAAACCTATTTTTCCAACTTACTAGTTCTCCGTAATGATAGTATCCAACGCGCTAAGAAGACATAGATATTCTGCACACTAGTCATAAGAAGTTAGACACATAAATGAACACAATCTCATTCTTAAAAGTTGAGAGAGAAGTAACCATCCCTTCTCGACTAAAATTCGGGTTCGGAGTGATCAAAAGTCTCGACTCTGCCTCACAAGAAAGGGTTTTATGAAATTGCTCTCAATAATAAATAGCTCTTTATGGGTCACACATGTGTCCAGGTTGGAATGAAGAGAGAATCCTGAGACACGTTGAATGGTAGGAAGGCATAACCCTCCGAATGTTTTGAAAACCCACATCTTTTATATATTTTTGAAAACCCATTTTTCTGACGATCTCTTCGAAAGGAAATCAACCATTTAACGAAGGTGAGAATATGCTTACTTACCTCGTTATCCGTTCAACGTGCAGCTAGCACCACTCTCACAGCATCCATAGAAACGTCTTCGGTCTTCTAACGGTGTCTTCATCTTCGTCTTCGATCTTCAACTCTTGATGATAACTCTCGAACTTCGTAGAATCTTGACAATATGACTCTTTCCCTCAAATTCCTTGTCGCTTGATACTTCATTATAGATATTCCTTCTTTCCATAGGCTTTATTGAAAGAATACAAAAATAAACTATACAAACCAAAAAAAAATTTTTTTTTTTTTTTTTTTTTTTTTTTTTTTTTTTTTTTTTTTTTTTTTGAATAACAAATAAAAATAAAACAAAATAAAAACATTTTTTTTTTGTTTTTTTTTTTTTTTTTTTTTTTTTTTTTGTTTTTTTTTTTTTTTTTTTTTTTTTTTTTTTTTTTTTTTTTTTTTTTTTTTTTTTTTTTTGAGACAAGAGAAAGTAAAATACAAAAATAAAAATGTAAGTACAATGCCATGGTATAAATACTTTACCGCTTGAATCTTCACAACTTATATGTCTTGATATCATAAACTTCTCGAACTTTTATCCTCGATAATTTCCGCTCTTGTATTATAGTCTTCAACTTATAAAAATTCTGCCCCTGTTTTGTTGCTTTACTTAAATTTGAAATCTGCCCATTTCTGTATCGTTGCTTGTAAACCTCGAACGTGTTCAACTTTCCTTCGAATTTGTGATGCTCCTCTTGTTGATGATGATGGTGTTTCTATGGACCCGTTGGTGTAGAGAGAGATAAAGTGGATGGTGCTAACTGCGAACAAGATCACAAGTGGTATGTAAGTTAGCAATTCGATGTCACCAACATGGTTGATAAAAATAGCACTCAAGAGATCAAAATAGTGCTTCTATGGTGGGAAATTGGACAGCTCACCATTCTGCACGGAATTTACGTACGGTGACACACACTCAAAAGCACAATTTAGACAGGTACAAAGAATTGAAGGTTGGTGCCTCACATTATGTAACATGGGTAGTCTCCACTATAGGGGATCACTGTTCTAATACCGAATTCAGTCTGCACCTTATTTGCCATTGGCATGGTTAAATCCAACTTTAACTCTCATACAATTAAGAAACCCGATCATGTTCTCTGTCATCTCTAAGTTCAGTCACTATTGTGAGATTCTCGATGTAATCTTAGCGACATGTATACTATGTGACTCTAAATTAACTACAAGTTGGAGGTTTCTTATTCACTAGTTCACAAAAAAGTTGAAAAATTGCAAAAATTTACAACATAAACCACTCCCCCACACTTAAACTTTACATTGTCCTCAATGTAAATTGAATCGTCCAAAGTAAGTCAAGGTGGGAAATCCTAATAAGAAATCAGCAAAAACAAAGAAAACAAAACAAGAAAAACTAAAAACAAGAAAAGAAATAAATACAAGACAAGACAAGAAATACTCATCCTTTGGGTTGCCTCCCAATTAGCGCTTGGTTTAAAGTCGTCAGCCCGACTATCTCCTTGCTTTCTATGACTCCTCCAGAGGGAGCACATCCACAAAGTTAACTCCTTCCACCACTTCGGAAGTGAAGTTCTCATAATATGGTTTCAACCGGTGCCCATTCACTTTAAGTTCCTTCCCTGTAGCTATACTACGAATTTCCCTTTGCACCATGAGAAAACACATTAGTAACAATAAAAGGTCCGATCCATCGTGACCTTAGTTTACCCGGAAATAAATGCAAGCGAGAATTAAACAAAAGCACTTTCTTCCCAATGCAAAATTGTTTCCTAGAAATCATGTTATCATGGAATGCTTTCGTATTTTCTTTGTAAATCCGTGAACTCTCGAATGCATCATTGCGAAGCTCCTCTAGCTCTTGGAGTTGTAACTTCCTTTGCTTTCCAGCCCCATCCATCTCCATGTTGCATTGTTTAATAGCCCAAAACGCCTTATGCTCAATTTCCACGGGTAAGTGACAAGGTTTACCATACACAAGCCTAAAAGGAGACATTCCAATAGGTGTTTTATATGCGGTTCTATACGCCCACAAAGCATCATTAAGTCGCATGCTCCAATCCTTCCTTGTCGGGTTCACCGTCTTTTCTAGAATAGATTTCACCTCCCGATTAGACACCTCGGCTTGTCCATTGGTTTGTGGATGATAAGGTGTTGCAATCTTGTGCGACACATTGTACTTCCTTAACAAGCTTTGCAAAAACCTGTTTTTGAAGTGAGAACCCCCATCGCTAATTATCGCCCTTGGAATTCCAAACCTCGCAAAAATATTAGCTTGCACGAAATCTGAAACAACTTTAGAATCATTAGTTGGGGTGGCTTTAGCTTCCACCCATTTCGAGACATAATCAACCGCAAGTAAGATATAAAAATTCCCATGTGAGTTGACAAAGGCCCCATAAAATCAATACCCCATACATCAAAAACTTCAATAAATTGAATAAAAGTTTGTGGCATTTGATTTCGGACACCTAGATTGCCGGTTCTTTGACACCTATCACAAGTTGTACAAAATATATGTGCATCCTTAAACAAAGTTGGCCAATAAAAACCACTTTCAAGTACCTTGTGCGCGGTTCTCTTACTCCCAAAATGTCCTCCGCAAGCATATGAGTGGCAAAAAGACAAGATAGAGTTAAATTCAGATTCGGGCACGCACCTTCGTATTACTTGGTCACTACCATGTTTCCACAAGTATGGATCATCCCATATGTATTGGTTCCCTAACCTCTTTAGTTTGTCCCTCTCAGCGCGAGACAAGTTCTTTGGGATTTGTTTAGAAACTAAGTAATTGACAATATCGGCATACCATGGTTCTCCAAGGGCAATCGAGAAAAGTTGCTCATCCGGGAAACTTTCACGCAACGGGATAGTCTCCTTGTCCACAGCAAGTCGGCTCAAGTGATCCGCAACGGTGTTCTCAATCCCTTTCTTGTCTTTGATTTCAATATCAAACTCTTGCAAGAGTAAAATCCACCGTATGAGCCTCGGTTTCGCCTCTTTCTTTGTAAGCAAGTACTTAAGCGCTGCATGATCAGAAAAGACAACAACTTTTGTACCAATTAGATATGAGCGAAACTTTTCTAAAGCAAAAACAATGGCTAATAACTCTTTTTCAGTGGTTGTGTAGTTTTGTTGAGCCTCATTTAACGTTCTAGAAGCATAATAGATAGCATGAGGAAGCTTCCCCACACGTTGCCCAAGCACCGCACCAACCGCATAATCACTAGCATCACACATGAGTTCAAACGGCTTACTCCAATCCGGTGGTTTAATGATAGGGGCTGAGATCAAAAGTTCTTTCAAACGATTGAATGCCGCCATACATTTCTCATCAAAGTGAAAAACCACATCTTTTTGCAATAAGTTACAAAGTGGTGATGTTATCTTGGAAAAGTCCTTGATGAACCTACGATAAAAACCTGCATGACCAAGAAAAGAGCGTATCTCCCTCACCTTAGTGGGAGGGGTTAGAGCACGAATAAGGTCTATCTTAGATTTATCAACTTCCAAGCCTTTAGAAGATATTATATGGCCTAAAACTATGCCATGAGTTACCATGAAATGGCACTTCTCCCAATTTAGCACAAGATTTGTTTCAACACATCGTTCAAGGATTAGAGACAAATTGTTCAAGCAAAGGTCAAAAGAATCACCAAAGACACTAAAGTCATCCATGAACACTTCGATTATGTTGAAAACATAATCGAAAAGATACTTACCATACACCTTTGAAAAGTAGCCGGAGCATTGCATAAGCCAAAAGGCATCCTTCTATAAGCAAAAGTACCGAAAGGACAAGTGAAAGTGGTTTTCTCTTGGTCCTCCGGGCGCTATCACAATCTGATTATAACCGAATAGCCATCAAGAAAGCAATAGTAAGAGTGTCCAGCTAAACGTTCAAGCATTTGATCAATAAAAGGTAAAGGAAAGTGATCTTTTCTAGTGGTGGCATTCAATTTTCTATAATCAATACAAACCCTCTAACCGGTTTTGCACACGAGTTGGGACAAGTTCATTCTTATCATTCTCCACCACCGTCACACCCGATTTCTTAGGTACCACTTGTACCGGGCTTACCCACTTGCTATCGGATATGGGGTAGATAACACCCACTTCCAAAAGCTTGAGTATCTCCTTTTTCACAACTTCCATCATGGGAGGATTCAAACGACGTTGCGCGTCCCTTTTAGGCTTTGCATCATCCTCCAAACGAATTTTGTGCATACAAACGGCAGGGCTAATACCCTTGATATCGGCAATTGTCCATCCTATGGCCGTCTTGTACTTCCTTAGCACCCTCAAAAGTTTTTGCTCCTGTAAATCATTAAGCTTATTAGAAACAATCACAGGTAACTCTTCATTATCACCCAAGTACAAATACTTAAGGTGGTTGGAAGAGGTTTCAATTCTAAAATCGGAGATTTAACAATTGAAGGTACAAGCTTTTCATCACTGCATGGTAAAGAAATAAAAGAGATATTATGAGTTTTTGGGCATTCTTGTAGTGAATTGAGATCACCAAGAGCTTCCTTGACTTCATTACCACACTCTACACCATTATCCATGGATGTAGTTAACACGGTTTCCAAAGCATCATCACCGTTTAATTCAAACATTTGTTGTGCCAATGTATCCATCACATCAATGGAGAAACAAGAGTGGACATCGCTAGGATATCGCATCGTCTCGAAAATGTTGAAACGTATTATTTCTCCATCGAACTCCATAGTTAGCGTTCCCTTATCCACATCAATTATAGTTTTTATTGTTTTCATGAAAGGACGCCCAAGAAGCAATGGAAGAGATGAGTCCCGGTGAACCTTTATCCATCTCTAACACACAAAAGTCCGCAGGAAATACGAGTTGATTAACCTGCACAAGAACATCCTCAACAATACCCATTGGGTAGACATTAGAGCGATCGGCTAATTGCAATACAATTTCAGCCTTTTTAAGAGGACCAAGATCAAGTGAATTATACATTGACGCAGGCATAACATTAACTAAGCACCTAAGTCCAACATAGCTTTGTTAAAAGTTGTGTTACCAATTTTGGGGAATGTCAAAACTACCCGGATCCTTGCACTTAAGTGGGAGTTTGTGTTGTAAGATTGTCGAAGCATTCTCCCCCACACTAAGCACTTCATTACCTTTGAGCCTTTGTTTGTTGGTACACAAGTCCTTCAACACCTTTGCATACTTTGGAACTTGCTTGATAGCATCAATGAGTGGTATGTTCACATGGATCTTTTTAAGAACGTCTAAAATCTCCTTTTCTAGTTCCGCCTTCTTAGAGCTTGCAAATCTGCGAGGAAAAGGGAGAGGAGGAACATAAGTAGAAACCGGAGTTTTAGCGTTAGGAATAGGTACCTCAGAAGTTTGGGGAGAATCCTCGGTTTTCTCCTCCAAAACAGGTTCCTTTGGTGTGTCCACCTTGCCCGAATCAGCAACTTCGGGTTGCACAAGTTGTGTACCGCTTCTCAATGTAATAGCATTGACACCCTCTTTTGGGTTAATAGGTTGAGAAGGAAGTCTCCCACTATTTTGTGCCTTCAAATTGTTGATATCAACCACCATGGAGCCCATTTGTGTTTGCAACTCCTTAATAGCACTCTTAGTCTCTTGTTGACTTTCCTTGAACATGGTGGAAATACCTTGCATAAAAGTTTGAAGCTTTGCATCAATATCAACACCTTGAGTTTGCATTGATTGTTGTGCTTGAGGTTCTTTGAAATTGTTGTTGTTGTGGTTGAAATCCACTAGGATGGTTGAAAGTAGGTTGTTGAATGGCTCCTTGCTTGTTAGCATAGCTAAAATTGGGGTGATCTCTCCATCCCGGATTGTAAGTGTTGGAGTAGGGATCATACCGTCTTGGTTGATTGGAAAGATCGCATTAGCTTGCTCGTCTTCATAAGATTGAGGAGAAGTTGGTATAACCGCGGATGCAACTTGTTGCAACATTGCTGTCATGTTACCCATTTGTTGACGAAGTTCCTCCACCTCGCTCACTTCACTCACCCTTCTTAGAATCACATCCGAACCACGACTTAAGAATTGTTGTGAGTTCGCTGCCATGTTTTCAATCAACTCTCTAGCTTGTGCCACCGTCTTACTAACTAGTGCACCACCACACGCAGCGTCAATAAGATTCCTATCACTTGATTGGAGTCCTTCATAGAAGTATTGGATGATCATAGCGTCACTAAATTGGTGGTGAGGGCAGCTTGCAACCAATCTCTTGTACCGTTCCCAACATTCATATAAGGATTCTCCTACGTTTTGCTTCATCCCACAAATTTCTTTGCGAATTTGAGTAGCCTTGGATGCAGGAAAATATCTCTCCAAAAGAGTTTCTTCAACCCATTCCATGTTGTGACACTTAGGAGGTAAATAGTACAACCAATCCTTAGCACTATCCATTAAAGAGAAACGGAAAACCTTCAACATTGCACCATCCGCCTCAACATTTGCTGGAAGCATAGCCGTGACAATGGTGTGGAAGTCCAAAAGATGTTTGTTAGGATCTTCATTCACCATGCCATGGAATTTTGGTAATTCTCTAAGCAACCCCGGCTTTATCTCAAAAGTAGAGTTCGTTTGAATACACCCCTGTTGTGTATCAAGCCTATGAGAAGCCAAGTCCTTGAGTGAACGATTTGCATCACCCATTGTTTCTTCTTCTTCCACGTGTGGTTCCTCTACGATTGGAACCTCTTTTTCTCCTTCGTGTTGTTGGAAAATCTCTTCTCCTACTTCCTCCTCGTGCTCGTCCGTTGTGTTTCGCCTTGGTTGGAGTATTGTGCCGCGTCTAGTAGCTATCCCGCACCTTGGATAATTCCAATCCTTAGAAGCCAGATATTATGCACCTGAAAACAATTCTCCAAAACAAGTGAGAAACAGGACAAGAACCGAAAAGCAAAGATAAAAGCAGAAATTGTAAAAAGAAACTAAAAACTCAATAACAAGCCGTATGCCTCCCAAGGCAATGGCGCCAAAATTTGGTCGGTTGTCAATCCGTCAAATATAATTTCACTTTCTCAATCAACTAGATATAAATATAGTACTCGATAAGAAAGAGTTCGTATCCACAGAGAGGCGTTTGTTGTTATAAACTTTTAGTTTCTAAAGTAACCCAAGGTATGTTTGTTGTATTTAAGCAAATAAAAGTAATTAAAAGCAAAGTAAGTAATTCGAGTAATCAATAAGGAGAGAATATTGGTCAAGGGATGGTATCATTCACAAACATGTATTTTCATCAATGATTAGAATTGGTATTTAATCTCGTATTTATTAAAAGTCCTAGGATATCTTGATCGCAAGTATAACCCGTTAATTCCCTGTTTTCATCACAACCACATTAAAAGATGCATATGTGAATTCTTCGTCGAAAGCAACCTAAAGTGTAAAAGCACAATTAAGTTTAACTCCCTAAAAGCATTAAGATTTATGGAATAAGACTCATCAATGCAAACGAATGTGTAAAAGCACTAAACGTTTTAACAAAAGTTATGATTCACTTGTGACTAGTAGGATATATCACTACAAGCTCTAACCACAATTATGCTACTTAGAATCAGGGATAAACAACTTTTTCGTATTGAAAACCCTAATATAGCTCTAGAGATGAACACAAATCGGATTGATTCCGGACTCAACCTAACAAGTTTTCAAATCTTATAACACTATTAATTGTGAATCACAAACAATAATTACTGAGACAAAACTAATTCATTGAATCAAAAGCATGTTGAGAAATCAACTTTTATCCCATAACCAATAAGATGTTTAGCTACTCATAGCTATGGAGTTCATCATCATCAATATTCAATAATAAAACAAGGAAGAAGAAGAACAAAACCAAACCCTAGAAGCGTAAACAAAAGTGGCTCTCCAAAAGAATTCCAAGAAAAAGATATATCCCATAAGTTGTAGAAGACCTTCCCTTTTATAGCTTTTCTCCAACTTCTAAAATTAGGTCTAGTCTTCTAAGTCCATTAGGTGAAAATCCACCAAGCCCATAAGGATGAGAAACCCGTGTAGAAAATACGCCCAAGAACGGTCGCGGGAAGTCTGGGATTGTGGCCGGAAATCGGCCTAGGAAAGTCGCCGGAAAAACAACTACGGTGGGCAAAGTCCGCCTTGGCCACCGGTCAACGAGTCGGATCGGTCGGGTCAACGAGTCACCTGGGGTCAAAGCGAATCGGTCGAGTCAACTCAAGTCGACCGAGTTGTGTGAGTCGAAATGAGTCACTGTCTCGAGTTAAACCCAAGTCGCCTAAAAATCGAATCATTGTGTCGTGTGTAGCTGGTCCGACCGAACCCGACATGACCTGAGCTATTGCACTGGCCTCGACCGTGTGTAGCACAATCCTTGTGCATTACTACAGCCCTCGATGGCTACTCCTTCCTTTGCATAGCAAACTCAAACCCATTCCAGCTCCAGCCATTGTGACCATGGCAGCATCACAAAACATTCCCATTTCCATCTCAACTTGCACTTTCTCCATTTGCAGAAACATCAAGCTATGGCAATCAACTCCAATACTCAATTCCAGTTCAGCTCATAACATCCTGCAAAACCACCTGAGTTGCAACTCCAATCCACCTCTACCACAGTTCTTTCATATTAACCTGCACAATATACACCTCCCTGTAAACTTCCAACCGCCAACTCCAATTCCACACTCAAGCCATACCGCAAAGATCTGCTATCATCACCTCAAATCCATTTGCATTTCATTAGAATCACAGCAACACCACCAGAGACCTCCTCCATTCATTCATCTCAGACCCATATTTTTAGCTCAGTTCCATATGCTCTCTATCTGGTTCAACCACTGTGAACTGAGCCATTCCTTGCTTGCCTGAACTGCTCCTCATACTCACCAGCACACCCACTACTTCAATTGGCTGGTGAGAACCTGCAATCACCAGTTCATAACAACTCTCTCCAGAAACAGCACCAATGCCAGCTCCTCCATTGCCATTTAATCACAGCATTGCACCCAACTTCCTCACTTAGCTCCGGACTCATTAGCCTGCCAAACTCCAGTCTAACCTTGAGCCCATTCATCCCATGGCAACCTGAGCTTCACATTCCAGCTCTAAATACCAAAGCAATACCGCATAACCTAAGCATTCATCTAGGACTTCACATAGACAGACTCCATAACTCCGCAAACCGTTCACCATTTTCGTTGCCTGTACTTTCAGTCGACACACAGCCACATGCTCCTTCCCTGTAATCAACACAATCTCCTTCTCAGTTCACTCCCAGGCCTTAATACCACCAGCACTGATTTACCCATTCTAGATTCAAACCCAGCTCTACATTCACAGCCTCAACAATTCCTTCATACACAAAGCATCATTGCACCATGGCAAAACCCATTTCAAATCTCCATTGAATCTTAGCCAGACCCAAGTCTTAAACAACTTCATCTCTGACCTCAAAACCCCCAGAGCCACCATGAATCAAAACCCTAATTCCTCTTCAGCTCTGCCAAAATCAACCTCAGAACTTGAATCTGCTCTACACCCAAGCACCAATTCCCGCTTTGGTCTTCGGCAGTGAATCAATCACACCCATTTCTGATTTTCAATTTGAAACTTCAAACCCTAACTTTAATTCATCAACCAGCTTCAATTTCAAAGTACCAATAGATCTCTATCTACATTTCCTCCGCCAGCCGATGCTCTTGATATTCTCTGATCTATTGAAGAGCAATAAGACCTTCACTTCTTCTCGAAATCAGTAGCAGCAACCACTGCTATTTTCTTTATCAGATGCAAAATGAACTTTGTGGAAGAAAACGAGTTTCTTCACAAACCAAGCTGATAAGGCTGTGACGGCCATATTTAGGCACCCAGATAATGGATATGGGCCACCCAGTTTAGAGTTAGCTTGTCGGTTTCAGGGAACCGACAATTATTTGCTTATAACCTTATCATACGGACCCGGAATGGCCTCGTTCTTTCGCCGATAGCTTCGCCTTTTTGCTCTTTTCCGCTTAAATGAATGATTTCTTCTCCTTTTGTTCTCGGTGACTCCATTGCACCTATAAAACTCAAAAGCACGCGTAAAGTACACAATTCACAAGAAAAATAGCAAAGAAAGCATAAACTCTATATAGTAAATACGGTGTATTCTACACCTATCAAGGTGTACCCACAAAACCTTCTCCAACTTCAGAGCGTAAAAGAGTCTCAAGCATCCAAGGAGCTATGAGGACATAGAGTTTCTGCATGCTAGTAACACGAAGTTAGAACTACCAAAGAACGCATTCTCATCCTTAAGAGTTGAGCGAGAAATAACCATACCATATGAAAAAATTCGGGTTCGAGAGTGATCACAAGCCTCGACTTCTGCCTCACCAATAGGGTTTTATGAAAATTGCACTCAAAAAGACCGCTTTTTAGTCTCTCATGTGTGCAGCGGGAATAAAGAGAGAAATCCTGCACACGTTGAAGGTGAGAAGGATAACCTTCTGAAATAATTTCTGGAGACTCCACAGAGTTGTGGACAAAAAAAATCTTTTTCTGATGATCTCTAAGAAAGGAAATCAACCATTAGCAAGGATGGGAGTACTCACTAACCTTCACATCCGATCGGCAACTAACACCCCTCTCATAGCATCCATAGAAACGTCTTCAATCTTCGGTCTTCGGTCTTTAACTGTTGATGATGAACTTCTGAACTTCGCAAAAACTTGACAATTTGTAACTTTTCTCTTCATTCATTCATTTTTTTTTTTTTTTTTTTTTTTTTACATGAAATGAAAATAACAATAAAAACAATGAAACTATTAACTCCATGGATGAAGTACTTTATCACTCAATTTTCCATAACTTGTATTGTCTTGATTTCATAAACTTCACTAATTCTCATCTTATTTTCTTTTCTTTGAATTGTTGCATGTAACCTTGGACTATTTCAACTTTTCTTCAAATATTCTGACGTTGCTCGCACCGACGATGATGTGTTTCTATGGATCTGTTGTGTTGTCGAGAGGAAGAGAGTGATGTTAACTGCAAATCGAACTACAAGAAGGAGTTTTCATCTTTAAACGTCACCCTCATGATTGACAAAATTAGCACTCAAGAGATCAAAAATAGTGCTGAAAGTGGTGCGAAGTTGGGTAGCTCACCATTCCTACCGGAATTGACGTACGGTGACACACACTCTAATGCATTTTCTAGAAAGTCACAAAAAATGAATGTCGGTGCCTCGCTTGATGTAAAAATGGGTAGTCTCCACTATGGGTGATCACAATTCTACTACCAAATATCTTTGCAGCACCTAATTCGCCCTCCGGCATGGTTAAATCCAACTTTAACGCTCTAATCAACTAAGGAACCCGATTGTGTTCTCCAGTACTTCCAAATTCAGTTATTTCGGTCACACTCTCTATGTAAACATAGCTAGAAGCATGTTAGTGACTCTAAGATCTCTAAAAGTTGGAGGTTTTATGCAAGTATTTACAAAAGAGTTTTGAAAAATTTTTCTTTTTTTTTTTTTTTATTTTTTTTTTTTTTTGATTTTTTTTTTTTTTGATTTTTTTTTTTTTTAACAAGACTAAAAACTCTATATGCAAATCACATCCCCAAACCTAAATCTAACATTGTCCTCAATGTGTCAACAGTTGATAAGAATCTAAACAGTCACATACCATGAGAACTATGTTGAGTGGAGAAAAGGGAAGAGATTACCGGATGCAAGAGGATGTTGCTAAACCATAGTAGGATGAATGCTTTGAAAGCAAACAACAAGAGCACAAGACAAAAAGTTTGGTTAGCACATATCTAAAAAGAAAATAAAAAGGGAAAGAGAATGGATTTTTAGTCCATATGTATGTACAAAAGTGAACTAGTTTAGTCCACATAGATGGGGTCTTCCAGGTCTACGGTCTCGACTTCTGGTGGAAGATGCTCCAGAAATGGTTTCAATCTCTGACCATTGACCTTGAAGATGTTCTTGGTGGCTGGGTTTTCGGTTTCAACAGCTCCATGGGGGAAAACAGTACGTACCAAGAATGGACCTGACCATCGAGAACGTAACTTTCCTGGAAACAAATGCAAACGAGTGTTGTACAATAAAACTTTTTGAACAGGTGTGAAAGAATTGCGCAAAATGCGCTTGTCGTGAAATACTTTCATTCTTTGTTTGTACATTTTGGCACTATCATATGCATCATTTCTTAATTCTTCTAACTCATTGAGTTGAAGTTTTCTTTGGGTACCAGCCTTATCAAGATCAAAATTCAGTTTCTTTACAGCCCAATATGCACGATGTTCTAACTCTACAGGTAGATGAAAAGCTTTACCGTGCACAAGTCTGTAAGGGGACATGCCAATGGGGGTCTTGTATGCAGTTCTATAGGCCCACAAAGCATCATTTAAACGTAAAGACCAATCTTTCCTAGAATGATTGTGGTCTTCTCAAGAATATGCTTAATTTCCCTATTAGAAACTTCTACTTGGCCACTGGTTTGAGGATGGTAAGGTGTTGCTACCTTATGAGTGATTCCATACTTGCGCACAAGTGATTCAAAAGGTCTATTGCAAAAATGACTACCTCCATCACCGATTATTGCTCTAGGTGTTCCAAAGCGGGAGAAAATGTTTTCTTTAAGAAAAGAAAGAACAACTTTATGATCATTTGTTTTGGATGCAATGGCTTCTACCCACTTAGAGACATAATCAACAACAACAAGAATGTACAACTTACCTTCAGAGTTAGGAAATGGACCCATGAAATCAATACCCCACACATCAAACAACTCAACAATCAAAATGGGTTGTAAGGGCATCATGTTTCTCTTAGAGATATTTCCTAATTTCTGGCATCGGTCACACGCAACACAAAAAGCATGACTATCCTTAAATAATGTTGGCCAATAGAAACCACTCTGCAAGATCTTTGCAGCAGTTTTCTTGGCACTAAAGTGGCCTCCACATGCATGGTCATGACAGAAAGAGATGACATCCCGTTGTTCAGAATTGGGGACACATCTCCTAATGATTTGGTCTTGGCAATACTTAAACAGATATGGGTCATCCCAAAGGAAATGTTTAACTTCAGCCAAGAATTTAGAACGGTCTTGTTTAGACCAATGCAAAGGCATTCTACCTGTAGCAAGGTAGTTCACGATATCAGCAAACCACGGCATTTCAGACACAAGCATCAATTGTTCATCAGGGAATGATTCTCTAATAAGCACGGATTCATCAACAGATTCAACATTCAACCTAGACAAGTGATCAGCAACAACATTTTCCGACCCTTTCTTATCTCGAATTTCGAGGTTGAACTCTTGTAACAAGAGTATCCATCGAACTAGACGAGCCTTAGCATCTTTTTTAGACAAAAGATATTTCAATGCAGCATGGTCAGAATATATGATGACTTTAGATCCTATAAAATAAGATCTAAACTTATCCAATGCAAACACAACAGCTAGCAACTCTTTCTCAGTTGTTGAATAATTCAGTTGAGCATCATTAAGTGTTTTACTAGCATAGTAGATCACATAAGGGAGTTTGTCTACTCGCTGGCCCAAAACAGCTCCTACAGCATAGTCAGACGCATCACACATAATTTCAAATGGTAAGGTCCAGTCGGGTGGTCTGACTATAGGGGAAGATGTAAGGAGAGCCTTCAATTGCTCCCATGCTTCCTTACAAGCATCATCAAAGACAAATGCAACATCTTTTGCAAGAAGATTACACAAAGGTCTTGAAATTTTACTAAAGTCTTTGATGAATCGGCGGTAAAAACCCGCATGGCCTAAGAATGATCTTATGTCCCTCACGGTAACGAGGTTGAGGCAAGTGTTGAATGAGATCAACCTTGGCTTTGTCTACTTCTATGCCTTTTTCCGAGATGATATGCCCTAGAACAATTCCTGAGTTAACCATGAAATGACATTTTTCCCAATTCAAAACCAAATTCTTTTCCTTACATCGAATCAGAACACGAGTAAGATGATGCAAACATTCATCAAAAGAAGACCCAAAGACAGAAAAATCATCCATGAAAATTTCAAGAAACTTATCTACCATGTCAGAAAATATGCTCATCATGCAACGTTGAAAAGTAGCGGGTGCATTACACAACCCAAAAGGCATACGAGGATAAGCAAATATTTCATAAGGACACGTAAATGTGGTCTTTTGTTGGTCTTCGGGTGCTATGTGAATTTGGTTGTAGCCCGAATAGCCATCTAAGAAACAATAGTGATTATGTCTCGACAACCTTTCTAGCATTTGGTCAATGAAGGGAAGGGGAAAATGGTCTTTCTTTGTTACTGTGTTCAGTTTTCTATAATCAATACAAACTCGCCACCCTGTGGTCACACGGGTGGGGACAAGCTCATTCATTTCATTTTGAACTACAGTAATGCCAGACTTTTTGGGTACCACTTGAATGGGACTGACCCACTGGCTATCTGGAACTGGGTAAATGATACCCGCATCAAGCAATTTCAAAATCTCACCTTTGAAAACATCTCTCATATTGGGGTTAAGTCTCCTTTGCATTTCCCTAGATGGTTTAGTATTCTCTTCAAGATTTATGTGATGCATGCAAATTGTGGGACTTATACCTTTAAGATCTGAGATGGTCCAACCTAAGGCTCCTTTATGTTCTTTAAGCACTTCTAAGAGTTGACTTTCCTGCTCTGTGTCTAAACATGATGCAATAATCACAGGGAAAGTATCATAAGGACCTAAGAAAGCATACTTCAAAGTATCAGGTAATGGTTTCAAATCAAGCTTAGGTGGTTCATCAAGAGGTGAGGCAGATTTGGAATCAGAGAGTGGAAGTGGTTCCACTGCATTCTGCCATTTAGAAATATCCATGGGTGGAACAGATTCAAGCAAAGAGTGAATTTCACCAATGTACTTAGACTCAAAGAGATCTAAGTCAAAGTTATCTAAACATGCTTGCAAAGGGTCCATTGATAAAATGTCGGGCAATGAGTCTTGGATCGACTCTCAATCATGTTAATCTCATGCAAATCAAGTATCATCACAATCAATGGGTTGTTTACTAGTGTTAAAAACATTCAGCTCTACGGTCATGTTACCAAAAGACAATTTCAACACTCCATTACGACAATTTATGATGGCATTGGACGTCGCCAGGAAAGGACGTCCTGAAATAACAGGAATGTGACTATCTGGGTTTTGCACAGGTTGAGTATCTAAGTTGATGAAGTCCACAGGAAAGAAAAATTTATCAACCTTGATTAACACATCTTCAACAATACCATGAGGGATTTTCACAGATCTGTCCGCTAATTGTAGCGTAACAGGAGTGGGTTTCAGCTCCCCAAGACCCAGTTGCACATACACAGAGTATGGCAATAGATTCACACTTGCTCCTAAGTCTAGTAACGCCTTTTCGACCACATGGTCACAATATTGTTGGACTACCTGGGTCTTTAAACTTAGTTGGAATCTTGTTTTGGATTATTGAGCTCACCTGCTCAGTGAGAAAGGCACGCTTATGCACATGAAGCTTTCGCTTTTGTGTGCACAGATCTTTCAAAAACTTAGCATAGGTGGGTATCTGCCTGATTGCTTCGAGAAATGGAATGTTTATGTTAACTCGTTTGAACATTTCCAAAATCTCGTTGTATTGGTTACCCCCTTTCTGCTGCACCAACCTTTGTGGGAATGGAGCAACAGGTGCATGACTTGGCAAAGAAACATCTATATCAGTAGGACTTTTAGGTTTATCAACATGCTCGATTCTTTTTCTACGGTAGATGTTTTCGCGGTGTTGTGTGTACTGGTGAGTCTGATTTAGACTCGCTTGACTGTGGTACACCTATATTGTTCTCAACAACTTTACCACTACGAAGAGTGGTGACAGCATTCACATAACTATGTGAAGTTTCATTGCAGGTTGAAGTACCTGCCTGAAACACATTCTTTGGATTTTGTTGGGGTTGACTAGGAAGTTTTCCTTTTTCTCTCTCATTCAATGCATCACAAATTTGACCCATTTTAAGTTCTAGACTTGTGAAACGTTGGTCGGTGGTCTTCTGAAGTTGTAAAATATTTTGGGTCAACAGACCGACACTGTCCTCAAAGCTAGGCTTTTTCTTTACAAGGTACTGAGTGTGTGGTTGTACTTGCGGGTTTCTAGGATATGAGTATCCTTGATTATTATTTGTTGTTCCTCCTTGTACAGGACCTTTAGACCATGAGAAGTTAGGGTGGTTCCTCCACCCTGGGTTGTAGGTCTGAGAATAAGGGTTGTTCTCTTGCCTATGGTACAATGCATTGGCTTGCTCGGTTTTAGACTCTTGAAATGCATGTAGGTCTCGGACAATTTGTCCACTAAGTGGTCCGAGCTATGGCATGCGGCACAAGTGGCCATTTCAATTTGGTCACGGAGAGTAGGGGCATTAGTTTTTACATTCTTCCGCAACTCTAGCATTTATATTCTCCTAGCCAAAGATGCCATTTTTGCATTTCCCTCAAAGTCGACTCGATTCTATGAACATTAGGCTGTGGGTATTCCTTTTTGGTTCATGGATGGACTCCCACTTTCTTGAGTCTTTTCGGCGACTTCGATTAAGAAAGTCCAAGCCTCATCATCACTTTTGTCAATAAATGCACCATTGCACATTGACTCAACCGTGGTTCGGGTCCTAACATCTAGACCTTCATACAAAATTTGCACAAGTCTCCATTTTTCAAAACCATGGTGGGGACATTGGAGCAATAATTCATAGAATCTCTCCAAATATTTTGCTAGAGTTTCGTCTTCTAATTGCACAAAACCATTTAGACTTTGGCGAATTGTCGTGATCTTATGGTTGGGGAAAAACTTTTGAAAAACTCTTTTGTGAGATCATCCCATGTTCTAATGGACTGTGGTTGTAGGGCATGAAGCCATGACTTGGCTTTTTCTTTCAAAGAGAAATGGAACAATCTCGCCTTGAGGGACTCTTCCGTCATTTGGGTAAAACGTAGAGTCCCACAAGATATCTTCAAAGTCTCTAACATGGTGATAGGGGTTTTCAGCATTAACCCCTCTAAACACGGGTAACATGTGAATTGTGCTTGCTTTCAGTTCAAACTGGCCAGCATCAGCTGGTAGAATGATGCAAGAGGGCTGGCTTGCCCTAGTGGGGTACATGTAGTCCTTGAGACTACGGGGTTGGTTTGGTTCATCACCCATTGTCTCGGATCGGTCAGGCTTTCGTTGAGGAACCGGGTATGTTGACAATGTCGTCCGGCGATTCTAACTAGTCGATTTGTTTGGTCTCTAAAAGACACAATCATAGCCTAGCTAGCACATCTAGCATGTTAACATTCACACAGCGAATCAATTTCGAAACAGAGATCAAAACTCACAAAAATAACTCACCAGTCCTCAGAATCAATCACACTGGATTGAGGGTTGCTGCTGTTAAGAGATGCACAACACCACTTGCTTGGCAGGTGAACCAAATAACATGAAATGTGTACAGTGGTACTGTGGTAGGCTGAATTATGCTCACTCAAGGTGAAGCACGTGCTGTGGGTGGTTGTGAAAAACAACAAGCTAACTGCTAACACAATTTTAGTTACCCATCAATTCACTCAAGTGCCACAGGATCACACACAAATTACAGATACTTGCAGGGGTTTGGTTATCACAACAAGAAACTAGTCTTGCAGGTGTGCATGGCATATCATTCAAAGCGTCAAAGGTTCATAGTGTCAACAGTCAAGACAATGTAGATACAAAATTTCAGCATTTTACAACACATTTGACATGACACGAGTATCAACAGCTTGGTTGACTCCAATTCTCACAGATTATGCACAAAAATGCGGGCATATAGCTCAACAGGGTCAGTTGACAGCAAACTAGGGAAACCAAGTTACAGCTCAACTCAAACAGCTACAGGGGCTGGAGCCAAGCACAAGCTTTGTTTAAGCCAAGAAGACATAGTTGTTTATGGGTAAAAATCGTTTCTACCGATTTCGGTAAATTCGGCAGGTGAGTGAGAAACTGGTTCAAACCCTAAACAAATGTGCTGCACGTGAGCACTTTATAGGTTCGAGAGATCAACTGTACAAGTCCGGCCTAAACCAAGAAATGGCCGTTCCGGACTTGCTTCGGTCACAAAGTGGAGGAGAAGGGTTGATTTGGGGAGGGAAGCAAAGAAAGGTGTTGAGGAGAGTAGTATCTCGACTTGTATCAGAAAGTGAAAGCTTAGGAAGCTTGCAAGAGATGAAAGCTTTTTGGGAGATCTTGCAAAGTTGCCTTTCTGAGAGTGTAAGTGTAGTATATTTCTCCTGACCGAGACTTGTTGTCTGGTGGAAATAGGTAAGACCTATTTATACAAGTCGAGTTTGAAACGTACCCGGCCTCATGAGGGAAGAGAGTAAAGGGTGAAATAATGGGAGGAGGTGGTAACCGCATGGTTTAATGGGCGAAAACGTTTTTCACCATTATTTCCTCTTTTATTTGACCGCTTTATTCCTTTTCACGCTTTCTTAATGTGAGCGTAGTGTACGCCGCATCTTTGTGACCGCCAAACCAAAACCCTAAAGAAGCATCCCCGGTTTGTGTTGATGTCTCGAGTGTTGGTTGCATCTTGAGTGCAAGTGGCGCTGCTAGTGGCGCGTATGGCATGTGCCAATGGCATGTGCGGAATGCCTTGGTGGTAGTTTGCACGGTTTGCAAGTTGGGCTACCAGCGTGTGTGCTTGGCATGTGCCGATGGCATGTGCGGAATGCCTTGGTGGTAGGTTGCACGGTTTGCAAGTTAGGATACCAGCGTGTGTGTTTGGCATGTGCCAATGGCATGTGCGGAATGCCTTGGTGGTAGGTTGCACGGTTTGCAAGTTAGGCTACCGAGCGTGTGTGTTTGGCATGTGCCAATGGCATGCGTGGCCGTTAGGGCCGTGACCTTGATAGGGAAATTAGCTAGCGAGCATGTTGGCATGTGCCAATGGCATGCGTGGCCGTTAGGGCCGTGATTTTGCTAGGGAAACTGGCTAGCGAGCATGTTGGCATGTGCCAATGGCATGCGTGGCCGTTAGGGCCGTGATTTTGCTAGGGAAACTAGCTAGCGAGCATGTTGGCATGTGCCAATGGCATGCATGGCCGTTAGGGCCGTGATTTTGCTAGGGAAACTAGCTAGCGAGCATGTTGGCATGTGCCAATGGCATGCGTGGCCGTTAGGGCCGTGGTTTTGCTAGGGAAACTAGCTAGCGAGCATGTTGGCATGTGCCAATGGCATGCGTGGCCGTTAGGGCCGTGGTTTTGCTAGGGAAACTAGCTAGCGAGCATGTTGGCATGTGCCAATGGCATGCATGGCATGGCCGTTGACCTAGTTGCATGTTTTGCAAGCCTAGGGCGCTATGTTTGGCGTGGGCCAAAGTCATAGCGACTTGGAAATATGGCTTGCGACACGTTTTGGCATGTGCCAATGGCACGTGCAGCCATGTTGACCTAGTTGCAAGTCTTGCAAACCTAGGGCGCTATGTTGGCGTGGGCCAAAGTCATAGCGACTTGGAAATATGGCTTGCGACACGTTTTGGCATGTGCCAATGGCACGTGCAGCCATGTTGACCTAGTTGCAAGTCTTGCAAACCCAGGGCGCTATGTTGGGCGTGGGCCAAAGTCATAGCGACTTGGAAATATGGATTGCGACACGTTTTGGCATGTGCCAATGGCACGTGCAGCCATGTTGACCTAGTTGCAAGTCTTGCAAACCTAGGGCGCTATGTTGGGCGTGGGCCAAAGTCATAGCGACTTGGAAATATGGCTTGCGACACATTTTGGCATGTGCCAATGGCACGTGCAGCCATGTTGACCTAGTTGCAAGTCTTGCAAACCTAGGGCGCTATGTTGGCGTGGGCCAAAGTCATAGCGACTTGGAAATATGGCTTGCGACACGTTTTGGCATGTGCCAATGGCACGTGCAGCCATGTTGACCTAGTTGCAAGTCTTGCAAACCTAGGGCGCTATGTTGGGCGTGGGCCAAAGTCATAGCGACTTGGAAATATGGCTTGCGACACGTTTTGGCATGTGCCAATGGCACGTGCAGCCATGTTGACCTAGTTGCAAGTCTTGCAAACCTAGGGCGCTATGTTGGGCGTGGGCCAAAGTCATAGCGACTTGGAAATATGTCTTGCGACACGTTTTGGCATGTGCCAATGGCACGTGCAGCCATGTTGACCTAGTTGCAAGTCTTGCAAACCTAGGGCGCTATGTTGGGCGTGGGCCAAAGTCATAGCGACTTGGAAATATGGCTTGCGACACGTTTTGGCATGTGCCAATGGCACGTGCAGCCATGTTGACCTAGTTGCAAGTCTTGCAAACCTAGGGCGCTATGTTGGGCGTGGGCCAAAGTCATAGCGGCTTGGAATTTGGCGTTGTTGCCATGGTGCGCAGGGTGCGGCTTTGTTTGGCATGGTTGCCATGGTGCGCAATATGCGGCTTGGTTTGGCATTGTTGCCATGGTGCGCAGTATGCGGCTTGGTTTGGCATTGTTTCCATGGTGCGCAGTATGCGGCTTGGTTTGGCATTGTTGCCATGGTGCGCAGTATGCGGCTTGGTTTGGCATTGTTGCCATGGTGCGCGAGATATGCGGCTTGGTTTGGCATGGTTGCCATGGTGCGCGGTATGCGGCTTGGTTTGGCATTGTTGCCATGGTGATATGCGGCTTGGTTTGGCATTGTTGCCATGGTGCGTGATATGCGGCTTGGTTTGGCATTGTTGCCATATGCGGCTTGGTTTGGCATTGTTGCCATGGTGCGTGATATGCGGCTTGGTTTGGCATTGTTGCCATGGTGCGCGATATGCGGCTTGGTTTGGCATTGTTGCCATGGTGCGCGAGTATGCGGCTTGGTTTGGCATGGTTGCCATGGTGCTTGATATGCGGCTTGTTTTGGCATGGTTGCCATGGTGCGCGATATGCGGCTTGGTTTTGGAATTAGGGTTACGTGTTGAAAAACCCTAATCGGTATTTTGAAAAAAATACCCCTATTAATTATTTACACCCGAGTTGAATGCTCTTATTTAATGTGTTGCGGGTAACACTAGGTCATGGGGTTTTACGATTTTACCCCTTGTCTAAAAACCACCATCAACATTAAGTCCCCGCTTAGCTCGAATGGGGGCTTTGTTGCGAGGTAAGCATAAGATGGTGACAAACTATTAACAAGAAACCGTAAAGAAAATGGAAAGGAGGCTCGTCGACCTTTTATAAATAGGATTTGGAATCCTTGCCTCGGTCGTTTTGCACAAGTCGAGGAGGCGGCACAATTGGTGGGCCCGATGCAGCTTAGGCGACGCCGGGAAGTTGGCGTGAGTTTGGAACCGAGTGGGCTAGTTGGTGGGACAAGGCGCAATTGGTGGGGCTGGTCCAACTTGGAAACCATGCTTGTGAAACCGTGCTTGTGGGGCGTGATCTTGGAAACCATGCGGCGTGATTGAGAAGTCGCAATTGGTGGGGCCGGCCCAATCTTGGAAACCATGCTTGCAAGGGCGTGACTTGGGCGGTATTGGGAAGTCGCAATTGGTGGGGTCGGTCCAATCTTGGAAACCATGCTTGCAGGCGTGACTTGGGCGGCATTGAGAAGTCGCAATTGGTGGGGCCGGTCCAATCTTGGAAACCATGCTTGCAGGCGTGACTTGGGCGGCATTGAGAAGTCGCAATTGGTGGGGCCGGTCCAATCTTGGAAACCATGCTTGCAGGCGTGACTTGGGCGGCATTGAGAAGTCGCAATTGGTGGGGCCGGTCCAATCTTGGAAACCATGCTTGCAGGCGTGACTTGGGCGGCATTGGGAAGTCGCAATTGGTGGGGCCGGTCCAATCTTGGAAACCATGCTTGCAGGCGTGACTTGGGCGGCATTGGGAAGTCGCAATTGGTGGGGCCGGTCCAATCTTGGAAACCATGCTTGCAGGCGTGATTTTGGGCGTGATTTTGGTAAAAGGAAATCCTTCCCTATTTCAAAGTCTTTCACGCCTATATATATATATATATATATATATAAAGCCCCTTTTTCCCCATTCTGCGCTTTATTCTTTCTTCTTTTCATACTAGCGGCAAAGAGAGACCGGCTTCCAGGTATGTCTTCGAGTACTCTTCTTTCTCTATATTTTTTTTATAGGTATAAACCTTAAAAGTAAGTGCTTCCACAATCTTTGCATATAATTCCTTGGCGTGCCTCTGAAGAAAATACTGCGTGTGTATTTTCGAACCCGTAGAGAACCCTGTATGGATCCCGAAGAAGAATACTGTGTATATTCTTCATATGACTTCGAACCCGCAGGAAATATTGTATATATATGATTTTGCTTTTTGAAAGAAGTATCACGCGCGTAGTTTTGGACCAATAGAAAAATGCTCCATATATATTTTTGAACCCGAAGAAGGATACTGTAGACACACTTGTACCCGCATAGAATGCCGCGTATACAGTTTCGAACCCGAAGAAAAATACTGCGTATATAGTCTTGAACCCGAATAAAATACTGTGTATATAGTCTTGAAACCGAATTTGTTGGGTACGATTATGTGTCAGGGAGATAACTTCGTCTTTCTCCATTTGTTTTGTGCGAGATATCTTATTACCAAATTGTTGTGAAGGAATTCGACAAGATGTTACCCGAACCACATTTCACTTCGTCGAAGGATGCTCATAATTCCAAACCGAACATGAGATGATGAATTCTTCACTAGAGCCCTCGCCCCTGCTTCGGAAGAATCACCCGGTTTCGTGCCAATTTTGCTAACCTAAGGTGGTGAGGATGACAGGGAAGACACGTTCGGTTCGCCCGAGAGAGCACCATTCGGTTTTGTCTTCATAAAGGGGTATATTCCTCTTCCAACATTGACTTTAGGATGTGTCAAAGTCCATTGCGTTCTTTTGTGGATGGGTTGAGTTCATGGTGAGCGAGGAGCGTATAAATACCATCTTGACTCAAGCGCAGTCATTGATCTTTGTCAAGACTTGATAAATCTTGATTAGGAAGGACATCCCGGGCTTAGTTGCTTTCATCTCCAGATGGTGTTCGGATACCCATACAATCATATGTAGAGGGGGTGAGATAACTTTCTCCTTGAAGAGTGTGGCTCTCTTGTTGAATCTTCCGGTAACTGGGAATCTCAGAATCCAATTGTCCGAAAGTGAGGCGAAGATGCGGGATGACCTGGCCGCTAAGTTGGGGGATTTCGCTCGGAAAGACTCCATTGCGAAGTCGAAGGACTCTGCCCGGAAAGAGGATGAAAGATGCCCTTACGGTTGGTGGATATCTCAATGGTTTCCGGACGAGTTGGAGCCTGAACAGAAAAGCAGTGATCTTCATGTCGCAGCATTTTTGGCTCTCTGGTTGTCTAGAGACATTTTTGATGACTCAGTTACGGCAAGAAGGGAATAAGACCAGAGTTGTTGGCGATTGCTGTGAAATTGGCAAAGGGTGAAGTTCTTCCCATTGGCAGGCTGTTCCTTGGTTCCCTGTATGTGCATCTAGATCACCTGGTTGCGAACATGCGAGTTTCGAATGGTTTCATGAAGGTGGATTCATATGTGCACGTTGCTTTTCTGCAAGTCCGGCTATGGGAGCACTTTGAGAAGTATGGTCCGAAACCGTTGCCTTCGCTTCCCGTGAGTTGGGGTGGCTCCCGAATTCTTCGATGGGTGAACAAAGGCCCAAGAGTTGGCGTGAGCTTGGTCAGCTTCTCTTGATAAGTTGCATGAAATCAATTTTCGTCCATGGGGGCAGTCCATAATTCGGTGGCTCAAATTGGCACTTTTGCTTCGCTCCGCTCATGTCTTTGTCTTGATGACGATTTGAGCGTTGGTGAAAACCCTGTTCATTCAAAGCTGCCGCCCGGTTATATGCCGTCTTTCTTCGTGGGGTCTTTCCGGATACCGCTTACAATATTGACCGTGCTTTGCTCGTCACATGGGTTTCGATCAAGGGGTGCTCTCGTTTACCGTAGGTGGTCCCTAAGGATTCGTTGTGTGTCGCCCTTGACGCCAGTGTCCTTAAGCCGGGTATCCGTCTTTCCTTTTTTCAAATGGGAAGAGTAACTTCGATGACCTTTGGCTTCTCCAGCAGTTCTGAAGGAGTATCCAATGTTGAGAGATCCCAAGCGAAAGTTGCCCAAGAATTCGGCAAAAGCCCCCGTGCCAAGGAACGGAGGACGAAGAATCGTGGCTTTGGCGGGTTCGGACGGTTCCGCAAGATCCTCCCATGGCTCTTGTGTCTTTCGGTTCTTCCAATAACCGGTATGTGTCGCCTCTTCACGAGTTTGTCTCAAAACACACGTAAATTTAAATTTGGTGAGAATATGTGTCTTGTTTCCTTCGGGGGCTTCGGTAGTGTTAATGCTTTCGCCGCCCTTGCACGTTGCCAGAGACTCAGTTTCTTCAAGGGATTCTCGCGTGCACCGAGCCTACTCATAGCGGTGATGAGTCGAGAAAGAAGAAAGTTCAACAAGCGAGAGTGATTCCCGGGCAAAGACTGGTTCTTCTTCGGGAAGCGGTTCGGTGAGTTTCGCGCTTCTTTCTTTCTTCTTCTTCCGTTTCTTCTTTTGAAAAATGTCTAACTCAAGTTTGCAGGAGGAATCCGGTTCGGAGGATGATTCTGGGATGAAGTCACACGAAAACTTGCCTTTGGTGACCACCGCCGGTGACTTGGAGATGGGAGTTAGCCAATTGCCGGGCACAAACGTGGTTCAGACGGTGGATGATTCTCTGATGGTTGTTGCCGTAGACATGGAAGAAAACCCTTTGCGAGTCGTGAGGCCACTTGCAGGCGCCATTTTTGATCCCCCATACTTGGTTCCTCATCCAGGTCATGTGCTGGTTGGCGGCTTTAGCGTGCCGGCTAAGCATGAGGCATTGTACACCAGAATCTGGGAGAAGCACGGACATATGGCTACAACCAAGAAAGTCACTAGTCGATTTGCGCTGGTTAAGCGTGTGGAAGAGGCTTTGTCTTCCATCGAGGACATGCGTGAGGTGACTGGTCACACCGTTTCTGAAGACGTTATTGCCGACTGGGAGCACCATCGCGACGTGTGCGTAGAAAAGGAGTTCAACACTTCGTGGTTTGTCGAAGGCCTTCACGAGATCCAAAAGTTGAAAGATGCAGCAATCGAAAGCCTTTCCGCCGAGGAGATCGCCCGACAGGAGATGGAACTCGAAAAGCTTTCCAAGATGTTGACTATGAAGAGAGCGGCTCTTGAAGACGCAAAGCTGACTTTCTCCAAGAAGAGCAGACTTCTGTTGGACGATTTTCCTTGAACGTTTCTCTGTTAAACTTTCATTTAGGTTCTTTTTTTTTTTTTTGAAAGACATATTGGATGTCTGGTTCAAAACTTAACCTTTGATAGATAGCTGGTAGCTTTTAGGGTGTTGGATTATTTCTGGGATGAATGGTTTTGATAATATAACTCTGATTATGTTTTGGGAAAGGAATATTGCTTTTATGAAAGTGTGTGCTAGCAATAGGCACAAGACGCAATAGTATGGCGGTTTTATTAAGAACCTAAAAAAAAAACAGATCGTATGTCTTGCCCAATCTAAATTTACTCACTTGCAAACACGCCTCTTTCCAAGTAAAAGGCGTCTTTCTTTGGTAGCAAGCGGCTTTGCCGGTAGCATCGCCGATTAGTCCCCAATTCTTTGGTAGCGTCTTCAACGAGTCCCGGTTTTTACGGTGTAGTTTTAACAACCGATAACCGGGTTGTCCGGCGTTGAGTCTGACCGAGTCGCAAGTCCCCAATCGCGGTGGAATCTTCAACGAGTCCCAGTTTTCTCGTGTAGTTTTTGCAAATCGGTAACCGAGTCGCCCGGTAGTTGAGTCGGATCGAGTTGCCTTCCCCTACCATCTTGACATCCGGGTCGAAGAACAAGATCGACAGATCGACATTGTAGCCGATAGATCAATCCTCCCGCCGTGGTCGCCAATTGTTTATGGGTAAAAATCGTTTTGCCGATTTCGGTAAATTCGAGCAGGAGTGAGAAACCGGTTCAAACCCCTAAACAAATGTGCTGCACGTGAGCACTTTATAGGTTCGAGAGATCAATCCACAAGTCCGGCCTAAACCAAGAAATGGCCGTTCCCGGACTTGCTTCGGTCACAAAGTGGAGGAGAAGGGTTGATTTGGGGAGGGAAGCAAAGAAAGGTGTTGAGGAGAGTAGTATCTCGACTTGTATCGAGAAAGTGAAAGCTTAGGAAGCTTGCAAGAGATGAAAGCTTTTTGGGAGAGCTTGCAAAGTTGCCTTTAAGAGAGTGTAAGTGTAGTATATTTCTCCTGACCGAGACTTGTTGTCTGGTGGAAATAGGTAAGACCTATTTATACAAGTCGAGTTTGAAAAGTACCCTGGCCTCATGAAGGAAGAGAGTAAATGGTGAAATAATGGGAGGAGGTGGTAACCGCATGGTTTAATGGGAGAAAACGTTTTTCACCATTATTTCCTCTTTTATTTGACCGCTTTATTCCTTTTCACGCTTTCTTAATGTGAGCGTAGTGTACGCCGCATGTTTGTGACCGCCAAACCAAAACCCTAAAGAAGCATCCCCAGTTTGTGTTGATGTCTCGAGTGTTGGTTGCATCTTGAGTGCAAGTGGCGCTGCTAGTGGCGCATGTGGCATGTGCCAATGGCATGTGCGGAATGCCTTGGTGGTAGTTTGCACGGTTTGCAAGTTGGGCTACCAGCGTGTGTGTTTGGCATGTGCCGATGGCATGTGCGGAATGCCTTGGTGGTAGGTTGCACGGTTTGCAAGTTAGGATACCAGCGTGTGTGTTTGGCATGTGCCAATGGCATGTGCGGAATGCCTTGGTGGTAGGTTGCACGGTTTGCAAGTTAGGCTACCAGCGTGTGTGTTTGGCATGTGCCAATGGCATGCGTGGCCGTTAGGGCCGTGACCTTGATAGGGAAATTAGCTAGCGAGCATGTTGGCATGTGCCAATGGCATGCGTGGCCGTTAGGGTCGTGATTTTGCTAGGGAAACTGGCTAGCGAGCATGTAGGCATGTGCCAATGGCATGCGTGGCCGTTAGGGCCGTGATTTTGCTAGGGAAACTGGCTAGCGAGCATGTTGGCATGTGCCAATGGCATGCATGGCCGTTAGGGCCGTGATTTTGCTAGGGAAACTAGCTAGCGAGCATGTTGGCATGTGCCAATGGCATGCGTGGCCGTTAGGGCCGTGGTTTTGCTAGGGAAACTAGCTAGCGAGCATGTTGGCATGTGCCAATGGCATGCGTGGCCGTTAGGGCCGTGGTTTTGCTAGGGAAACTAGCTAGCGAGCATGTTGGCATGTGCCAATGGCATGCATGGCCGTTGACCTAGTTGCATGTTTTGCAAGCCTAGGGCGCTATGTTTGGCGTGGGCCAAAGTCATAGCGACTTGGAAATATGGCTTGCGACACGTTTTGGCATGTGCCAATGGCACGTGCAGCCATGTTGACCTAGTTGCAAGTCTTGCAAACCTAGGGCGCTATGTTGGCGTGGGCCAAAGTCATAGCGACTTGGAAATATGGCTTGCGACACGTTTTGGCATGTGCCAATGGCACGTGCAGCCATGTTGACCTAGTTGCAAGTCTTGCAAACCTAGGGCGCTATGTTGGCGTGGGCCAAAGTCATAGCGACTTGGAAATATGGCTTGCGACACGTTTTGGCATGTGCCAATGGCACGTGCAGCCATGTTGACCTAGTTGCAAGTCTTGCAAACCTAGGGTGCTATGTTGGGCGTGGGCCAAAGTCATAGCGACTTGGAAATATGGCTTGCGACACGTTTTGGCATGTGCCAATGGCACGTGCAGCCATGTTGACCTAGTTGCAAGTCTTGCAAACCTAGGGCGCTATGTTGGCGTGGGCCAAAGTCATAGCGACTTGGAAATATGGCTTGCGACACGTTTTGGCATGTGCCAATGGCACGTGCAGCCATGTTGACCTAGTTGCAAGTCTTGCAAACCTAGGGCGCTATGTTGGGCGTGGGCCAAAGTCATAGCGACTTGGAAATATGGCTTGCGACACGTTTTGGCATGTGCCAATGGCACGTGCAGCCATGTTGACCTAGTTGCAAGTCTTGCAAACCTAGGGCGCTATGTTGGCGTGGGCCAAAGTCATAGCGACTTGGAAATATGGCTTGCGACACGTTTTGGCATGTGCCAATGGCACGTGCAGCCATGTTGACCTAGTTGCAAGTCTTGCAAACCTAGGGCGCTATGTTGGCGTGGGCCAAAGTCATAGCGACTTGGAAATATGGCTTGCGACACGTTTTGGCATGTGCCAATGGCACGTGCAGCCATGTTGACCTAGTTGCAAGTCTTGCAAACCTAGGGCGCTATGTTGGGCGTGGGCCAAAGTCATAGCGACTTGGAAATATGGCTTGCGACACGTTTTGGCATGTGCCAATGGCACGTGCAGCCATGTTGACCTAGTTGCAAGTCTTGCAAACCTAGGGCGCTATGTTGGGCGTGGGCCAAAGTCATAGCGACTTGGAAATATGGCTTGCGACACGTACGGCATGTGCCAATGGCACGTGCAGCCATGTTGACCTAGTTGCAAGTCTTGCAAACCTAGGGCGCTATGTTGGCGTGGGCCAAAGTCATAGCGACTTGGAAATATGGCTTGCGACACGTTTTGGCATGTGCCAATGGCACGTGCAGCCATGTTGCCCTAGTTGCAAGTCTTGCAAACCTAGGGCGCTATGTTGGGCGTGGGCCAAAGTCATAGTGGCTTGGAATTTGGCGTTGTTGCCATGGTGCGCGAGGGTGCGGCTTGGTTTGGCATGGTTGCCATGGTGCGCGAAGATGCGGCTTGGTTTGGCATTGTTGCCATGGTGCGCAGCATATGCGGCTTGGTTTGGCATTGTTGCCATGGTGCGCGAGATGCGGCTTGGTTTGGCATTGTTTCCATGGTGCGCTAAAGATGCGGCTTGGTTTGGCATTGTTGCCATGGTGCTAAAGATATGCGGCTTGGTTTGGCATTGTTGCCATGGTGCGTGATATGCGGCTTGGTTTGGCATTGTTGCCATGGTGCGCAGATATGCGGCTTGGTTTGGCATGGTTGCCATGGTGCGCGAAAGATGCGGCTTGTTTTGGCATGGTTGCCATGGTGCGCAAATATGCGGCTTGGTTTTGGAATTAGGGTTACGTGTTGAAAAACCCTAACTGGTATTTTGAAAAAAATACCCCTATTAATTATTTACACCTGAGTTGAATGCTCTTATTTAATGTGTTGCGGGTAACACTAGGTCATGGGGTTTTACGATTTTACCCCTTGTCTAAAAACCACCATCAACAATAGTGAAAAGGTAACTAATTATTCAGCCAGTTTTCAGTGCAAAAAACACACAAAAGCACAGGTTTCAGTTTTACAAAATTTTCTCAAGTGTCATAGAGATACCCGGGCAACTGGTTCAACAGATTTGGCTACCTCAGTTTTCACAGATCATGGGAATAAGGATCAGTAATGCACAGCTCAGCAGAGTATCTAGTTTGTCCGGCAGGCATGGTTCACAGATGCACATCTGAGGATGGCTTGTTGATTCTGATGAAGTCAGAGCCCAATTTCCGGGTGATGTGCTAATCTGCAAAGCAACATTGCGCAAATCAGTAAGGCAAAGCTCATGGATGTAATAACAGATTCATACATATGCTCATACTGATACAGTTCAGCACAAAGACACAGCAATTTCAGCTAACATGTATGTAAGTCATGGAATCACTCAAATTAATACCATATGTTGCAGGGACTGATCAGGGTTATGCAAATCTCTAGTTTATCACACACACATTCATCAAACGCAACAGTGTTAGAGAATGATACCACCGATATAAATCGGGTTTAGGCACTTCCACAAATTTTCCTGCGCTCATTTTTCTCTTTTTCTGCTTTCCTTGGTTTATGCTCCAGTTTTTGTAGCACAGGTACCTGTAAGCTCAAAGGGGAGATTTAGTTCTCTGGAATGCACAGGTGAAACAAGGAGTTTCAGAGTTGATAGTTAACAGTTAAAGTTTGGAGGACAAAAGATGCAATGCAAGGCATGCGAGACAGATGGACTAACTAAGTCTGCTTTGTTATAACAAGCTTCGAGATATGGACTGCAACCCAAAGATTGGTGAACTATCGAGCTGCAAAGCTACAAAGATGAGAGGATCACTGAACTGAGAAAGTAACAAAAGACAACCTACATTAAAGAATGAAATTAGCTAAGGTGCACTGAGATGATCTAAATGCAAAATTTTATAAACAAGTGGATTGCACTAAGTCACATGATGCTGTTATACTAAAAAGCAACTAACCTAACTGAAAGAAGTTATAGCTAGAAATGCAAGAACAATAGTCAGGTGATGGAAAGAGCTAAAGAGACTTAACTGGATGCAGTATGCGTAACAGATAGTTTGATGGTTAAGTTACACTACAACACAAAAAGTAAAAAGAAACAAAAGTATACTAACAAAATGTAACTATGATGTAGAATGAGACAGGCAGATTGCACAGCTAAGTTATACTAATAACAGCAGATAAACAAAGGAAATTCTAACACATATATACAAAACTAAGATAAAAACCAGTAGAGTTAATCACTAATAAGCAACTACACTACTACCAAATCCCCGGCAGCGGCGCCAAAAACTTGGTAGGCTTGGAAATGTTACCTACAAATGTAACTGCAAGTGCACAGTGTCGACTAGCAACACAGGGCAAGTATAGGTCGATCCACAGAGATTTGGGATGTGTAAAATTGACTCTAAAGCTTCACTAACTGATTTCTAAGAGAAATGACACAATAATGGTTTGATTGGGTGTCGATACGACAAGGTGGAGTTGTGACTATAATCTAAGGCAGCAAATAAGCAAGAGGTGTTGTAAACAAATGGCTGAGAGTACTATGGTGGTTGAATCCACCTTCTAATCCTATGCTAAGGCAACACAAATTCTCAGTGTGTTCTTGTGCCTTCCCTTGAAGGCCTCAGATGGATGCTTGGTTAACTAATTCCCCTCACTCACCCCTAGTATCAATGGTATTCTTACAGTACCATTGATCACAGGTTAGTTTAAGTAAACAGCTAACTATAATCTTAAACACTACTACACAACAAGAACAATATGAGAATTTGATTAACTTGACATCAAATCAGGGGTTTCATCTACACCCTAGTGATTGAATTAAAACATCATCAAAGTAAATAACACACAACTGAAAATAAGATACAAAAATAAAACCTAAAATTTCAGACTGACCTCTCACACAAGGAACAATTCTAATTTATACCTCTCCTTCTTCTCTAACACTCAAAATCAACATTAAATGCATACCCAATCGTCTGAATTGGTTGTCTCCTCTTCCAATTCGGCTCTGCAAGCCATTAATGCTCTGTTGATGAAACCCTAGCTCCATCTATCTCCAACTTAGCTTCTAGGGTTATGGGAGAAGTTATGAAAGAGATAACTAGACCTAGAGAAGTGGTGAAGGCGGCTGCTGGTGCTGGTGTTGTCGGGGGAAGAAAGGTCGATCTTGGTGGTTCTGCAACTGGTCGGGGGAAGGGAAAGGAGATGGTGCTCTGGTGTTTTTTTCGGGGGAGAAGAGATGAAGTGAAGGTGAGGATGGGAGGTGTTTGGTCGATGGGTGGAGGGGTAGGTGGTTTCGGTGTTGGGCGGATGCAGCGAGTGATGATGAGAGGGATGAAGCGACCGTTGGATGCGGATGGGTAATTCAATCTTAACGGCTCGGGATGGGACGGGCTTGGGTTCGGGTTATGGGTCGGGCCTTGGATTGCTCAAGCCCATATCTTTGTAAATGGGTTGCTTCTTGTTGGGTTGCAACTGATGCGCACGCGGGTTGTAGCTTTCTGCTCCATAGACGCTCGTCTCCATTTTCTCGCTCTTTTGGCTCCTTAATTTCTCCGAGCTTTATTTACTACCTAAAAACACAAAATTAATTAGTACAAGTATTTATTCTTGAAAACAGAGTAAATACAGAATTTGAGATAATATCTGATTTCTAAGCACAAAAGATGAGTTAAATGCCAATAAAAAGATGTAGAAATATGCAATATTTGGCACTCATCAGTTGCAACTCTCGGTGTGTTATACTAGCCCGATTGAGAACTCTCGGTGTGTTATACTAGCCCGATTGAGCATCCGGACTATCCGTATCAGTCTGGATATGATCTCGTTCATCCAACCTCACCAGCGTGATTGGATGGCCAGATCAATTCCATAACCCCCAAGCAGGTATGGAATATTCACTGCCGAACCAACGCGGACCCCGCATGGTCGGCCTCCCCAAAATATTGGCATAGCTTGCCAAAACGTCCAAACCAGAGCATATGGACGGAAAACCCTAAATTAGGGTTTGTGGCATATTACATGTGTCGTAAAACAGTCTCAACCATCCATCTTCGCAGGTATAGATGGAGGGTGTAGATGTAGATTCAAAGGGCCCAGAGCATGTCAACACAATCACCGTGGGCCCGCCTACATACCTGACCAATCGTTCAGGACCAACCATGGTTGGTTATCCCAATTCGTGCGCCCAAATGGAGCATGGTTACACGGCCGTGAAAGCCAAAATTAGGGTTTCGAGCATCACGAGCGTCCATCTTCTCCAAAGACGAATTGAGGGTCCAGATTAGATTAGCAGTCCGGTCATACCAGCATGACCACCGTGGGCCCGTCTATCCCCTCACCTGATCGGCCAAGGCATATCATGCCTGGCCATCCCAAAACGCGCGTCCAAACTTGCGTGGTTACACTTCCCAAATTGCAAACTGATCTCGACCACTCAACTTCACCGGACGATTTGAGTGGCTTAGATCACGTTTTCATGGGATAGTCAGGTATAGGCGTGAACACCAGCTTACCACCTACACGCCATACTGATCGACCAAGACCGACCAAGATTGGTCGTCTTGGAACGCGCGTCCAAACTAGGCATGTCACGCGGTTTCCAATTCCTTTGCGGCAATGGATTTCTGCCGCAAACCGATCTCAACCACCCCTCTTTGCGGTCAAACCGAGTGGCCTAGATCGCGCCTTTATGGGACAGAGAGGTACGGACGTGTACACCGGCATGCTGTTTACACACATGCCCGGTCGGTCCTTTCCAAAACCCTTCCCATGCTTGGTTTCGACCAAGCTGAAGAGTGATGTCTGCGCACCTCTTCAAAACCATGATTCCATCAACGGTCGCAGATGAGTGTCTCAAAGATCATCTCGTCCGTCCACCTTCACCGGCTTGGTTATACAACCCTGGTCAGGAGTTAATTGGTCAATGAGGCGTCATGGTGATCACCACCCGTCGCTTTACTACACCATGATGCAGGAGATCGCTTAAAAATACACACGATACTTCACAAGTATCGGTTTTCGAATAACGCAGATTATTCAATTTAGCATCACATGCTACCTTTTGTGGGTCCCACGATCCACACATTCCAGACATCAATCATGTCACAAACCGGGGGATACATATATCGGGGTATTGGTCTGGCGGTTTCTGGCGTGCGGCGTGCAACGCGCCATCACAAGAACGTGTCGGGAAGTCATGGACGGTTAGAGATGACAAGAGAAGTGGGCAAAACTGGTCGTGTAACACCAACACACACCTCCACTACTCCATCACTCCACTTCCCACGAGAGACGTGAATAAGGCTCAAATGACTTGTATAAATAGGTTCTCCTCCCTATTTTCAACAAGGAGAAAAACAACACAAGTCGAGACGAGACAGAAAACAAGTGTTAATACAAAACGTATTCAAACACCCATAGCCTGCTTTGCATCAATCGTAAGCTTGCTCACCTTTTCTCGTTACAAGTCATAAGCAAGCCAACACCTTCACAATCTCAACACCTTCTTCGCTTCCCTCCATAAGATCAACCCCATCTCCTTCACTTTGTGACCGAAACGAGTCTGGAACGGCCATTTATTGGTTTAGGCCGGACTTGCACAGATTGATTTCCGAATCTACAAGCACTCATCGCGCAGTGCATTTGTTTAGGGTTTAGATTCATTCCTCATCCACACACCCCAAATTACCAAATCCGGCAGGAATAGTTTTCACCCATAAGCAAAGATGTTAGCGTATAATTTACAATTTTAACCTTAAATGAAAATCCACTATCAACATTAAGTCCCCTGCCTAGCACATAATGGTTACACTATTGTGGGGTAGGCATGAGATGGTGACAAATTTATGTACTGAAATGACCAAGATAAAGTGAATACATATTTACCGGATAGGTCGACATTGTCAGGTGCTACCCTGGAACTGGTTAGTCCTGATTAAGGCTGTGAAGGAAGCAGGACTTGATCTGGTGAGTCATTTTGGTTCCCTTTGTACATATCTGGACAGAGCTTGGCCCCTTCCTTGGGTCAGGTGTACCCCCTTTCGTCTAGCATCTTTCCTCAGATGTATCTGATAAGAATTGTTGATTGCTATCCCGAATTAGTAGCCTTTATAGGTGGCAAGTGAAGACTTCTTTTCTCCTGGGATTCTGTCGACTTGCGAGATTATAAATAATCATCTCACGTAGTCGTTTATTCTATATCTCTGGTACTGTTCCACACTTATCTGATCTTCTGATTGATTGATCGATTGATTTGATTTTTTTTTTTGTGTGCTCGTAACTTCTTCTCCTTTGCAGTTTATCATGGAAGCGGTGGACGATCATTCTGTCACTTCTCCAGAAAGAAGCTTCGAAGTTGACAAGCCAGAAACCCATGCGCACGAAGAAGTAATGGCTAAGATCGATCTTCCACTTCGCGAAGTCGGTCGCGCTATACAGGTGTTTATGGGTGAAAACTATTCCTGCCGGATTTGGTAATTTGGGGTGCGTGGATGAGGAATGAATCTAAACCCTAAACAAATGCACTGCGCGGTGAGTGCTTGTAGATTCGGAAATCAATCTGTGCAAGTCCGTCCTAAACCAAGAAATGGCCGTTCCCAGACTTGTTTTGGTCACAAAGTGAAGGAGATGGGGTTGATCTTAGGGAGGGAAGCGAAGAAGGTGTTGAGATTGTGAAGGTGTTGGCTTGCTTATGACTTGTAGCGTAAAGGTGAGCAGAGCTTACGATTGATGCAAGCAGGCTCTGGTGTTTGAATACGTTTTGTATTAACACTTGGTTTCTGTCTCGTCTGGACTTGTGTTGTTTTTCTCCTGTTTGGAAAATAGGGAGGAGAACCTATTTATACAAGTCATTTGAGCCTTATTCACGTCTCTCGTGGGAAGTGGAGGAAGTGGAGTGATGGAGTAGTGGAGTTGTGTGTCGGTGTTACACGACCAGTCTTGCCCACTTCTCCTGTCATCTCTAACCGTCCATGACTTCCTAACACGTTCTTGTGATGGAGCGTTGCAGTCGCACGACCCAATGTAAACCGCTTGCACCAATACCCCGTATGTATCCCCGATTTGTGACATGATTGATGTGCCGGAATGTGTGGATCGTGGGACCCACAAAAGGTAGCATGTAATGCTAAATTGAATAATGCGTTATTCAGAAGTTGATACTTGTGAAGTATCATGTGTATTTTATATGTCTTCGCATCATGGTGTGGTAGAGTGATGGGTGGTGATTACCATGACGCCTCATTGACCAATTAACTCCTGACCAGGGTTGTATAACCAAGCCGTTGAAGTTGGACGGACGAGATGATCTTTGAGACACTTATCTGCGACCGTTGATGGAATTATGGTTTTGAAGAGGTGGCAAGCATCAATCTTCAGCTTGGTCGAATCCAAGCTTGGGAGACGATTTTGGCCAGGCCGATCGTACATGCGTGTAGACGGCATGACGGTGCAGGCGCCCATACCCCATTACCTCACGAAAGTATGATCTGGGCCACTCAATTTGTCCGGTGAAGTTGAGTGGTCGAGATCAATTTTTGACAGAAAACTAGTGCCGCAAGAGCCGCACATCACGCCATCTTCAGGCGCGCGTTCCAAGACAACCAATTCTTGGTCGGTCTTGGTTGATCTCTCTGGAGTGTAGGTGGTAGGCTGGTGTTCACGCCTATACCTGACTGTCCCATGAAAACGTGATCTAAGCCACTCAAATCGTCCGGTGAAGTTGAGTGGTCGAGATCGATTTGCAATTTGGAAAGTGTGAGCACGCAAGTTTGGACGCGCGTTTTGGGATAGCCGGGCATGATATGCCTTGGCCGATCAGTGAGGGGATAGACGGGCCCACGGTGGTCATCTTTGGTATGACCGGACCTCGCTTAATCTAACTGGGACCCTCCATTCGTGCCGGAGAAGATGGACGCTCGTGATGCTCAAAACCCTAATTTTTGGGTTTCACGGCCGTGCGTCATGCTATGTTCGGGCGCACGAATTGGGATGAAAAACCATGGTTGGTCCTGACCGATTGGTCAGTTATGTAGGCGGGCCCACGGTGATTGTGTTGACATGCTCTGGACCCTTTGAATCTACATCTACGCCCTCCATCTATACCTGCGAAAATGGATGGTTGAGACTGTTTTGCGACACATGTAATATGCCGCAAACCCTAATTTAGGGTTTTCCGTCCATACGCTCTGGGTTTGGACGTTTTGGCAAGCTATGCCAATATTTTGGGAGGCCGACCATGCGGGGTCCGCGTTGGTTCGGGCAATGAATATTCCATACCGCTTGGGGGGTTATGGAATTGATCTGGGGCCATCCAATCACGCTGGTGAGGTTGGATGAACGAGATCATATCCAGACGATACGGACAGTCCGGATGCTCAATCGGGCTAGTATAACACACCGAGAAGTTCTCAATCGGGCTAGTATAACACACCGAGAGTTGCAACCTGTACAGGTATTTCGTACATGCTTTCATAATAATGCTTGGAGGTTCGTGTTGCTCTGCTGAGAGCAACACTAATCGTCATGCCGCACCGATAATGAGTACAGAAATACAAGGCTGCTCATGCATTAATTAATAATGCTATAAATTCACAGGGTATATGGGATTGTTGCTACATGCTCCAACCTGGATGAATTTCATGTATTTAATTCACAGAATGGGATTGTTTCCACATGCTCCATTCTAGGTGAATTAGTAAAGTGAAGGAGTATCCAACACTTATTAATGGCCTTATCTTTTACAAGGTGTCAGCGCATGATTTTCTGGTTTTTACAATTTTAACCTTAAATGAAAATCCACCATCAACAACAGGGGATGTCTATTTTGCACCTGCGTATTGCCAGGGGACGCATCTATGCACTTTCAGCTGCGATTGACATGGAGGAGCGGTGGAGGCGCGAGGAAACGTTGCAAGCACTAGTAAGCGCAATGGCAGAGAGATATGCAGCGCGGTTGAAGAGGCGGAGGGTTGAGCATAAACGACCTCTGAATGAAGATAAGTGCGATTACCCAATCCGGACGGCGTGATAATTCTTGATTCGACACGTTTTAACCCGATCATTTGAAAGCAATCGACACGACTCCTAATGTTCTTTGTCTCCTTTGATGCTCCCCTGATGATGTTGGGATGGAGTGCGTTCTTTGTGGAGATGTCTCGATGCGAAGTTGAGGTAGATCCAGAAGGAGGAGCATCAACGGGTGATGGCGCTGAAGCGAGAACCTAACGGTGGTGCGGCGATGTCGACCCTCTTGGCGACTAAAACCTCTTTTCTTCTTTTTCCGCTTTCCAAGTATATTCCGTATATTTGAACATCTTCCTTGTACTTAGTGGCAGCCGAGTTCAAGGTTTTCTTCTATTTGATTGTTTGAACAAAGGTTTTTTATTTTTTTATATAACCCTTTGTCAAGACTGCAATTGAACCTTCTTAGGCGCAAGGGTGCGCCTTCACACGTAATTCTTTGTGATAAAAGAAATAATTCCACAAGTGGAATACCTACGGACTGTGTTTCTCGATGCGAGATCTTCCCGGCCTTCTTCGGGGTGAGTGGCTCAAAGTTTCTTCCCTTCCCGCGCATATCTTTTCCCTCAACTCTTTTCGGGATGTTTTTGTTTAGGGTTTCTTTCTGACCTGCTCTAGTGGGTTGATTTAGGATGGGCTTTGTGTCTTTAGGAGTAAAGAGGTTCTCGGTGGAAATAACACTTCAATTAATTTGAAAATCGAAAATTGAAACCCTAATTATGAATGCAAGTATTGCAATCATTCTCTAGAGGAATTACAAATATGATGTGAAATTGTAAAGGGAAATACGCCGGAGGAAGTAGCACAATGTCTTAAAGCGTGTAGGATCTTGGAAAGTGATAGCACGACGTCTTAAGTACGGTAGGGTTTGAGCCATCGTGAGTGAATTGTTACGCCTTCTAGCTTGTCGGCGTTGATGAGTTTGCGGTAGCCGCCTAGGATGACATCTCGCTACTGGGTATATCCTTCTTCTCGATGGCTGAATCGGGTGAGGTAGCCATTCTCACCATAATGCTTCCGACCTTGAATGCGGTTGTCTTCGTCACTAGGTCCCCAATTCCAAACGGGTTTGGGCGTGTAGACATTGGGGTCTTAGTTTTGTCGTCTTTGATCGAGACAACTTTTAGACTCCTGATGAACTGTTTGAAGAGGCCGGCCTCCCATTCGCATCTCTTAGCCAAGGTTGGTTTTTTGGCTAGAGCCAGTCCCCAGGACTTGTCAGAATGGAGGGCGGTAAGTTGTAGAGAGGTTTGCGCGATGAGACTTACTTGAGATCGGAACCTTTCAATGTATATTTGGAAGGCTCTCTCGAAGGGAAGTTGTGTCACATTGGCAAGATTCTTTGGTGCGACAATGCATAGTCATCAGGTCCAGAAGGCGTGTTGGAGATTCTTTCAGGTACCGAAACCGGTAGAGGACAGACTTCTAGTATTGTTTTGTTGTCATGCATCCAAGAGCGTCCTAGGATCATGTCATAGTTGGGATGATCTTTGACTATGTATAACTTTGCTTGTGTCGAGGCATCACCCAATTTGACTTCCAGATCGATATATCCATATGCATCTCTGAGTTCTCCTTCTGAATCTTTAACCACAGTTGGGTGACGAGTAGCTTCTCGCTTTAAAATCTTTCTCGCTCTCAAGGTCTTGACGGTAATGATGTTAAATTCGGAAACCGTATCAATCAATGCGCTATAGAACTCAACGTCTCTCAAACGGGTGACAGTTAGGAGTCCCCAGTTTCCCTTGCTCGCTTCCTTCAGGAGAGACTGGGATTCCTAGACTGCTTATGGATACAAACGCCTGCCTGAAACAATGCGGTTGAGGGCCGTAAATATGTCTTGATGCTGTCCTTTGGAGAAATACAAGATTTCACACAAGTGCTCCATTGTAGATTGCACAGTCTTGCGAACAGAATCCCCGTAAATCATGCGGTTCCCGATAGGAAGAGGGTCTCTATGAACACCTTCGTTTCCAAGCCGGGAGTTCTCCTGTCTCTATCTTTTCCTCGAATATTTGTTTCAACTGTTACAATCTTTGGTCGGATGATGGACGAACTGTGGTAGTAATGTGATATTTGGGATCCGCCATGTCTTTCTCGGTTGGAGGACGTCTGATAGGAGGCAGCTTGATGGTATCGTCCTGGATCCATGCTTCCAAGAGTTCTATCACTTCATTCATGGGGAAAGTGAAACCTGTATCTTCGGTGTCTTGTGCAGGAGTTTTGTCCGCTCCTTTCCGAGACGAAGTCTTGTGTGCCGGGGATGCCCGCTTAGTTTGTTGTTCCGTCGCTGGAGCTTTCCTTTTTTCTCCTCCGCTCACTACACTCACAGAAGGGCCAGTGTTGTATTGCTTGTTCGTGAGACGCCTGCTTCCTCGACTTTCACGTGAATCTTCACTTCGAACAACTCTGGTTCTTTCTAGCAATGCTGGTGCAGTTATTGCTGAACGTTTGGCGGCTTCATGGAGTTCAGAGAACGTTTGAAAGCCCAGATTTTCTAACAAAGCGTGGTATATGGGTATCATCCCATTGATACACAACTCCACCAATTGTCGTTCGGTGACGTTCGGGTCGTGACAATCTAGCGCTTGGGTTCGAACCTTTAACAAAGTCGTTGGGATATTCGTTGTTCATTGAAGGATTCTTCCCAGATCCGAAAAGGTTATCTGTTCGTACACGAAGAAATACTTCTCGTAGAAAGCACTGACCATCTCGCTCCAATTGCATATGTTGTTAGGCGCGATGTTGTTGTACCAGGTGTACGCCCTCCCCGTAAGTGACTTTGAGAATTCTTTTAGGCGTAGAACATGATTATATTCATGTTCCCCCAAGGATTCCAAAAATCGAGAGATGTGTTCACGAGCATTACCAGTTCCGTCGTAGAGGGAGAAGGGGGGGAGAGGTGTAACCTCTTGGAAGAGGAATTCGTTGCACATCTTGAGGGTACGGAGGTCGATGTTGGTGCGCATCCATCAGATTTCCTTTGCCTCGGTTTTGGAGAAATCGTCCAGGTCCTCACGTGTGATGAAGTTGGATGGTTGGTCCCTCTCTCTTGGGCGTTCAGGAGCAACACGAGCTTCTTCACTCATGTGGGTCTGAGTGGAAACGCCTGTTCCGGGTGCATTGAAGGCATCTCTTGTTGGCTCCAAGGATTGTCGTGAATCTTGTGGCAATCATTCAGTTAAGGTCTTAAGAAAAGTGAGTACCTCTTTCTGAGTTGCGGCCATATCTGTTTGAGTCTTAGCAAGAACTTCCTGTTTCTCCATCAGATCTGCAATGGTAATGGACAGTGGTCCTCCTCTCGTTCCTCCGGCTCCTCGTCCTGATGAGGGAGTGAAAGTTGTTGCTCTGGTGACTACTGGAGGTGTTACACTTAAGGAGATGCCGGGATTTGCGGCTGCTCGGCTGCAGTGATGGGAGGTGTTACACTTACTGGAATATTTCCTGCTACGCTGGTGCTGATGGTAGAAGTGACGGCTCCACAAGATGTATCGTCCACGGTAGCTCCACTGACAGGTACTTCGACACCAGGATTGTTACCCACACTAGCTCCATCAGAATTGATTGTTGATCCAGACCTTAATTCCACCATCTTGAAATGAATTGTTGATTGAATTGATTCTAAGATCTACCCTTTTTGAAATTGATGAAATTGAATCGGATTTCGAAGAAATTGACTTTACAACCGAGAGATTAATCTCCCATTGTGGTCGCCAATTGTTTATGGGTGAAAACTATTTCTGCCGGTTTTGGTAATTTGGGGTGTGTGGATGAGAAATGAGTCTAAACCTTAAACAAATGCACTGCGCGGTGAGTGCTTGTAGATTCGAGAGATCAATCTGTGCAAGTCCGGCCTAAACCAAGAAATGGCCGTTCCAGACTTGTTTCGGTCACAAAGTGAATGAGATGGGGTTGATCTTAGGGAGGGAAGCGAATAAGGTGTTGAGAATGTGAAGGTGTTGGCTATGAATGACTTGTATCAGAAAGCTGAACTGGCTTGTAGGGTGTAAGCTATCAGTTCCGGTGTTTGAATACGGTTGTATCAACACTTGCCTCTGTTGTCTGGACTTGTCTTGTTTCTCCTGTGTGTTTGGAAAATAGGGAGGAGAACCTATTTATACAAGTCTTTTAGCCTAACCTTCGTATCTCGTGGGAAGTGGAGAAAGTGGAGTGATGGAGTAGTGGAGTCGTGTGTTAGTGTCACACGACCAGTCTTGCCCACTTCTCCCATCATCACTAACCGTCCATGACTTCCTGACACATTCTTGTGATGGCGCATTGCGCGCTGCACGTTGTAAACCGCCAGACCAATACCCCAGTATGTATCCCCCAGTTTGTGACATGATTGATATCTCGAGTGTGTGGATCGTGGAACCCACAGAAAGTAGCATGTAATGCTAAATTGAATAACCTGCCGTTATTCGGGAGGTCGATACTTGTGAAGTATCGTGTGTATTTTTATGCAGTACTTGCATCATGGTGTGGTAAAGTGACGGGTGGTGATTACCAAGACGCCTTACTGACCAATTAACTCCTGACCAGGGTTGTATAACCAAGCCGGTGAAGTTGGACGGAAGAGATGATCTTTGAGACACTCATCTGCGACCGTTGATGAAATTAGGGTTTTAGAGGAGGTGTGCAAGCATCCCTCTTTGGCCTGGTCGAATCCAAGCTTGGGATACGATTTTGGCCAGGCCAATCATACATGCGTGTAGACGGCATGACGGTGTAGGCGCCTATACCCCATTACCTCACGAAAGTATGATCTGGGCCACTCAATTCGTCCGGTGAAGTTGAGTGGTCGAGATCAATTTGTGACAGAAAACAGGTGCCGCAAGAGCCGCACATCATACCATTTTCAGGCGCGCGTTCCAAGACAACCAACTCTTGGTCGGTCTTGGCCGATCGGTCTGGAGTGTAGGTGGTAGGCTGGTGTTCATGCCTATACCTGACTGTCCCATGAAAACGTGATCTAAGCCACTCAAATCGTCCGGTGAAGTTGAGTGGTCGAGATCAGTTTGCAGTTTGGGAAGTGTGACCACGCTAGTTTGGACGCGCGTTTTGGGATAGCCAGGCATGATATGCCTTGGCCGATCAGTGAGGGAGAGACGGGCCCACGGTGGTCATGCTGGTATGACCGGACCTGCTTAATCTAATCTGGGACCCTCCATTCGTGCCGGAGAAGATGGACGCTCGTGATGCTCGAAACCCTAATTTTGGCTTTCACGGCCGTGTAACCATGCTCTGTTCGGGCGTACGAATTGGGATGACCAACCATGGTTGGTCCTGACCGATTGGTCAGGTATGTAGGCGGGCCCACGGTTATTGTGTTGACATGCTCTGGGCCCTTTGAATCTACATCTACACCCTCCATCTATACTGCGAAGATGGATGGTTGAGACTGCATTTTTGTGACACATGTAATATGCCGCAAACCCTAATTTAGGGTTTTCCGTCCATACCGCTCTGGTTTGGACGTTTTGGCAAGCTATGCCAATCTTTTGGGGAGGCCGACCATGCGGGGTCCGCGTTGGTTCGGTAGTGAATATTCCATACCTGCTTGGGGGTTATGGAATTGATCTGGGCCATCCAATCATGCTGGTGAGGTTGGATGAATGAGATCATATGTTGTCGATACGGACAGTCCGGATGCTCAATCGGGCTAGTATAACACACCGAGAGTTCTCAATCGGGCTAGTATAACACACCGAGAGTTGCAGCCTGTACGGGTATTTCGTACATGCTTTCATTATAATGCTTGGAGGTTCGTGTTGCTCTTTGGATAGCAACACTCAGTCGTCATGCCGCACTGATAATGAGTACAGGAAATACAAGGCTGCTCACGCATTAATTAATAATGCTATAAATTCACAGGGTATATGGGATTGTTGCTACATGCTCCAACCTGGATGAATTTCGTGTATTTAATTCACATAATGGGATTGTTGCCACATGCTCCATTCTAAGGTGAATTAGTAAAGTGAAGAAGTATTCAACACTTATTAATGGCTTTATCTTTTACAAGATGTTAGCGCATAATTTACAATTTTAACCTTAAATGAAAATCCACCATTAACAACATGTTATTAAAGTATTATTCAAAATCTCATGTCATGCAATTCAAAAGATGGCGTGCTTGGTTGGGTGTCATCATGTGAAGGCACAGGCGGAGCTAGAAAATTGCCTATGGGGAGGCAAAATGTTTGAGGGTAGGCAAAAGGAAAAACTTAGGATTGGGATACAGAAAAAATGGCTTAGAAAAGGTATAGTTGGGCTTGGGAGCCAGCCCAGTTGCCTATCGTTGCCATGTGCTGGTTCCCCCCCTGTGTGAAGGTATTTCTATTATTATCTCTGGAAACTTAGATGAATTAACTTTACAACTTTACTTACCACGTCGTTTAAGTCCTACTGCAGTTGGTAAGTAAAGTATTATTAAATAACGATATGTGTCGTAAGTACGACAAATTATTTTAGAAATTCCCGGCTAAAACTAACAAGTAATAACCCGGTAATAAGGATTGCTTGCACAAGGAGTAGTGTAATGGAGATGCTAGCTATTCATATTAGCAACATAAGAACAAAAATAAATACTAAGGGGATTGGTTTACTAAATGAAAACTTGACGAGAAGAAAAGATGATTAGGGACTCCTTTTACCAAACATTAACTCATATCAATATACTTATCTATATTTTGTTAGAATCATTTACCACCAACGTTGAATAGCATCGAAAGGCATTGTTATTCCCAAAATCCAACGGGTAACTAGATACCGATGCACTCGAATATCAGATTCTATCCAATTGAACCACGGAGAAGTGTGCACTCAAGGTGTACTGTAAACGAGAGATTTAGGGTTTGTGAATTTGGATTGATCACAAAAGTTGAACTCTTAGCGCAAGGTCCACTTAGTAGTATTAGTGATGTCTTTACACGCGATTTCTTAACGGAATAAATCTTTTGTTCGTTAAGAATATAAATTCAACATTTTAAACATGAAGCTTGATTATTTATATAAGTGTATTTGTCGCTTGTGTTCATTATATCTAAGGTTCATGATTGATTTTCAGATTATTTAAATTTTATAATTGAATTAATTTATTGACCACTCCGAGACTTTACAGAGGGCATGATACAAGGAAGAAGAAGGAGTATAATATGAACGATTACCTGAAAGGGGTAAACCCTGGGTTTGTGGGTTGTAAAAGATTCTTTTGTTTGATCCTTAGACGTCTTCTTTTATAACCTCCAATATTTGGCCTAAAAATATCCTCTCTTTCTAGGGTTTAAAATACCCTGTGACCGTGTTTCTTGATTTCAAAGTCAATTTTGCATATATAATTTTGTATTTTACAACTAGGTTCGACTCCCATCGACCTAGCCGTAGATGACTCTTCATATTTGATAATCTTTTAATTAGGATTTTCGAATTTATATGTTTTATTTTTTCAGCAAGTAAAACATATATCTGGAAGATATATTAGTAAAGTATACTTGTATGCATGCTAGGTAATATTGAGTTGTCATCCATGAGGTCTTTCAGGTTATTAGTTGGATATTAGTTAAAATTAAACAAAACCGGAAATTGGTGTTTATTGCATATCTTTAGATGTTTTCATTTATGAAAATTTTTTGGAGTGCAAACTACCTTGATCTATAAATAGTGAAGTTTGTTATTCTTAAAAACTTATCCTAACACAGGTACTTCATTTTGTAGTCATTGCGGCAGCCGAGTAATAGTATTAATTACTTATAATACTATCTTGGAGAGGAGAATAACCTGATTAGGCGAAATATCTTACGTCTGCTAGTTTAAAGACCTTTGTGGGATCAAGTACCGTTGGTTGGAAACTAGAATTTGCATTATTTTTAGTTTAGATTATTGATTTGATTGACTAACGGTGGTTAAACCTTGATTGTTTTGATTATTTTTTAGAGTCTTCTCTTCGGACATGGATCAAGGATTAACGTTAGTCCAGATCTGTCTTTAGATCTAACGATAAACTTGTGATCATCCATTGTTAACAAACTCCATTATGTGCGTGATCTATCATAATTGGAATCAAGTTTGTTTGTGCAAGTACATTGAAGACCTTGAAGATGTGAAGATAAGAAGATTTCTTATTGGTTTCTGATCTTTGTGATTTACTTCCTGCACACACTTGATCGACTAGGATCCGACTTAGCTTTGTTTATCTTCTGATAGAATCTTATTACTAGTCGTATAAAATGACAATCTATCATTTGGTGGTATTGTTCAGGATCCGAATATGATAGTTTGTAAACCTAGATATGATTATCAAGATAATCTCGATCTTGGTTGATCTAAACCGAACAAAGGAGTTTATATTATTCAAACGGAAGAACCTTTGTTTGACTCAACTAAATCATTGATTTACTTCTTGAGATTAATAGAGCAGTCACCAAACACAGATTAGTCCTTTATTGTTTCAGAATACGATCCAAAGGAGCTGAGTGAAAGAAGTTTTCACGACTAGTGAAGCAACTTACAGGGGTGTATTGGATCGGGATTTGTATGGATATAAATAGATTCTAGTTGTTGATGGTGGATTTTCAACAAAAGGCAAAACCGTAAAATCATGAAGCATGTTTTTGACACGGCTTTCAGGCATGCAACGATTTATATTTTACGAAGCCATGATGAATATGTTTTCGAAAAGCCTCCACTAGCTGAGCGTTCGATCCCTGGCATTTCATCGTGCACTCTATGCAGAATAACATAATTGGGCGGTTCTCCGTAGATTGAGAGCTTAACGCCTTCAAGACGTCGGTGGCACTCACTGTTCCCTGACTGCAGGAGAGATACCTCTCTCCACATAGAAGAATAGTTGGGCGGCGGACGCCTTCAGGACGTCGGTGACACTCATCGTTCCCTGACTATGTGAAGAGATCGTGTATAGATTCAGCCGGTTCTCCGTAGATTGAGAGCACTAACGCCTTCAGGTCGTAAGCAACACTCGTGACTCCCTGACTATGCACCATTGGAATGGATATGACGCTTTAATGGCTAATATATTTTCTGCAATAGATTAATGCTGTCGTGACATTCACCATCGAATTCCAGAATAATCTATTATTGCTCGATTCCATGGTCGAATCCACGACTCCGATCCCATGGAATGGCAATAACAATTGCTCTGATTCCATGGTCGATCCACGGCCTGATCCCATGGAATGGCAATAACAATTGCTCGATTCCATGGTCAAATCCACGGCCTGATCCCATGGAATGGCGATAACAATTGCTCTGATTCCATGGTCGAATCCACGGCCTGATCCCATGGAATGGCAATAACAATTGCTCCGATTCCATGGTCGAATCCACGGCCTGATCCCATGGAATGGCAATAACAATTGCTCCGATTCCATGGTCGAATCCACGGCTTGATCCCATGGAATGGCAATAAACGACTATATTATCTCATTACTCCGATTTCACGAATCTCATGGAATGGTAATAGATAATTTTATTATTCCGATTTTATGGTCGAATCCACGATCCCATGGAATGATAATGCCTGTTTTATTATGCCGAATTCATGGTCGAATCCACAGCTGATCCTATGAATTGATAATAAATAACTACTCATTTTTATTGTTCAATTTCACGGATTAGCAATAAATACTCAACAATTGGGCATCTGGATTATCACTGAGTAAGCCCCACAAAAAATGGTGTAAGTGTACTCGACAATGATGCACGACTGAGCACCCGGATGCACGAACGAGCATCCGAAAATATGAATAGATGAGGAATCCTACGCAAAACAGGAGAAAACAACAAATATTAATAAAATAATAAGGAGCGCCTTTGGCCGGCCGTCCATGCCCTAGTCGTGGCGGTCCCCTTGCTTCTTCCATTATTTTGCCATATTTTGTTATTTTCATGAACTCATGAAAAACTCCTTGATTTTAGCAACTTTCCTTGTTTTTGCAAAATACATGAATTCCCCATAACTTCACGGATTCATGAAAAATAATAATATTATAAAATAAGAAAAGGTGTACGGGACCGGGCATTATAGTCGGCCGGCCATGCCCTAGCCGTGGCCGGTCCCACACCTCATAATCCCTAGCTTTTTATAATTATTATTCCCTAAACTCATGAAACTCCTCCGTTTCAACAAAAACTCATGGATTCATGAAATAATATTATAAAATAAAGAAAGGTGTGCGGGACCGGGCAACCTAGCCGGTCGGCCATGCCCGGGCCGTGGTCGGTCCCACGCCTCACAATCCTTAGATTTTATAATTATTATTCCCTAATCTCACGAAACTCCTTTGTTTTAAACAAAACTCATGGATTCTCCATAACTTCAAGGATTCATGAAAAATAATATAAAATAGGAAAAGGTGTGCGGGACCGGGCAACCTAGCCGGCCGGCCATGCCCTAGCCGTGGCCGGTCCCACACCTTACAATCCCTAGTCTTTTATAATTATTTCCCTCAATTCATGAATCTCCTAGGTTTGAGCAAAATTCATGATTTCTTCATATTTTCTCAAATATTGCTCAAATCACGAAAAACCAAAAGCCAACATAGTTACACGGCTGGCTAGCCTCTCACGACAATTTTAAATATTAAAACACTTTTATTTTTAATATTTTCAAAATATTGATGAATTGAGCATATATGCTAATTCCAACAAAAATCAAGAATTTCAGACAAGATGGAACTCTTCTGAAAATTCACAATGTCGCTCGAACGCGCATCAGAAAATACTGAAACTCTCAGTATGGAGACACGGGGACCACGGAAACGCGTGCATGCCTTCATGACCGACCAGAGTCATTCCTAGGGCTTGCACAAAGCCGGTCCCACATGTTTTCATAATTCTGACCTAATTTGCTCAATTGCTCATATTGGGACCAACAATATTTCAGTAAATGATGAAACTTGCATTTAATCATCATTCTTTCACCAACTCTCAAACTGAGAACCCTGGTGTGCGCTCACTCAAGCACTGGGCACCACATTGACGCTCATTATCCCATGTGGTCGGTCCCTCTTCACTCATGACCAATTTTCAGCAATTCGCCAATTGATGAAGGATTGATCAAAACTTAGGGTTTCGAATAAATGCTCCACGAATCATCACTCTGAGCATGATTCAAACACTAATGAATTTATGATGGATTCAGCAAGCAACATCTGAATTAATCATATAATATTTGGTAGCTTACTAATATTTTAATATTTTATTGGGTCACATCACCAATAAATGTTTCGTCGAATCGAGCAATACTTGCTCAGTTGCTCAAATATTGATCCAACTATCAATATTTGGTAATTTATCAGTAATTTGTCGAATTGAGCAATACTTGCTCAATTGCACGACAAATTATCAACATTCAGTAATTTGCCGAATTGAGCGATACTTGCTCAATTGTACGTCAAATCATCAACATTCATTATTTTGTCGAATTGAGCAATACTTGCTCAATTGCAAATCAAAATCTCGATATTCGATAATTCGTGAAATTGAGCAATATTTGCTCAGTTGCTCGAATATTGATCCAACTATCAATATTCAGTAATTTATCAGTATTTCGTCGAATCGAGCAATACTTGCACAGTTGCTTGAATAATCCACATATATTCAGTAACTCATCAGTATTCAACAACTCGCCGAATTTACAATATTTGTTCAGACGAGCAACATTAAGATTCATGAATCGCTGAGCATTTGTCATACATGCTCGATTCAACAAAACCTAGACTCATTGTCTAATCAGTCAACAACTGACAAACTAAATACACGTCTGTCATGCAGACTCCACGATTCGTGAGACTCCCCACTCATTCATCAATCACGTCAAATTGGGGGATAACAACTAGGGTTTTGGTCTGGCGTCCTACATCACGTGGATTTCATCCACGGCGAGAAATGTGCGTAAGTTATGTAAACGGTCGAAGGAGTTAGCAAAGTAGTGGGTGCACGATCCGTCAAGTCTCCACACGACATGGAACTGACTTTACCACGTTCTTCCACTTTCCCACTCTTCCACTCATGAAACCGTCACACTTACAGGGATCAAGGTGTTCACAACTCTGACAATATAAATAATTCTCTGAATCCATGATTGAGAACAACGAATGATCACTAGCTATCAACAATCGTCCATACATAATTTCTCGAGTAACTACTCTCAAGAATTCATCAATCCATCAGAACTTATTCGAACTCAACAGTTCACCAATTATTGCAGAAACCTTCAACACATCCACAATCCTTGATCATCATTGATTCCACATAATTCTCAGCTTCCCTCATACAGATCAACCCATCTCCCTCTTTGCGGCCGAATTGACTCTGGAACGGCCATTGACTTGGTTTAGGCCGGAGTCCTACAGATTGATCTCTCGAATCTAAGCACTCCCTTTGCAGTGCATCTGTGTGACCGGCGAACCGTTTTCCCCATCCACACTAGTTTTCCTGAATCTAGTGGATTTATAATGTTTCTTTAAAGAATCTTATAGATTCTTATAAATATATAAATTTTAGATTATAATATATGAATTTGGATCAGTTTAGAATTATATTAAATCACATTATCACTACACCAAATTCCCGGATTAGTAACAGCAATTCGTAACGGCTTATGGGCCGTTACAAATTTCCCGTTACAAAAACTTCGTAACAGGCAGAAGCCGTTACTAATTTCTTAATAATTCGTAACAGAGGTCAGCCGTTACGAAATCTTTTATACGCGTGCCAGTCACACGGTTGGTCACACTTGGGTCTAACACACGAGTTTTTTCTGGGCCCACACTTTCTACCCATCCATCTATACCTTTCATATTTTTCTCGAGATGCAACGCAATAATAAAACCCTAGTTTTTATTCCCTACCCAAAATCTCACTTCTTAGGCCTATTCCTATGCACATGCCAAAACATGATATTTGGCATATATGCACCCACTATGGGTATGCCAAACTGCCAAACTCATATGCCAATATGTTTTTCCTGGCATATAGGCATACATGACAGAGTTTCCAGCGAGCGATAGAGTGTCCATCGCTCGATGGTCTTAAAATCGCTCGTTGGTCTTGAAATCGCCAGCGTTAGTCAAGATGTCGCTCGATACTATGATAATCGCTCATCAGATCTTCATCTAACGGCTACCATTTCCCCCTATAAATACTTGTTTTATACAAATTCCAACCTAACTTCAAATTCATTTCACCATGCCTAGTGCTCGAATAACCGAAGTGGATTTTACTCCAAAGGAAGATGTTTCTCTAATTCGATGTTGGGTTTTAGTTGCAAGAGATAGAGATTTCACTTTAGAGACTTTTAACTTATGGGACACCGTGTTTCAAAGGTTTACGGCGTTAAGTCATGTAAATCCAACAAGAACAAATGAGTGTCTTCAAAATCGTTATTGTTTCATCAATGAAAATGTTAGAAAGTATCAGCAAATTATGTGGTTGATAAAAGGGGATAATCCTAGGTTATCAAATGAAGAACTAAAAATTAGAGCTCGTACCAAATTTGCCGAAGACAATGGAAGATGGTTTAGTCATGACGAATGTTATGAACTCTACAATATTCATGTGCAGGGATTCAAATTATAAGTATCGTGTTATGCAATCAAGGTTAATTTTTAATGAAATGTAAAACTAGTTTCAATCTGAATATTAATTTAAAAGATAGTTTCCATTAATTAAAATCAACAAAATTACAACTTCAATTCCTTGTCCATTTAAAAGAAAACATTTAAACTACTCATTTCCTTGTCCATTTCCTCCCGGGCCAAAGATCCAATTGCCTGCATTTACTGGATCCATAGAGTTGTTCAACAAATTAGTTATGCTGCCGGTTTGAGACTCGTTTGGCGCTTGAGTCTCATCCGAATCACCATAACCTTGATAAGCAATGGGAGTAGGGGGTATGGGAACACGATACAAATCTTGAAATACGTGTGGTTGATATTGTTGCTGGAATGGTTGAAATGCTGATGAGGTTGAGGCAATTGGGGTATACATATTTGTTTGCCTAACTACTTCCATGTTCACACCACCACCCGGAGTCAGTATGTCAGTTTGCGAATGACTACACATACGTGTAGGAGTTGTATCCAAGCCAATGTTTTCTTCACCACCACGTACTCCTTGAGTATCTAACACCATGTTTGGGGTTGAATTTATGGGTGAAAACTATTTCTGCAGGTTTTGGTAATTTGGGGTGTGTGGATGAGAAATGAGTCTAAACCTTAAACAAATGCACTGCACGGGAGTGCTTGTAGATTCGAGAAATCAATCTGTGCAAATCCGGCCTAAACCAAGAAATGGCCGTTCCAGACTTGTTTCGGTCACAAAGTGAAGGAGATGGGGTTGATCTTAGGGAGGAAGCGAAGAAGGTGTTGAGATTGTGAAGGTATTGGCTATGTATGACTTGTATCGTAAAGTCGGACCGGCTTGCGGGATGTAAGCTATCGGTTCCGGTGTTTGAATACGATGGTATCAACACTTGCCTCTGTTGTCTGGACTTGTTCTTTGGAAATAGGGAGGAGAACCTATTTATACAAGTCATTTGAGCCTTATTCACGTCTCTCGTGGGAAGTGGAGGAAGTGGAGTGATGGAGTAATGGAGTTGTGTGTTAATGTTACACGACCAGTCTTGCCCACTTCTCCTGTCATCTCTAACCGTCCATGACTTCCTAACACGTTCTTGTGATGGCGTGTTGCACGCTGCACGCTGTAAACCGCCAGACCATTACCCCATTATGTATCCCCCAGTTTGTGACATGATTGATGTCTCGAGTGTGTGGATCGTGGGACCCACATAAAGTAGCATGTAATGCTAGATTAAATAACTAAGTTATTTAGAAAGTCGATACTTGTGAAGTACCGTATGTATTCTATATGTACTCGCATCATGGTGTGGTAAAGTGACGGTGGTGATCACCATGACGCCTCACTGACCAATTAACTCCTGACCAGGGTTGTATAACCAAGCCGGTGAAGTTGGACGGACGAGATGATCTTTGAGACACTCATCTGCGACCGTTGGTGGAATTAGGGTTTTTGAAGAGGTGCGCAAGCATCATTCTTCATCTTGGTCGAATCCAAGCTTGGGATACAATTTTGGTAGGGCCGATCGTGCATGTGTGTAGACGACATGACGATGTAGGCGCCCATACCTCATTGTCTCGTGAAAGTGTGATCTGGGCCACTCAATTTGTCCGGCGAAGTTGAGTGGTCGAGATCAATTTGCAACAGAAATCTGGTGCCGCAAAAGCCGCGCATCATGCCCACTTTGGGCGCGCGTTTCAAGACGACCAAGCCTGGTCGGTCTTGGCCGATCAGTCCGGCGTGCATACGGTGGGATGGTGTACACGCCTGTACTTCATTGTCCCATAGAAACGTGATCTAAGCCACTCAATTTGTCCGGCAAATTTGAGCGGTCGAGATCAGTTTGTGGTTGGGAAGTGTGACCACGCCTAGCTTGGGCGTGCGAATCGAGGTGTACAGCCAAGTTTGGTCTTGGCCGATCGGGTGTGGAGATAGGTGGGCCTGCAGTGATCGTGTTGATACTTACGGACACCGCTTAGTCTATTCCTGGACCCTTCATCCGAGCAGGTGAAAAGGGACGCTCGTGATCGCGACACAAACCCTAATTAGGTTTTGCAGGCCGTGTGTCATACCCAGTTTGGGGCGCACGAATCAAGACGACTAACCATAGTTGGTCCTAACCGATCAGTCGGGTATGTAGGCGGGCCCACGGTGTTTGTGTTGACATCCTCTGGGCCCTTTGAATCTACATCTACACCCTCCATCTATGCCTGTGAATATGGATGGTTGAGACTGTTTTGCGGTACATGTAATGTGCCGCAAACCCTAATTTAGGGTTTTTTCGTCCACTGCTCTGGTTCGGACGGTTTGGCAAGCTATGCCACCCTTTTGGGGAGGCCGACCATGCGGGTCCCGCGTTGGGTCGGTAGTGAATATTTCAATACCTGCTTGGGGTCATGGATTCAATCTAAGCCATCCAATCATGCTGGTGAAGTTGGATGGTTGTGATCGTTTCTGAGACTGATATGGACAGTCCATATTCAAACATGCTCAATCGGGCTAGTATAACACACCGAGAGATGTATGCTCAATCGGGCTAGTATAACACACCGAGAGTTGTATGCTCAATCGGGATAGTATAACACGCCGAGAGTTGCACCCTGTACGGGTATTTCGTACATGATTCATTATTAATGCTTGGAGGTTTGTGTTGCTCTGCTGAGAACAACACTCAGTCGTCATGCCGCACCGGTAATAAGTACAGGAAATACAAGGCTGGATATGCATTAATTAATAATGCTGTAAATTTACAGGGTATATGGGATTGTTGCCACATTCTCCAACCTGGATGAATTTCGTGTATTTAATTCACAGAATATTGGGATTGTTGCCACATGCTCCATTCTAGGTGAATTAGTAAAGTGAAGAAGTATTCATCACTTATCAGCGGCTTTATTCTTTGCAGGATGTCAGCGCATAAATTTGGTTTTACAATTTTAGCCCTAAACTAAAATCCACCATCAACAGGTTGAACTTTCCGGATCCTCCTCCATACGACGACGTCTCAATCTTCTTTCACTTCTTTCACCACTTTGTTGACTTCCACGACTTTGCTGACTTCTACGCCTATGCTGACTTCCACGACTTTGCTGACTTCCGCTTGGACTCATTCCTCTACCGGCTCGTGTAACACCTGGGACTCAAATGAGTCATTCCTCTACCAGCTCCTGTAACACCGGGACTCATTCCCCTACTACTACCTGAACCATCATTACCCTCAAGTCCTTGACTCATCTCAAACATCATGTTTTCCCTCAATTTTTGTAGCTCATCCAAGTGCATATTCTGAAGTCCCTGTAATAAAGCATCATAATCGTTCAACCGGGTCTGATACTGCAACTCTGTAGCATTGACCCCCAAGTATGGATAAGTTCGAGTAGGTGCATTAGAAATAATTGGATAGGGAACAATCTCTTCAGATGTGCTGGATATAGTCTTTAATTCCCAAGAAAATTGTGGCATGTTTGACGATGAACTTTGAGTAGGATATACAAATGCGTCACCCGTCTCTGGTGGAGGTTGGGAAGGAAGAAATTCATTGTCAAGTGGCAACCTACCTAAAGCTGGGAAATCCATCCGACCCAAACTTTGCGGTTGCATAACAATATTTGCCTTGAAAATAGTGTTATACCAAGATAGGTACTCATTTCTGTCCATCGGCTCCTTGATCAATGCATCAGCTTCTTGACAATGATGACCATCCCTTATCAATTTGAAGTAGTCGTCTGTTGAAATATCTGAACTGGGATAAGGGTTGACAGCTATCACTGATCTTCCTTGCAACAGAATGTCTTTCACCATAATACCAAACACCCTTCTCAGAAATAGGGATGTATAACACCATCCTTGTAAGGCTTAACTGTACCATTCTCTGACCTAGTTCTTCTTGGAACTCAGGTACTGCTTCATATGGTTGGTAGACAAGGTTATGGTTGTTCTACTCAACTACTGAATCTTATGAACAATAGCAGTATGTTGACCATCTTCAATTTGTGCAGCTTCCCAATTCTCGGAATCATACTTACGTATGATCGGAAATACATTGGTATGATTCTTAAGACAAGGTTCCGAAACACAAAAATATGTATACCACCAATACTGAAAATAATAACATTCAGCAGGTTAATAAGTTTTCCATATGAAAATGACAAATACATACATAATGTGAAAATATTGGTTCATACCTCCAGAACTCCCCAAAAAGCATTAAAACTATCTTTACCACACGTCGAGTTATCACCGAGGGCCATGTAAATCTCCGATAAAATCGCAGACCCCCAATCATATGTTGGTGCTTTCTCTAAATCTTCTAATGCTTCGAGAAACCTAATTAACACTACCGAGCTAGCATTTGGAAGCAGACATGGCCTAGTGTCCACAATACAAACAGACGTTCTAGCTCCTCAAAATGGTCGGGGATCAAATATTGATTACCAACTGTCCTATTTTCATTCATTTTTATAGCATAACGCTGGAAAAAACTTTTCAACCCAGACACCCTCAACCCTTGCACTTTAATTTGTCTATGTGTAGGATTTCCTCCTAATTCATTTGAGTATAAAGGAAGTCTTTGTTTCCATCTATCTTCTGATAACCAATTTAGTCTGTTAAATGGAAGTAAGTTTCCTTGGCATGGAATTCCCGTTAACATGTATAAATCTATCGGTGTAACTCCTATTAACAATAATTATTCATAATTAGAATTTGTTGATTTTTATGAAACAAAACACATAATATAAAAATTAAATTACTAGGAAAGACTGACTTACCGCATTCAAAGTCCTTGAAAAAGAACGTGTTTGTAGTCTTCCACCATCGTTCTAATATAAATTGAACACTTTGAGTCCTGTAGTTTCTCGGTTGTATTAGATATAGATGTCGCCAAGGATACCTTCTAACACTCTCTTGAACAGCAAGGGGAAGTAATTGATAAATTGTACGTAACTCAGTCCATTCACCTCTCAGATTTATCACGTTACATCGCTCCTCATGATCAGAAAGGTGATTAGAGAATACACCTTCACCGGATACTTGTCTAACATTATTAAACTCATAATTTGTATCCACAAAAAAACTTACTCCACTGCCTGGGGTACTAGTACATCCTTTCTCTCTTCTGTTTCTTTTTTTTCTCTCCATTTCTGTTTAAGAAAAATCAAAAGATAATCATTCAAGTTTAGAACAGAAGTTTAAGAATTTCGAAGTTTTGAGAAGAAGAATTGAGAAGAGTTTAGAAGAGTTGAGAAGATAGGTGCGGTATTTATAGGCGTCAGAAACTCGAATGGTGGCGATATTAATTATATCGATAGCGCTGGAGTAAATCGCTGGAGATATTCTTAATATCGCTCGCTGGAAATTCGATCGCTCCGTGGTTTTCCCATAGTGGAGCAAATGGTTTTCCATGCCACCTGGCATGCCAAACACCATTTTTTTGGCATGTGCATAGGAATAGGCCTTATCTTTATCTTTCCATCTCTTCGTCTCAATCTCTCTACCGAAACTCAAATTGACAGAGATGAACACTACACAATCTCTCGATTTCTCATAAAACTCTAGTTTTTATACACAGATTCACTTTCCTCCTTCCAAACACTACACAATCTCTCGATTTCTCCTTGAAGATCTCTGTGTCTCTACTCAAGTCTCTGGATTTCTCTCCTTTTACATCTCTCCCTCTACCCGAAGATCAAAATCTTCCGACTGGGAGGTAATAATCAGTTTTCTTTTTTGATTTTTTCCAAGTTTTATCTGTTTCGTGTTGGTTTCAGTATTTCAATCGATTTTAGGGTTTGTGGTTACTCGTTTTGATTTTCAGTCTCTAACTTTCTCCTCTATCTGCTTTCTTTCTCCACTGAAAACCCTAGCTTTCTTGAATTGCTACTCCGTTGATGATATTAGGATTTGATTGGGCGGTTTTGTTAGGGTTTCACTAGATTGAGTTTGTAGAAATTTTCATCGATTTTACTTTTGATTTGGTGTTGAAATTTTTTGGGTTGGGTTTGATTCTCTGTAGACGAAGTCATTTAATTAGGGTTTGATTTTATTTTAATAGGTAATCGCAATTAAATTTTTCTCAAATCACTACTTAAGTTGGGGTTTGATTTTTTGGACAGGGATTTTGCTTTTTAGTTAATGGTGGATTTGTTTTTTATTTGCAGAGGAAGCACTATTGGTTTTTGACTAATGATGGTAATTGAGTTTTTGAGGACTTATTTGAATCTACAATCTGAGATTGTGCCTAATACTTTGAAGAAATCTGCTCAAACTGGGTAGAGCACGACAGGGTGATCGCCCTAGGTAAGATTTGTTGATGTCGTTTTTTGGATTTGATGTGTTTGTAGCATTTGATTTCTGATTTATGTATGGTTTTGGAGCTTGATGTTAATCTTTTGTTGATGTTGTTGTTACAATGTATTTTGACAAGATTGTCTCTGTTGCATTTGGTAGTGTTAGTGGAGATTGTCCTGTTATTTTCTGATTGTTTTTGAATATAGTTCTTGGGTAATCTGCTGAGTTTGTGAGGACTTTTTTGAATTTACCAGCTGAGATTGTGCGAAAGCTGCTCAAACTGGTAGAGCACCACATGCTGATCCTAATCCTGGAATTTATATCCTAATCCTGGCGACTGGCAATCTGATCTGTAATTTGGTACTTGATGCTCTGTTTAACTAACTAAATTCTGGTTGCTTCATGTGTAGACGTTCAGCTCTGAGCCCATTCTCCCTCCTTATACCGCTCGTCCAGATCATGTTGAATGAGCACTTAAGACTAGATATTCGGAGGCGATGACTAAGCTTAAGGGAAAAGAACTCGACTTGCTCATTGTAATTTTGCCGGACAACAATGGCTCACTCTATGGTATGACAAGCCTCATCTTTAATTGAAACACCCTATCAGCTTAGATTTTTGATTGATTACTCGAATGAAGAATTATTTAAGGGACAATTTGTACTGTACAGGGGACTTGAAACGTATCTGTGAGACCGAACTTGGTCTTGTTTCCCAGTGTTGTCTGACGAAGCACGTCTTTAAGATGAACAAGCAGTACCTGTCCAATGTCGCCCTAAAGATAAATGTGAAGGTCGGTGGGCACAACACTGTTCTAGTTGATGCATTTTCAAGGCGCATACCGCTTGTCAGTGACCGGCCAAATATTATCTTTGATGCTGATGTGACCCATCCTCACCCGGGAGAGGATTCAAGCCCCTCAATCGTTGCTGTAAGATTTTATTTACTAATCCACTCTATAGTTCACCCTTTGGTGACTCCTAAGCTGTTCCAATTATTGAATTCTATTTTGTTGTACCCCTTACCCAGGTTGTGGCATCACAAGATTGGCCAGAGGTAACAAAGTATGCTGGTTTGGTATGTGCTCAAGCCCATCGCCAAGAGTTGATTAAGGATCTGTTTAAAGTATGGCAGGATCCAGTTCGAGGAACTGTGACGGGAGGCATGGTTAAGTATGTTCCTCTGCCTGTTGTGTTTCTCCGTCTTCGTCATTTCAATTTATTTCCTTACGGGGCCTGAATTGCATATTGGGTGTTCGTTTTGGCTAATTTTTTGATATTTTCATCTTGGCTAATCTTTTGATATTTTCATGTACTAGGGAACTTCTTATCTCTTTCCGTAGAGCAACTGGACAGAAGCCTCAGCATATTATATTTTACAGGTAATTTTGGCGTTCATAATGTAGCTAATTGGCTTATATCTACTGCCTTCTCTAGTTCTTCCTGCCTTAGAATAATCTTGTTTGATATATCAAATTTGCAGTGGGTTACAACTTCGTTATGTTCTTACCACGTGGATCTGATTTTTTGCAGAGGCCTGAGAGGGAATTCTCCAACTGGTACTTTATCTCCTAATATGTGTAATTGACCGGTCTCTGGTATTTGTAAGTATCCCAGATTTAAGATACTGCTTTTTTAATACTATTATTTTTCTCAAGTGTTTCTAATCTGCTCAAAGTTTTCCTCTATTCATTTGTGTAGTTTATACATTTGTGATGCAGAAGCTGAAACGCCTCAGACTTCACCATATGAATACACTCCGGTGCCAAAATAACCTGCATATGTTGCTCCTGATCATTGCCTTTTTTTAAATCCTGCAAGTCCAGTATCCCATCTTCGATGGCCTACAACAGAGAATGTTGATGTGTTAAGAAATAAAGCTGCTCCAATGAAGTCAAACCCCATTGGAGCCGCTGCCGATTTTGATGAGGTAACCTTTTACATTTTATTTGTATTTGTTCATACTTAAATTAACTTTAACCAGAGAGTGATAGTTAATTATCTTTGTTGGTTGCAGGATGAGAAGCTGAACTTGAGTAGTTGGAAGGAGCAGAGTTAGAGGAACAACTCCTACAACCTGCAACACAAACTCTTGCATCTCCAGCATATGTACTGGCAAGAAGGAAACCGACACAACCTGCTCCTCAGAAGAAAAAACTGAGGCAGATGTGTTGGCTGCACTAGAGGCAGAGATGGCTCTCTGAACAGGTACTTATCTCAATCCTGGCTTAGCTAAATATTCTACTTAGTTACCTAAAATCGGTGAGTATCTACACTAATTAAGTTAAAATTGCGTAATCGAGATTCAGACTGTTGATAGGTGTCTAAAACACCTAATTTTATATCTAGTATTTATGCTTTCTTTGCTATTATTCTTGTGCGTTGCATATCTTATGTTTAGTTTTGAGTTTATCAGGTGCAATGGAGTCCTTGGGAGCAAAAGAAGATAAAATTGTCAATTCGGAGCATAAAAGGCAGACTCGTCATTTCGCAGGCGAGAGTGATGGAAGCCAATCCAAGCCAATACTATTGTTGGTCGCTTGTATCAATTTGTTGGGTGCATATAACACTTTTCATCATTACTAAGCCCTAAAACTAAGAGGGTTTCTCTTATCATTGGATGGATGTATGAAATTTAGAGAATAGAGTGTGCGGTTGTTAACTACACCAAAATGAGATACAAATCGGATCGAGCGAATTCATTGAGAAATTGAGATTCTGTAATTGAAGATTTGATGATGAGAGCTTCGATTTGAGACAGGGAAGAAATCTGGTTTCGGCTGCAACAAAAGATGGCTTCTTTCTGTCGATTTAGGGAGAAATCTGACGGAAGATTTGGTGAAGATAAATGGAGATTTTGGGTTGGTGATGAGATAGAAGATGGGTGAAACTCAATTCGAATGTGGGTTCGATCTGTATGAAGAATAATCTGAGTTTGCTGTTGATAAAAATGGTTCTTGAGATGGGGAAGAGAAGATTAATGAAGAACTATGGTTTCTGGTTTAGTGCAAGGAGGAGATGATTGAGGGGTTTCTGTTGAATAAGAAGATGGGTCTGATGGAAATCAGAACCTGAGATGAGAAGGGAATTGGATTGGCTCGAATCTCAAATGGGTTTGATACTGAGATGAAGGTGGTCTGTTGCTGGTTGTAACGAGATAGAAAAATGGATGAGCAGGGAGAAGGAAAGTGCAATTGATGTTGATGGGTTGTCACAGAAGTCTGGTTGAGCTCGTGGGATTGATGCTGGCAGAGATGATGATTATCATGGAGTGATGTTCTGGTGGAGTTGTTATGCTCATGTTTGGATGGGTTAGTTGGCATTGAAGCTCAAGTCTGAGCTGAGAAGAGTTGAAATGTTGCGGCTGGTGCTGGTGTTGGTTGCAATAGCAGGAACTAGTATTGCAGATGGTTGAGTTGAGATGGAATGATGGTGCTTCTGGTGACGTTGGTCACGTAATTGAATCAGGGGGAGCATTGCAGGGGTTGAGCTGAACTTAGAAGAGTTACAACTGAAGTTGTCGTAGGATGAGAAGCTGTGTTGAGATTATAGTGGTTATGGGCTGAAATGTGTTGGTAATGCAGTCAAATGGGACCAAGAATGGAATGAGGCTGTGCGAGATTGCAGCACGGAATGGAGTTACAAATTCAGCTGCAATTCAGTTGGTGGTTGGGTGGTACTGAGAATGAATGGTTATAGTTACAGCAGGGAAAGAATTGAGATGCTGCTGCTTGAACTGAAATAGAACTGGCATTGGTGCTGCTGGAGATTCAGGAAATGGAGCTGTTGTTGCTGCTTGATTGAGATGCAGTGCCGAAGTGAGCTGCAGCTGGAAATGCTTGCACAGGGACAAGGTGCTGGTGCCAGAGTGAATGGATGCAGTGGCTCTGACAACTGATGCTGCAAGATTCAGGGACTGGCAAGATTGCAGGTGATGGGTTGGTTTGAGATTGATGGGTTCTTGCCTATTTCAAACTTGCAGGAACCAGAAGAAGGAATCGAAGATCAATGGGGTTAATGAAGTTGTCTTAGCTGACTCAAGAAATTTGAGAAGATGCAGAGAGTGGGCTTGGTTCGAATGTGATTATTGCAGCAAGCAAATGAGTTTTGGTAAGGGTGAAGTAATGGATGTATGGCCTGAGAAAATTTGAGCTATAGAGAGCCGGTGGTCTTGAATTCGAGTTGCAGGGTATTGGTGGTGCAAGGCATGATGATACAAGAGATGACATTGATGCTGTTGCGGTATAGCAGTTGTGCTGCAGATGAATGGAGCTTGTTGCAAGGGACAGGTGCGGCTGAAATACAATTCAGGTGCAGTCGCTGAGATGTGGAGGAGCTCGAAATGGAAGCTGGAACTGAAGTTTGAATACAAGTTGTAGAGAAGGTTGAATGAGCTGCAGTAAAGAGTGGCAGTGTGAACTACTGGTAGGCCTGGAAGATGGGTAAATAATTTGCGGCCTACGGTTATACCGCAAGTGCACGGCGTCTATTGGAGACGCGGCAAGTACGGGTCGATCCACAGAGACGAGGGGTGCTTTCAATGATCTATGGCTGCTTAACTGAATTCTAAGTGACAGAACAATATTCGGTTTGTCGAAGCGACTCGAGTTGAGTGAAGTGAATCGAGCTAAGGTATTTTGACTCTAAACTAAGGTAACACGGTGACTATGGGTAAGTGCCGTGGTTGTGAATCCACCTCTAGTCCTATGCTAAGGCTAACCATATTTCATTCATGTCTTATACCTCCCTTTGAAGGCCTCGGGTGGAGGTATTCTTTAGCAAACCGACCTAATTCACTCCTAGTATAACTTGTCTTTTCACAAGTACAAATTATCACAAGCTCATTTGGTTGTTGGCTAACTAATTCTTCCTAAAGCAATTGAACCGATGTCACTAATTCATTCCTAGTATAGCTTGTCTTTTTATAGTACAAACTATCACAAATCATTTGCTCCATACAAAGATACAATCACTCATCTCCATTAAGCACAATAAGACAGAATTTGATATGATTTACTCAACATGGGAACAGGGGTTTCATCAACACCCTGGTAAATGAGATTAAAACATTGCAAGAAATAAAACACAAATTAAAACTAAAGTGACTGCTCTGGCTAATCCAGGCGTGCCTAAAATCATCTCCTCCCTCTTCTATTTATACATGCACACAAACCCTAACCCTCAAACCCTAATTCTCTAAAATCGAAATCAACATTAAAATAAAACTCTCACCCACGTCGCTTCGAATCGTCCTCTCCATCTGTCAATTCATCTCGATCGATGTTCCTTCCTCTCGCTCGAGAAAGCCTAACCCTAACCTAACCCTTTCTATCTCTCACTTAGCTTCTAGGGAAGAAGCTATGTAAGAGCTAGAGAGAGATTAGGAGGTGGTACTTCTGGATTGCTTGCTGTTGTGGTTGTCGGGAGGTGATGGAGGTGGTGACGGTGAGGGATCCGGTCGGGGAAGAAGGGGTGGTACGGTGGAGGAGATGGTTTTGCGGTGGTCGGGTGAGGAAAGAGAAGGTGAAATGGGAAAATGGGGATGTGTTCGATGGTGTAGGGGTATGGGGAACTTTCTTTGTGAGGCGGGTGCATCGAAGATTGAAGGAAAGGGTGGAGCGAGCGTCGGATGTAGCGAGGAAGATCCGAACGGCTCGGAGAAACTTGGAGTGATCTGGTGTTGCGCGGAGTATCAAGAGATGATGTGTAAGAGCCTGGAGCGACCGTAGGATGTGGATGAGTGAGATCTCAACGGCTTGGAGTGGACGGGCTCGGATCCGGTCGCGGGTCGGAGATGGATAGCTCAAGCCCATGTCTTGTAAATGGGTTGCTCATTGTTGGGTTGCAACTGATGCGCGCGCGGGCTTTGGCTTTCTGCTCCATAGATGCTCGACTCCAATTCTTTGCTCTTTGGCTCCTCAAATTCTCCGAGCTTTATTTATTACCTAAAAACACAAAATTAATTAATACAAATATTTATTCTTGAAAACAAAGAAAACACGAATGGGATAATATCTCGATTTCTAAGCGCAAAAAGATGAGTAAAATGCCAATAAAAAGGTGTATAAATATGCACTATTTGGCACTCATCAAATACCCCCAAACCCGAATTTTACTTGTCCTCAAGTGAAACGAAATGAAGAAATCCTAACTATACCCCTGTCGCAGTCTCTCGAATGCATTTAGCGTATGCACTAAGCCTTTAAACCCCTAGGTGTCCCTAGTGGACGAGTTATAGTCTCGTGAGGGTTTACAAGAGGTGTACCCACAAAACCTTCTCCAACTTCGAGTGTAAAGAGTCTCAAGCATCCTAGAAGCTATGAGGACATAGAGTTTCGCATGCTAGTAATGAAGTTAGAACTATCAAAGAACGCCTTCTCATCCTTAAGTGCCGAGCGAGAAGTAACCATACCATATGAAAGAATTCGGATTCGATTGTGATCATAAGCCTCGACTTCGCCTCACCATTAGGGTTTTATGATAATTGCACTCAAAAAGATCGCTTTTTAGTCTCTCATGTGTGCAGCAGGAATAAAGAGAGAAATCCCGCACACGTTGTAGGTAAGAAGGATAACCTTCCGAAATAAAACTGGAGACTCCACGTAAATGTGGACAAAAAGAATCTTTTCTCGATGATCTCTAAGAAAGGAAATCAACCATTAGTAAGGGGTGGGAGTACTCACTCACTTCTCACCCGATCGGCAATTAATATCACTCTCTCATAAGAACCATAGAAACGTCTTCAATCTTCGGTCTTCGGTCTTCAAATGTTGATGACGAACTTCTAAACTTCACAAAACTTGACAATTTTTAACTTTTCTACTCAAATTCCTTGTTGTTTGGATTTTTCTTTTTGAACTCTTCTTTACCATGGTGGTAGCAAAAATAAGAAAATAAACTACAATATTTTTTTGACTTTTGATTTTTTGATTTTTTTTTTTTTTTTTTTTTTTTTTAATAAGAGAAAATAAAAATACAAATACAAATAATGAAACAACTAACTCCATGGACAAAGGACTTTATCACTCAATTTTTCCACAACTTGTATTGTCTTGATTTTATAAATTTTATTAATTCTCATCCTATTTTCTTTTCTTTGTTGCACAAAAACCTTGGACTATATCAATTTTTCTTTCCATATTCGATGTCGCTCCGGTTCTCGACGATGATGTGTTTCTATGGGTCTTCTGATTGAGAGAGAGAGTGATGCTAACGGCAAATTGGTATTTAGAAGGAGTTTTCATCTTTAGACGTCACCCTCATGATTGACAAAAACTAGCACTCAAGAGATCAAAAGTAGTGCTGAAAATGGTGCGAAGTTGGGTAGCTCACCATTCCTACCCTAATTTACGTAAGGTGACACACACTCTAACACTTTTCTAGAAAGTTGCAAAAAATGAAGGTTGGTGCCTCACTTGATGTAAAATGGGTAGTCTCCACTATGGGTGATCACAATTCTACTACCGAATATCTAAACAAAGACCTAACCCGCCCTCCGGTATGGTTAAATCCGACTTTAACGCTCTAATCAACTAAGGAACCCGATTGTGTTCTCCTAAGACTTCCAAGTTCTCGTTATTTCGGTCAGAATCTCTATGTAAACATAGCTAGAAGCATGCTAGTGACTCTAAAATCTCTAAAAGTTGGAGGTTTTTATTTGCAAAAAGTTTTTTGAAATTTTGAATTTTTTTTTTTTTTTTTTTTTTTTTTTTTGTATGAAAATAAAAGATTAAAAAGACTAAAAACTCTAAATGCAAATGCACCCCCAAACCTAAATCAAACATTGTCCTCAATGTGTCTACATATAGAAAAAATTTAAACAGTCACATACCGAGAGAACTATGCTGAAATGAGAAAAGGGAAGAGATTACCGGATGTCGGCAGGAGCAAGGTTGAGCTTCTTTAGTCAAGGCTAGAATCCAACATTCTCCGTGGAGATCATATCGGATTAGCACAATAAATGTACAAGAAAACTCAACCGATTCAAGAAAAGAAAAATTTAACAAGTCCTATTGGATTATATACAATGAAAATTTGCCATAAACCAACAATCTAAAGAGTTGAGGATCAACCCAATAGAAAATATGTACAAACATCAACAGCCTTACACAGATATAAAATGAGAGTGCAAGTAAGACTGCAAATGGGAATGAGTTTCCCCCAAACCTAAACTTGTGAACGGGTGTGTTTGAAAGCACAAAGTCTTGCAATTTTAAAGGTACATCATGCAAAAGGTCTAACTCAAAATGAGTTTTACTAATAACAGGCAGATATACACATTCCAACTGTGGCTCTTTAAAAGTGTTATACTTTGATGCAAAATAGTCTAAGAGGACTTGGGAAGCACAAAGTTCTAGGCCTAAGTCAGGCATTTTTAGAAAAGTTGGATTTGCAATTTTGTGACAAACTACACCTAGGTTTGGTGGAGGAGTTTCAATTTGTGACTCAGGAGAGAGGTTAGGTACATCTACGTTATTTTCATGTGTAAAATCATTTGCACCGTCACAAACTTTCCTAAAGTCAGAAGAGGGTAAATCATGTTCACTTTCACAGGACAATTGCACAGGTTCAACATCATCATCACATATATGAATATTAGAAGAAGCATCATTCATGGGGTTCACAGAAGAGACACTTGATGTCTCTGAACCTAAAGATTCTACTACATTTTCAAAATACACATGCTCTTCATATTCATCATCATCATCATAGCAAAAATTCATCTCTCCATTCAAAATTGTAGTATTTTTAGTGTACTCATCTACCTCTGGATTAGGTTCATATTCAATGTTAGTTGCATGAGTAAGACTAGAAACACTATTTTCAATCATATCATTTTGTAACTCAATTAGGTTCCTTTGAAGAATCATTTTGAGTTGTTCTATTGAAGGAGAGTCTTCACTAGTGGGTATGCATTCCTCATATGGATAATCACTGTATGGTTGTGCATGAGGTTCACTAGAGAAGGGAAATTCAGACATGTTGCTATGTGGATGGTCATGCATTGCATTCATTTCAAGCCTAGCATTTTGCTCCATGAGTGTTTCCATTATTGATTGCAAACTAGGAGTTGGGGGAGTATAAAATTGTTCATCTCCCCATTGTGGTGAATGATGCATGTGTGCAGGTTGATTATGGTCCCAATAGTTGCCAGCATGGTCACTTCTAGACACTTCGTACATTGGATAATCATGGTTTTCCCTAGACTGTCTAAATTCATGCAAAATATAACAGTACTCAGCAGGGTGGTCTAAGCCACCACATAAGGTGCAAGCATGCGTTTCATATTGCCTAGAAAAACTAGATTCGACAGATTGCCTTTCTAAAACAGATTGCCTATCTAAGGAAGATAATCGAGCCTCTAATTGATCTAAAAGTGATGACTGGGTGTGAGAAAATTGTTCGTTTTCAACCTGTGGTGGATGATGTATGTGATCATAATGATTAGGGCATGTGAGATCAGGGCCCTGAGAAGGCCCATAAAATTCCCTAAAGTCACTATGGTATGTGGGGTGTTCATCCTGTGAAAGGTGCCCGTAAGCAAGCTCTCTAAGGGATTTGTTTGAATCCCCAGATGCGGACCAAAATCCTGACATGATTTATCAACTCAAATTGAACTCAAAGCCCAGCTGAAGTGGACTAAGTTTGGTTTTAAAGGGATTGGTTTGGTTTATTGGGTTTCATTTGGTTTGTTGGGTAAGGTTTGGTTTATGTGGGCTTGTTGTTTGGTTTTGTAGGAAGCCCAGCAATTGTGTGCAAAGCCTAGGTTTTGTGGGCTCAATTGGCTGCACAGACCAGACTAATAGGTTTAGCCTAAGCAGCCCAGTGAGAAAGCTCAGCCCAGGGTGCTTGTGTTCTTGTGGGCTCAGTTTGGTGTAAGCCCAGATCCAGCCCAGCAGTGTAAATGTTCAACCCAGGTTATGGGCAGTGGGCTTAAAGCTTTGTGCTCAGCCCAGCAGATGGGGCTTAGAAAGATTGCAGGCCAGTGGTGAGAAAGTTTGCAGGCCACAGGGTCTGTTGGTGCAGAGTTGGCAACTCTGCCACTGGCTGTGTGCACAGCCTGGTTTGTTGCACAGATCAGTGCAACTTTGTGCTTTCAACACAGCACAAAATTCAGTGGAGCCAGGAGAGCAAGCTTGAGCAATCAACAAAGAGTGCAAAGACAAACACAGCAAAGAATCAAAAATTTTGTGAATGGTGCACGGGTAGAGGTTGTGCTCACTCAATGGTGCAAAGATCGTGCGGGGTTGTGTTGTTTTTGAAAAACAATCTAACTAATCACAAATCTTGATACTCAAAGATCATTCACACACCATTTTTCACACAAATTCAGTCATACATAAAATTCAAGCAAATGAATTTAGTTAGCCGCTCATAACATGCTCAACTCGGGCGGCAAGTCTTAGAGATCATACACAAACATGCTAAACTCAGGCGGGGTTGAGTAAATTAGCCCAAGGTTGATGTCAAACTCGGCTCGCTTGAGTTTGTGGCATCAACTCACTCGAGATATCAAGGGCTGAGTTGATGTCAAACTCTGAGCTCAAGAGTTGGGTTTTGTGTACCACAGAATACAGGCCTCTACCAATGCTCAGATGAGAACTAACACAAAATCTCACTTGAGCCTTCAGCCAACTAGGCTATCCAAATGGTGGCTTATAGCCTGCAGCTGCAGGGGGCTAGCAAGGCAATATAGATGGCAAAGCAAGTACACTTAAATGCTTAGATGCTGAGTAATGCTAGTACACACAAATGCTGAGCAAAGCAAGTACATACAAGGGCCAAGCAAGGCAAAGTACTACACAACTACTGGTTCAGCAAAACAGGCTTTCAAGGAATGGTGGTTCAAGTCAGCTCAGGGCTTGGTCTCAACCTTGGTCTATTCAAGAGGTGCTTACAGCCTGCAGCTACAGGGGCTTGCAAGGGCTTGCAGCTAAGCTCAGGGGCTTGGCAAGGCAAAGCAACACAGACAACAATATGCACAGATGCAAAAGACTGTGCTCAGTGCCTGAGGCTCAAGCAATGGTAGGCGGCTTGAGGTTCAAAATCTAGCACCGAATCATGCATACACACAGTAAAAATAGGTTTAGAGAACAAACCACCAAAGGCAATCTTTTCGGGTTGTAGGCACTCCACAGTGGGCTGCTCCTTTGCTTCTTTCCTTTGGCTTGCTCAGCAGCAGCAGCCAAGTAGCATAGAGGGTACCTGTTGCTTAGAAGGAAAATTCAGTTCTCAGATTTGCAATTGCTAGATTTCTGTTAATATAACTGTGGCGCCTATGCAATGCCAGATTTGCACTGAGATGCAAATGATATGCAGGGATGTACAGAGATAGGTGCAAGAATGCAATACAAATAGTATGCCTATAATGCAACAGATGGCAGGCTTGAGATGATGATGGTTAACAATTGTAAGTTACAAGATGCAAGGGTGCAAAGAAATGAACTAAGTATAGACAGTGATTGGTAGCAGATGTAAACAAGATTGAATGCAAAAACAGATGGAATATGTACAGGGGTGAAAATCAGTAAAGCAAGCAATTGAACAACAGGGCACGCGCCAAGTCCCCGGCAACGGCGCCAAAAACTTGGTAGGCCTGGAAGATGGGTAAATAATTTGCGGCCTACGGTTATACCGCAAGTGCACGGCGTCTATTGGAGACGCGGCAAGTACGGGTCGATCCACAGAGACGAGGGGTGCTTTCAATGATCTATGGCTGCTTAACTGAATTCTAAGTGACAGAACAATATTCGGTTTGTCGAAGCGACTCGAGTTGAGTGAAGTGAACTGAGCTAAGGTATTTTGACTCTAAACTAAGGTAACACGGTGACTATGGGTAAGTGCCGGGGTTGTGAATCCACCTCTAGTCCTATGCTAAGGCTAACCATATTTCATTCATGTCTTATACCTCCCTTTGAAGGCCTCGGTGGAGGTATTCTTTAGCAAACTGACCTAATTCACTCCTAGTATAACCTTGTCTTTTCACAAGTACAAATTATCACAAGCTCATTTGGTTGTTGGCTAACTAATTCTTCCTAAAGCAATTGAACCGATGTCACTAATTCATTCCTAGTATAGCTTGTCTTTTTATAGTACAAACTATCACAAATTCATTTGCTCCATACAAAGATACAATCACTCATCTCCATTAAGCACAATAAGACAGAGAATTTGATATGATTTACTCAACATGGGAACAGGGGTTTCATCAACACCCTGGTAAATGAGATTAAAACATTGCAAGAAATAAAACACAAATTAAAACTAAAGTGACTGCACTGGCTAATCCAGGCGTGCCTAAAATCATCTCCTCCCTCTTCTATTTATACATGCACACAAACCCTAACCCTCAAACCCTAATTCTCTAAAATCGAAATCAACATTAAAATAAAACTCTCACCCACGTCGCTCAATCGAATCGTCCTCTCCATCGTCAATTCATCTCGATCGATGTTCCCTTCCTCTCGCTCGAGAAAGCCTAACCCTAACCTAACCCTTTCTATCTCTCACTTAGCTTCTAGGGAAGAAGCTATGTAAGAGCTAGAGAGAGATTAGGAGGTGGTACTTCGGTTCTTATTTGTTGTGGTTGTCGGGGAGGTGATGGAGGTGGTGACGGTGAGGATCGGTCGGGGAAGAAGGGGTGGTACGGTGGAGGAGATGGTTTTGCAGTGGTCGGGTGAGGAAAGAGAAGGTGAAATGGGAAAATGGGGATGTGTTCGATGGTGTAGGGGTATGGGGAACTTTGCTGTGAGGCAGGTGCATCGAAGATTGAAGAAAAGGGTGGAGCGAGCGTCGGATGTAGCGAGGGAAGATCTGAACGGCTCAGAGAAACTTGGAGTGATCTGGTGTTGCGCGGAGTATCAAGAGATGATGTGTAAGAGCTGGAGCGACCGTAGGATGTGGATGAGTGAGATCTCAACGGCTTGGAGTGGACGGGCTCGGATCCGGGTCGCGGGTCGGAGATGGATAGCTCAAGCCCATGTCTTGTAAATGGGTTGCTCCTTGTTGGGTTGCAACTGATGCGCGCGCGGGCTTTGGCTTTCTGCTCCATAGATGCTCGACTCCAATTCTTCGCTCTTTGGCTCCTCAAATTCTCCGAGCTTTATTTATTACCTAAAAACACAAAATTAATTAATACAAATATTTATTCTTGAAAACAAAGAAAACACAGAATCTGGGATAATATCTGATTTCTAAGCGCAAAAGATGAGTAAATGCCAATAAAAAGGTGTATAAATATGCACTATTTGGCACTCATCAACTACAGGGAAGTGGAAGAGATATGATGATGTTGGTGGCAATGCAATAGTGGAATGGCTTACAGAACAGCAGGGCAGAGATGAGATGATTTGCAAACACTGATGGTGTTTCTTGGCTCGAGTTTATGAAGATTGTGGTTGCCGTGGGGGTCAGGCAAACAGGGAACTTGAGTATGGCTGTGACTGAGACTGAAACTTGGTGGAATGAGGTGCCGAAGCAGCTGCAGTTGCAGGAGAGAACAAGGAGCTGAGTAGTGAACTAAATGAAGAGATGAATGAATGGAGCAGTTGTGGTCGCAATTGAGTATAGATATGGCACAGTGAAGCTCAGGGAAGAAATGGATTTCTACAGGGCCATCATGGCTGGAAGCACAAGGATTGTGCATCACAAGAATTAGCCAATGCAAATGGCTTAGGCCAAAGTGAATCAGGATCGAGCTGGATGACTCGTCTGAATTGGAACTGACTCATGATCTGACCCGATTTGACTCACTGACCCGGTTTGACTCGGTCTGACCTTGACCGAGTTGACCTAGTTGACCGGTGACCGGGCGGGCTTTGCCGGACACCTGAGATGCCTGCCGGCGACTTTTCCGGCCAAGTTCCGACCACAATACCAGTTTTCCGACGACATATTTTTGGGCATATTTTCTACATGGGTTTTCTCACACATGGGCTTGGAGGACTTCTATGTAGTGGACTTTTGAAGAATAGACCTAATTTTGGAAACAAGAGAGCTATTTAAAGGAAAGACTTTCACAACTAGGGGATATCTTTTTCTATCTTTGCCTCTACTTTTATTTTCTAGGGTTTAGAACCATGAAGTCTTTTCTCTTTCTTCTTGTTATGAACTCCATGAATTTGAGCTAGAGTTTTCTTTTGGTTATGGATTAGTTGGATTTCCAAACATGAGTTTTTGTTCAATAAATTAGTTTTCTCTCATATTATCGTTTATGATTCACCATTAATATTTTCATATGATTGAATGTTTGTTTTGTCAAGTTGCAAATTGGTAGAACTCACATGCATGTCTTTTGCTAGATTAGGGTTATTATACGCAAAAGTGATAATTCCTGATTTGAAGTAGCATAAATATGATTATAGTTTGTAGTGATATATTCTTATGATCATATGTGAACCATAACCTTTGTTAAATCGGATTAGTGCTTTTACACGTTCGATTGCTTTGATTGGCCTGATTTCATAGAACCCAATGCATCTAGGGAATTAAACTTGATTAGTGCTTTTACACGTTGGGTTGTTCTTTTAGATATAATTCATATTCGCATCTTTTAATGTGTTTGTTGATGACAAGAGGAGATTAGCGGGATATTCTTGCGATCAAGGTATTCTAGGGCCTTTGATAAAAGTTGAGATTAAAATATCAATTCTAGTTATTGTGTTGAAAACATGTTTGTGATTGAAGACGAAATCCATGACCAATACTTTCTCATTCTTGATTTGCGTGTTTACTTTTTATTGTTTTGCTTTTATTTTATTTTCGTTTATAAAATCAGAAAACTCCAGGTGTTATTTATAAGAAACCGAATCATATTGACAACCTAGTCCTCTCTGTGGGAACGATCCTTTCTTGCCCTTGCTTCATTATATATTTTGAATAGTAAGAAAGTGTAATTTATTTTTGTGTCGGCTGACAACCGATCAAATTTTGGCGCGCTGCCGGGGAGGCAGCGGTTGTCACTTGTTTTTGGTTTCTTATTTTTTTTGTTTTGTTTTTAGTTTTTGTTTTATTTTTCTTATTTTCTGGGTTTTAACCTTGGTTTGAGAATCTTATTTCAGGTACTTGTTTCTCATGGAAGGAGCATACTACATGGATGGATACGGTTTTCAACAACCTCAACAATATGACAACTACCAATTCCAGGGGTATGATCAAAACCAATTCATTGGTTATGACCAATATTCCATGGAACCTTATGGTTTTCCTCAACAACCTTATGGCGGGTATGTATGTGAATAACCACAAGGATGGGAGGACTCTTATGCTCGTGAACAAAAAGTCTCTAACTTTCTAGACACAGTTTCCAACTTTTTACAAGAAGAATTTCAAAAAGCAAAAGAGACTACAGACGAGCAACTCCAAGAACTTCGTGAAGGTATTGCTAGCTTGCGAAGAGGCATTGATCAATGCAAGGAAGATATGGATAATTCTAATGTGCATATGGTTTGTGATGAATATTTGATTGATGCTAATGTTGAAAAAGGCGAACCTTTGGGGACTTTCGTTGATAATTGTGTAGTTAACTCAACTCTTGATCGTAATAATGATCATTCACCTATTCAAAAGGATGAGTTCGAGATTAGCAACACTAAATTCAGCGAGGACCAATCTTATGTTGACTATGATAGTGAGGGTGATTATGATACATTGCTTGAACCAACTCATGGTGACATCCCCGAGGAGTGTATAATGGAGTCTTTTTGCGATCAAGGTGAAGACGAAGAGGAATATGTCGAAACTTGTGTATATTACTCGAGCATTGATCTTAATAATGATCAAGAGACTATTCAAAGGGCGGAGCTTGAGGATGATGCATTTTCGAGTGTTCTAAAAAAGTTTCTTATAATAAAATTTGGATCCGCAAAAGAGTATGTGCCTTACAACAAAAAGGAGTGTGTTGAGAATGAGACCGTTATGACCACTATTGTGGAAGACCCAATTGAGCTTGCATATGATTGTAATGATAATGTTAATGCCGAAACTTTGGTTAAGGCAGAAACGGACGAAGAATGGTTGCAAGGTTTGATAGAGGACCATGATATACATGAGGTGAATTATTCACTTGAGTTTTTCAAGGATGAAGAGGATTCCGTGATAAAAGAGATTGTGCAAGGTTTGTCTAACCCGTTGCCTATTGTTTCTTCTCCTTTGCCTCTTATTGGTTTGAATGTATGTGCTTCGGGAGTATTGTTGAATGACTTTATTTCTCATTTTCCGCCATTAGAGATACTTGATTCTCATACCATGCAGGTTTTGAAACAAGAAACCATGGTAGTCCCTGACTTCTATATTCTTTATACACTTCCAAGTGTGGACAAGAATAAGTGTGGGGGAAACTTTTATCGGTTAATAGCTTCATTTCTGTTTTATATTACTAATATTTGTGTGAAGCTAGTGTTTGCAAAACAGGTTGTATGGAAGGATCCCCAACTTTTCCGATTGTTAGTATATGGGGAATGAATCTTGCAAGGATATAGTCGGGCTGACGACTTTAAACCAAGCGCTACATGGGAGGCAACCCATAGGTTTTGTATCTCTTATCTTTTAATTTTTCTTTTCTTGTTTTTAGTTTTTTTTCTTATCGCATATTGTTATATGATTTCCCACCTTGACTTTCTTTGGACGATTCAATTTACATTGAGGACAATGTAAAGTTTAAGTGTGGGGGAGTGCTTAAGCATTTGCATGTAAATTTTTCATAAATTTTCAACTTTTGTGTAAATAGTGAATAAAAAAACTCCAACTTGTGGTTAGTTTAGAGTCACATAGTATACATGTCGCTAAGATTACATCGAGATTCTCATAAGAGTGACTGAACTTAGAGATGACAGAGAACGTGATCGGGTTTCTTAATTGTATGAGAGTTAAAGTTGGATTTAACCATGTCAGTGGAAAATAAGGTGCAGACTGAATTCGGTATTAGAGTAGTGATCCCCTATAGTGGAGACTACCATGTTACATAATGTGAGGCACCGACCTTCAATTCTTTGTACCTGTCTAAATTTGTGCTTTTAGAGTGTGTGTCACCGTACGTAAACTCCGGGTAGAATGGTGAGCTACCCAACCTCCCACCATAGAAGCACTATTTTGATCTCTTGAGTGCTATTTTTATCAACCATGATGGTGACATCGAATTGCTAACTTACATACCACTTGTAATCTTGTTCGCAGTTAGCACCATCCACCTTATCTCTCTCTACACCAACAGGTCCATAGAAACACCATCATCATCAACAAGAGGAGCATCACAAATTTGAAGGAAAGTTGAACATTGTAGGATCAGAATATCGCGACATCAATATTTCGCGAGATCAATAAACAACCGCATTGCGAGGGCGTCGCAGAAGATCAATATAAATGACGCAATGAATGACGATGGCCAAAACACAATAAAGATGTGAAGACCCAGCGAGATTTAGGAGAGTAGCGAGATTATATATTTGTACACTTGCGATATCTCGCAAGTCATTCCCGAAAATAAAGGACAGCTTAGCTGTCATCCATTGTATACTACCCTATATAAAGAGCCGAACGAACCTGTTGTAGGGGGATTCTTTTGAGAGTGTTAGACAAGTCATTAGGAGAGAGAAAGTTGGTGGCGGTTGTAATTTCTTTAACTCTTTTCTATTTTATCTTGTGAATCTTCAAGGAAATAATCAATAAAATCATTGTTATTCATCTTAAAAATGTCTTAGTTATGTGGAATATTGTTAGGGGTGTAGTGTAGGATTTCCTGCAACTACATATTGGCGCTAGAAACAGGGACAAATTCAAAATAAGAGATTGGATTGATTGAAGATAAGAGATTGGATATTGTCACTAAAATTGTAAAAATCAAGAGTATGATGGATAAATTGAAGAAAACTAGAATCGAAGAGAGTAATGAAGAATTGGAATGTAATATGATTACAAAGTCAATGGTTAATTAATTTCATGAAAGTATCAAAGGGAGAATACATAAAAGAGATTTTGAAGGAAAGAAAATTATAACAGCAGAGAAGTTGTTACCCTTGAAAGAATGGGAAAACAGAGAATTATATTCACAGCAACGGAGATGTCAGGAGAGAATTTAAATCACACATCTCCACTAGTGATTACGATAAGTTCCAGCAAAGAAGAAGGAAAATTAACAAAAACAATGGAAGAATGGGCAATAAATAGAACTTTAGTGGATACAGGGAGTTCAGTGAATATAATGTTTTATCATGCATATAAAAAATTAGGGTACAAAGATGAAGAAATGACTTCCGCAACATATCATATCTATGGTTTCGGCAAATCGATAACAAAACCTAAAGGGGAGATAAAAATACGAATTTTGTTGGGAGAAATTGAAACAAATGTGACGTTATGCATGGTGGATATGGAATCACCATATAACATGTTGTTGGGAAGACCATGGATACACGCAATAAAAGTTGTAGCATAAACATTTCATCAATGTGTTAAATTTCCTATGCCGAGTGGGATTGGCGAAATCAGAGGAGATACCGATAAAGGAAGAATGTATCATCAAATCGAAGTAAAACATTATGAAGAACAGGTGAAGAGGCGAAAAGATCGCAAGAAGATGGCAAAAGCAGCAAAAAAGGAAGAAGAATTTAGAACTTACATGATAAGAGCGGAAGAAGGAAAAGGAATATATGATGAAGAGAATGATCTCGCGAAGGAAGTAAAAGGACCAACACCCATGGGAGAACCGAAGGCTAGCTACACTGCGGCAGAACCAACAAAGAAAGTAAATATTGGACCTGAAGAAGAACCAAAGATGTTAAAAATTAGGACTAAAATGGAGGCAGACGAGGAAAGAAAGACTATTGATTTGTTGCGAGATTACAAAGATATTTTCGCATGGGATATGGATGAGATGCCTGGAATAGATCCATCTGTAGCGTGCCATAAATTAGAGATTGACAAAAATGCAAGACCATTCAAGCAAAGGATTAGAAAAATTGCAACAAAGATATCATCCTCAAATAGAAGAAGAATTGCGAGAAGATGCTTGATCGTTGGAATTATTAGACAAGCAAAATACCCTGAATGGATAGCGAATATGGTTGTAGTCCCAAAGAAGAAGAAAGGAATAAGAATTTGCATAGATTTTACCGATCTAAACAAAGCTTGTCCAAAAGATAGTTTTCCCTTGCCAGATATTCCGCAAATGGTTGAATCAGCAGCGGGAAATGAAAGGATATCCTCTCTTGATGGATATAAGGGATACAATCAAATTCCTCTCGCTGAAGAAGACCAAGAGCATACTTCCTTTTTCGCCCCAAGAGGATTATACTGTTACACGAAAATGCCATTTGGTCTGCGAAATCTTTGGTGCAACGTATCGAGGATGGTAGAGAAAGTGTTCGAACAATGGATACATAAAATACTAGAGGTATACGTGGATGACATGTTAATAAAAAGCAAAGAAGCAAAAGATCACGTGCGAGATTTGAAGGAAATTTTTGAACAAATGAGACTTTTCAACATCAAAATAAATCCAGAAAAATGTACTTTTGGGGTGGCATCTGGAAAAATTTTAGGATACATTGTGTCAAAAGAAGGAATACAAGTTGATCCGGAGAAAGTACAAGCAATTCGCGATTTGCCAACACCAGCAACAGTGAAAGATGTGCAAAAATTAAATGGACTATTAGCTTCGCTAGGAAGATTCATCTCGCGATCATCTGATAAGTGCAAGCATTTCTTCAACATACTTAAAAAGGGAGCGAAGTTTAGTTGGGAGATGAATGTGAAAAAGCATTACAAGGAATAAAAGAACATCTAATGGATATATCAATCTTACAAAAAGCAGAACCATGGGAGGAATTACTAATTTACCTCGCGACAACCTCGCATGCACTAAGTGCAGTATTATTGCGAATAGACGCATGTGTGGAAAAATCAATCTATTACATCAGCAAAACATTCAATGGCGCAGAGAAAAATTATTCAAAAATTGAAAAATTAATTTTGGCATTAGTTTACGCAACGTTTAAACTTCGCATATACTTCGAAGCACACACGGTAAAGGTAATGACAAAAGTACCAATTGAGTCAGTGATGAAAAATTCAAAAAGATCAGGAAGGGTTGAAAGATGGAATGCTCAAGTAAGTCATTGCAAACTCAAATATGAAGTATTATCCTCACCCAAATCACAAGTTGTTGCAGAATTTTTAGCAGAATTTCCATTGGAAGAGGATGAAGCAGTGGAAGAAATGATGGATATAGAAGAAGAACATGGAAATCCAAGGGATCTATTAACTGAGCCAAACAGATGGGAAATATTGGTAGACGGGTCGTCAAATGGAGAAGGTAACGGAATTGGGATTATCATAATTTCGCCAGAAGGCAATAAAATGGCTTTCTCTTTTAGATTGGAATTTACATCTACCAATAACGAAACAGAATATGAAGCTATAGTACATGCTTTGCGATTTGCAATAGAAATGAAGTTGGAGAATGTAAGAGTTACCAGTGATTCTCAGTTAGCTATTCGCCAGATAAAAGAAGAGTATACTACAAATGAAGCGTCCTTGAAAAAATACAAAAAGCTTGTTGAAGAATTGTCAGCGAAGATACCAAAAATAAAGTGGAGACACATATCAAGAAAAGACAATAGACTCGCAGACACTTTTGCTTTTATATCAAGTATGATGACAGATCCATCTGCGAGATGCATAAAAATACAGACACTTCAATCACCATCAATCAATAAAGAGGAAGAGGAAGAAGCGAAGTAATGCTCATAGAAGATGAAACACAAAGACCCCATTGCGAGGATTGGAGGACAAAACTTCATGCTTATCTAATGAAAGGAGAAACACCAAGAAATAGATTAGAGATGCACAAATTAAAAAGCCGTGCAACAAATTATGAATTAAGAGACGGGGTATTGTACCGAAGATCCTTTAATGGACCCTCGCTTAGATGTTTAGCACGAAAGGAAGGAGAAGCAGTGTTAAAACTGCTACACAGTGGGGATGCTGGCAATCATAGTGGCGGAAGATCTTTAGCACATAAGGCAAAAATGCAAGGCTATTATTGGCCATATATGCATGAAGATGCGAGACAAATATCAAGACGTTGCGAAGATTGTCGAGACACGGAAAGAAAATACATGCAAGGGAGCACCATTAACCTCTTCAACAAGTGTATGGCCTTTTGGAAAGTGGGGGTTAGATATTGTAGGACCATTTTTACCAGGTACAGGGCAAAGGAGATATCTGATTGTCGCTACAGATTATTTCACAAAGTGGGCAGAATTAAAAGCGGTACAACACATTCGCGATAAAGATATTTTTACTTTCATATTCGAAAACATAATATGCAGATTTGGAATTCCAGCACAGTTGGTATCTGACAATGGGAAACAGTTTGAGGACAAAATATAGAATTACTGCTTAATGCATTTCAAATAAAATGTGGGAAATCAACTCCTTTATACCCGCATGCCAATGGACAGAGCGAAGCAACAAATAAAACAATCACCGATATATTGAAGAAAAAAATTAGAAGGGCATAATAAGGCATGGTGTGAGAAAATGCATAATGCAAAGATGGGCTTATAATACAACAAGGCGAGAAGCTACGGGGATGTCACCGTTTTGTCTAACCTATGGTGTTGAAGTGTACTTCAGAAACAGAAGTTATTATTCCAACAACAAAGAGAGAAGCTTGGGAGAAAAATCTTAGTGCGGGTAACATTTTGGTTAAATTAGATGAATTAGAAGAAAAAAGAGAAAGAGCACTACAGCATATGGAGAATTATCAACGAAGATTGGCCAGAGAATATAACAAACGTGTCAAAACACGCGAATTTCAACCAGGTGATATGGTATTGCGAGAAACACCAATATATCAGCAAGAAAGTGGTGGCAAGTTGGCGAAAAAGTGGGATGGACCTTATATCATCAAGGAGATAGTTGGAACAGGGGCATATAGATTAATGGATCCTGAGGGCAAAGATGTGGGCCAGAGATTGGGTAGACCATGGAATAGATTATATCTCAAGAAATATTACCCATAGAAGATGGAAAAGAAAGAATAAGTTCTGAACTGTTAAATGAATGAAATGAAATGAATTCATATGAAATGTTCCTGCGACAGAGTTATTGCGAAATTACGAAAGAATATGCGAATATCTCGCAAATGAATTAACAAGAGATAACTAAAAATGAATGATTGAACAAATCGACAGAAATGAATGAGTGAGTGAATGGGACGAACCTTTATGGCGTACACCCTAGTTCGCGAATGATATTTCGTAAGAGGCAAATGTAAGACCTAAAGTGCGTCATATAAGGGGGTATCTCTTGACATGGCTCAGGGAAAAGTTTACACCGCCCCTGGAACCTGAGTCATGAAAATTTGGGGCCCATGAAAGCCTATCCGGGGGAGATACCTTGGATTTCCAACTATATATATATAAGGTTATACCCTGGTTGGACGACCGAGGGTCTCTTCCAAGGAGTCGAGTGTATGACCAAGGCGCCGAGGTACACGGTTGAGCCAAGAGTGCCTAGGGCATTTGAAGTGTCTCGGCCATTCTTCGCAAGTCGTTGCACATGCTGCACTCGGCCCGAAGAAAACTCCACTTAGGGTGCAGTCTCGTAACCATAAACCCTATAGGTATAAGGGATAAGAGGCTGCGAAAACAACTGGTTGCTGTTAAGACCGGATGGGAGGAGCTAGTCTTGTATGGCCGATGTACGCCTCCTTGAAGGGGAAACCAGGGAGATGATAAGGGCGGCACCCTCCATTAGGGAGCTGATAAGTGTCAAAAGACGCAAATGTCATGAGGCTCTATTTTCGTAAGGAAATTTAGGCTTGTCATATTTGTGTGATGATCCTGCAGAGGCAATAATACTAACGCGAGGGTAAGACGGGATCAATGGGTCTTTACATGCAAGTGTAAAGACGTCCTGCGATTTCGTCGCAAGACGACAATGTCATGGGGCTTTATATTCGCAAGAACATTTAGGCCTGTCATATTGTCGCAAACGAAATATCCTGCAGAGGCAAAAATACTAAAGAAATGATAAGGCAAGATCAATGGGTCATTACATGAAAGTGTAAGGACGTCCTGCGATTTTGTCGCAAGACGTCAATGTCATGGGACTTTATGTTCACAAGAATATTTAGGCCTGTCATATTGATGCAAAATGAGGGGTGGAAAAATAAGACCTTTAACTAGGAAGGCAAAATAAGACCACACAAAAACAATGATAAGGCAAGATCAATGGGTCATTACATGAAAATGTAAAGACGTCCTGCGATCTTGTCGCAATATTGAATTTCAACATAAATGAAGATAATGGAATAGCAATTATTAAATTCCAAAAATTATACTTATTGAAAGAAAGAAGAGTAATACGCAGACGAGTACATACATCAAAAAAGATGATTGAAGTACATAAAGAAGCAACAGTACAAGAAGAAAGATTACAAGAGAAAATCATTTCTCAAATAGTAGCTTTTTCACCAGAAGGAGATGCTGGGTTTTCTTCAGCAACTTTATCTATATTTTCGCTAATTAATATATTTCCAGCAGATCCTTCTTCACCTACATCTTCATTCGCGACATCATCATTGACATTTTATTGGGAGAGATAGTTTCTTCATTTTCGAGATCTTCGCCACTATTATAATCATAATCGCTATCAGGAGGATTAGGAACTTCATCATCACTTACTTCCAGAGGTTCGACAGATACAGGATCAAGAGATTTAGATAGTAAAACATCATTCACAAGAACTTCGGCTTTAAGATGAAATTGACGAATGAGTGCTTTCTGCTGATTTTTACTCTCTATATCTTTACAGTCACGCATATAGTCGAATCTTCTTTTTGCCCTGTCGCGAGAACGCACAAGGGAAGCAGCGAGTATTCCATTCTCTTTGCGAATTTTTGAGTAGTCGGATTTCAAAGCAGTAATAGAGGAGTGAAGATTTTTCTCAGACTCTGCAAAACAAAGAATAAAAGGAATTATACAAACAAAAAATATGAAGGCTTGATAAAGAAAGAATAGATGAGGCAGTCAACTTCTATGACTACCTTCCTTCTGCGAGGTAACATGTTGGATTAAAGCCGAACAACTATTCTCCAAATGATCCATGGCATTGTCAAAATTATCTCCAATTAAACCTTTCAGACGTGATCGCCAACTTTTTTCGTTGGAAACAAGTAAAGCATTTTCTTTTGCAAGGGAAGAGTTGGACTTTTCTAATTTGGAACATTGATCCTTGAATTGGTTTGCCTTTACACTTAAGATTATTCTACCCCCGAATAAGTTTATCCTTCTCGTGCAAGAACTTCTTCAAGTTGATTTCTCAGTGAGCAAAGAGATTGTTCTTGCTCTTTACATAATTTTTGACAAACATCAGACTGTTGCGAGTAAATTGCCACCTTGTTTAACAGAGTTCGCTTTTCTTGAGAAAGAGTTCCATTCTCATCTGATAAAGTTTCCAACTCCAAATTAGCTTTAGTCAAAGAGTAAGAGAGGCGAGATAATTCATTACTTAATGAGTCTTGTTTCTGAGCTAAATCAGCATTTTCTTTAGAAAGATTATCTATTTGATCAACAGAATATGTATGAAGATTATCTAATTGGTTATATTGCTCCATCCAAGCATCTCTATCAACTCGAACTTCTTCAACGGTAGATTCCAACTGATATATCTCCATTTTTCGTTTCTGGTTTAAAGCTTGAAGGGCGAACAAGGGCTTGAGGTTCAATTAAAAAAAAAATGGACAATACAGAGGCAAGAGTATACCTTTTAATTCTTCATTCTTCTTGCGAAGATTATCACGATCCAGCGAGATATTTTGAAATTTTTGATTCTCAAGTTGGAGAATATTACATTTTGCAGTCATAGCTTGGAGATCATTCTTCAAAGTGTTAATTTCTTGCTCCAAAGATGTTTGCGAAATTCTATCGGGGCCAAGGTGTTTGCTCAAAATCTCGCAAATATCAGATTTGATAGGGTCGACAGAAGTCTTCTTAGCATCGTTCACAATATCTGATAGGACTTTGAAGGCCACATCTATTCCTTCTAAATTTTCTTTAGTAAGAGGGATTTGCTCAGAAAAGGAAGTAACGGTGATAGAAGAAGGAAGAGATGAGTCATCTTTTGTTAAAGGAATATCACGAGAAGAAGAAATCTCATGAAGGTTAATGACTGGAGAAATGGTAGAGGCATTAACAATGGAAGAAGAAATAGGCTCATTCGCAATGGGACTATTATGAGGGTGTTGATCTATGAGAAATTCAGGCATAGAAGTGTTATCTTTGACAGTATTTTCGCAGGAAGAAACAGTAGGGATATCTTGCGAAGATTTCGCAGTAGGGGTTGTAAGTTTGAATGTAGGAAAAGTAACAGAAGGTGCAACAGATTTAGAATGGCGAGGCTTCTTGGGGGACCTATCAACATTTTTGTCATCCTACGAATTACAAGATAAATAAGAAACAGGGGCAACAATATTGTTATTAAAAGAATAAATGTTTCTTAAATACCTTGTTACTCGCAGGCTTTCTTTTAGAGGCAGTGGATTTCGGTTGCGAACCCAGGGAGATATTAGGGTTCACAACGGTGAACTTGGTGCTAGATTTGTTCTTGCTAAAACAAAAATGGCAGAGGAGTCATTAAAAGAAGAACAGTATCAGAATAAAACAACTTCAATAAGAGAGATCAATCACAAAATGATCAAATTCAGCAAAATTAACAAACCTTGATGCCATAGAAACAGTAGCAGAAAAATAGTAGCAGGAAAATGACGAAGAAGACGATGAAGAAAAGCAGCAGAAAAAAGTTGCAGACGATGAAGAAGGCGAAGTAAAAAAAAAAGAAATGCTTTCACAAGGAATCCTCCTTTAAATAGACGAGAAAAGATGCTTAGGATAACATTAAATGTGCTTAGGTAAAAGGGAAATTTTAGATACGTGTAAACAGTCATTCCTAAATTCACGGAATCTTGTCGGCAGAAAATTGATAGAAAACAAACGATTGCGGTATTTCAAAATATTGGTTCTCATGACATTCTCTCCTTCGCAGAGAAGACATGAGAAGAGGCAGGATGTAGGATCAGAATATCGCGACATCAATATTTCGCGAGATCAATAAACAACCGCATTGCGAGGGCGTCGCAGAAGATCAATATAAATGACGCAATGAATGACGATGGCCAAAACACGAGAAAGATGTGAAGACCCAGCGAGATTTAGGAGAGTAGCGAGATTATATATTTGTACACTTGCGATATCTCGCAAGTCATTCCCGAAAATAAAGGACAGCTTAGTTGTTATCCATTGTATACTACCCTATATAAAGGGCCGAACGAACCTATTGTAGGGGGATTCTTTTGAGAGTGTTAGACAAGTCATTAGGAGAGAGAAAGTTGGTGGCGGTTGTAATTTCTTTAACTCTTTTCTATTTTATCTTGTGAATCTTCAAGGAAATAATCAATAAAATCATTGTTATTCATCTTAAAAATGTCTTAGTTGTGTGGAATATTGTGAGGGGTGTAGTGTAGGATTTCCTGCAACTACAAACACGTTCATGGTTTACAAGCAACGATACAGAACTGAGCAGATTTCAGATTCAAGTAAAGCAACAAAACAAGGAGCAGAATTTTTATAAGTTGAAGACTATTGTACATGAGTGAAAATTATCAAGGATGAGAGTTCGAGAAGTTTATGATATCAAGACATATAAGTTGTGAAGAATCAAGCGGTAAAGTACTTACACCATGGCCTTTGTACTTACATATTTTTTTTTATTTGTATTTTACTTTCTCTTGTCTAAAAAAAAAAAAAAAAAATTAAAAAGTATATGAAAAAAAAAAAAAAAAAAAAGACAAGAGAAAATTTCTTTAGGTTCATTACTAGTTTTATTGTTTTATTTCGTTTTTATTTTTTATTTTTTTATTTTTTATGATCAAAAAAAAAAAATATATATATATATATATATATATATATTTTAGGTTTGTATAGTTCGTTTTTAGTTTTGTATTTTTTCAATAAAGCCAATGGAAAGAAGGAATATCTACAATGAAGTTTCAAGCAATTAGGAATTTGAGGGAAAGAATCATATTGTCAAGATTCTACGAAGTTCAAGAGTTATCATCAAGAGTTGAAGACCGAAGACGAAGATGAAGACACCGATAGAAGACCGAAGACGTTTCTATGGATGCTGTGAGAGTGGTGCTAGTTGCACGTCGAACGGATAACGAGGTAAGTAAGCATATTCTCACCTTCGTTAAGTGGTTGATTTCCTTTCGTAGAGATCGTCGGAAAAATGAGTTTTCAAAATTAATAAAAGATGTGGGTTTTTAAAATACCTCGGAGGGTTATGCCTTCCTACCATTCAACGTGTCGCAGGATTCTCTCTTCATTCCTACCTGGACACATGTGTGACCCATAAAGAGCTGTTTATTATTGAGAGCAATTTCATAAAACCCTTTCTTGTGAGGCAGAGTCGAGACTTTCGATCACTCCGAACCCGAATTTCTTTCGATAAGGGATGGTTATTTCTCTCTCAACTTTTAAGAATGAGATTGTGTTCATTTATGTGTCTAACTTCTTATGACTAGTGTGCAGAATCTCTATGTCTTCTTAGCGCGTTGGATGCTATTAGTACGGAGAACTAGTAAGTTGGAAAAGGAGGTTTTGTGGGTATATCTCTAGTAAACCCTCACGAGACTATAACTCGTCCACTAGGGACACCTAGGGGTTTAAAGGCCTGTTATTCATGATAAGAGTAACCGTAGCCTCGACGACACGGAGTTGTATGTATTCTTTAGAATTATTTTGTTTGATTTGCTCGAGGACTAGCAAAGTATAAGTGTGGGGGAATCTGATAGGTGTCTAAAACACCTAATTTTATATCTAGTATTTATGCTTTCTTTGCTATTATTCTTGTGTATTGCATCTCTTATGTTTAGTTTTGAGTTTATCAGGTGCAATGGAGTCCTTGGGAGCAAAAGAAGATGAAATTGTCAATTCGGAGCATAAAAGGCAGACTCGTCATTTCGCAGGCGAGAGTGATGGAAGCCAAGCCAAGCCAATACTATTGTTGGTCGCCTGTATCAATTTGTTGGGTGCATATAACACTTTTCATCATTACCAAGCCCTAAAACTAAGAGGGTTTCTCTTATCATTGGATGGATGTATGAAATTTAGAGAATAGAGTGTGCGGTTGTTAACTACACCAAAATGAGATACAAAGATCGAGCGAATTCATTGAGAAATTGAGATTATGTAATTGAAGATTTGATGATGAGAGCTTCGATTTGAGACAGGGAAGAAATCTGGTTTCGGCTGCAACAGAAGATGGCTTCTTTCTGTCGATTTAGGGAGAAGTCTGATGGAAGATTTGGTGAAGATAAATGGAGATTTAGGGTTGGTGATGAGATAGAAAATGGGTGAAACTCAATTCGAATGTGGGTTCGATCTGTATGAAGAATAATCTGAGTTTGCTGTTGATAAAAATGGTTCTTGAGATGGGGAAGAGAAGATTAATGAAGAACTAGGGTTTCTGGTTTAGTGCAAGGAGGAGATGATTGAGGGGTTTCTGTTGAATAAGAAGATGGGTCTGGTGGAAATCAGAACCTGAGATGAGAAGGGAATTGGATTGGCTCGAATCTCAAATGGGTTTGATACTGAGATGAAGGTGGTCTGTTGCTGGTTGTAACGAGATAGAGAAATGGATGAGTAGGGAGAAGGAAAGAGCAATTGATGTTGATGGGCTGTCACAGAAGTCTGGTTGAGCTCGTGGGATTGATGCTGGCAGAGATGATGATTATCATGGAGTGATGTTCTAGTGGAGTTGTTATGCTCATGTTTGGATGGGTTAGTTGGCATTGAAGCTCAAGTCTGAGCTGAGAAGAGCTGAAATGTTGCGGCTGGTGCTGGTACTGGTTGCAATAGCAGGAACTAGTATTGCAGATGGTTGAGTTGAGATGGAATGATGGTGCTTCTGGTGACGTTGGTCATGTAATTGAATCAGGGGGAGCATTGCAGGGGTTGAGCTGAACTTACAAGAGTTACAGCTGAAGTTGTCGTAGGATGAGAAGCTGTGTTGAGATTATGGTGGTTATGGGCTGAAATGTGTTGGTAATGCAGTCAAATGGGACCAAGAATGGAATGAGGTTGTGCGAGATTGCAGCACGGAATGGAGTTACAAATGCAGCTGCAATTCAGTTGGTGGTTGGGTGGTACTGAGAATGAATGGTTATATTTACAGCAGGGAAAGAATTGATATGCTGCTGCTTGAACTGAAATAGAACTGGCATTGGTGCTACTGGAGATTCAGAAAATGGAGCTGTTGTTGCTGCTTGATTGAGATGCAGTGCCTAAGTGAGCTGCAGCTGGAAATGCTTGCACAGGGACAAGGTGCTGGTGCCAGAGTGAATGGATGCAGTGGCTCTGACAACTGATGCTGCAAGATTCAGGGACTGGCAAGATTGCAGGTGATGGGTTGGTTTGAGATTGATGGGTTCTTGCCTATTTCAAGCTTGCAGGAACCAGAAGAAGGAATTGAAGATCGATGGGGTTAATGAAGTTGTCTTAGCTGACTCAAGAAATTTGAGAAGATGCAGAGAGTGGGCTTGGTTCGAATGTGATTATTGCAGCAAGCAAATGAGTTTTGGTAAGGGTGAAGTAATTGATGTATGGCCTGAGAAAATTTGAGCTATAGAGAGCTGGTGGTCTTGAATTCGAGTTGCAGGGTATTGGTGGTGCAAGGCATGATGATACAAGAGATGACATTGATGTTGTTGCGGTATTGCAGTTGTGCTGCAGATGAATGGAGCTTGTTGCAAGGGACAGGTGCGGCTGAAAAACAATTCAGGTGCGATCGCTGAGATGTGGAGGAGCTCGAAATGGAAGCTGGAACTGAAGTTTGAATACAAGCTGCAGAGAAGGTTGAATGAGTTGTAGTAAAGAGTGGCAGTGTGAACTACAAGGAAGTGGAAGAGCTATGATGCTGCTGGTGGCAATGCAATAGTGGAATGGCTTCTAGAACAGCAGGGCAGAGATGAGATGATTTGCAAACACTGATGGTGTTTCTTGGCTCGAGTTTATGAAGACTGTGGTTGCCGTGGGGGTCAGGCAAACAGGGAACTTGAGTATGGCTGTGACTGAGACTGAAACTTGGTGGAATGAGGTGCCGAAGCAGCTGCAGTTGCAGGAGAGAACAAGGAGCTGAGTAGTGAACTAAATGAAGAGATGAATGAATGGAGCAGTTGTGGTCGCAATTGAGTATAGATATGGCACAGTGAAGCTCAGGGAAGAAATGGATTTCTACAGGGCCATCATGGCTGGAAGCACAAGGATTGTGCATCACAAGAATTAGCCAATGCAAATGGCTTAGGCCAAAGTGAATCAGACTGAGCCAGACCTGACTCGTCTGAATTGGAACTGACTCATGATCTGACCCGATTTGACTCACTGACCCGGTTTGACTCGGTCTGACCTTGACCGAGTTGACCTAGTTGACCGGTGACCGGGCGGGCTTTGCCGGACACCTGAGATGCCTGCCGGCGACTTTTCAGGCCAAGTTCCGACCACAATAGCAGTTTTCCGGTGGCATATTTTTGGGCATATTTTCTGCATGGGTTTTCTCACACATGGGCTTGGAGGACTTCTATCTAGTGGACTTTTGAAGAATAGACCTAATTTTGGAAACAAGAGAGCTATTTAAAGGAAAGACTTTCACAACTAGGGGATATCTTTTTCTATCTTTGCCTCTACTTTTATTTTCTAGGATTTAGAACCATGAAGTCTTTTCTCTTTCTTCTTGTTATGAACTCCATGAATTTGAGCTAGAGTTTTCTTTTGGTTATGGATTAGTTGGATTTCCAAACATGAGTTTTTGTTCAATAAATTAGTTTTCTCTCATATTATCGTTTATGATTCACCATTAATATTGTCATATGATTGAATGTTTGTTTTGTCAAGTTGCAAATTGGTAGAACTCACATGCATGTCTTTTGCTAGATTAGGGTTATTATACGCAAAAGTGATAATTCCTGATTTGAAGTAGCATAAATATGATTATAGTTTGTAGTGATATATTCTTATGATCATATGTGAACCATAACCTTTGTTAAATCGGATTAGTGCTTTTACACGTTCGATTGCTTTGATTGTCCTGATTTCATAGAACCTAATGCATCTAGGGAATTAAACTTGATTAGTACTTTTACACGTTGGGTTGTTCTTTTAGATAGAATTCATATTCGCATCTTTTAATGTGTTTGTTGATGACAAGAGGAGATTAGCGGGATATTCTTGCGATCAAGGTATTCTAGGGCCTTTGATAAAAGTTGAGATTAAAATATCAATTCTAGTTATTGTGTTAAAAACATGTTTGTGATTGAAGACAAAATCCATGACCAATACTTTCTCATTCTTGATTTGCGTGTTTACTTTTTATTGTTTTGCTTTTATTTTATTTTCGTTTATAAAAATCAGAAAACTCCCGGTGTTATTTATAGGAAACCGAATCATATTGACAACCTAGTCCTCTCTGTGGGAACGATCCTTTCTTGCCCTTGCTTCATTATATATTTTGAATAGTAAGAAAGTGTAATTTATTTTTGTGTCGGCTGACAACTGTTAGCAAGGATCAACTGTTAGTGGGAAAGATCCTTGTATTATGTTGTTAACAAGTATCAGTTAGTTTCAGGGATTGAATTAGACTTATCGACAAACATTTAGGAGTTTAATTGCCACACGAGCCTTGTGTTGTTATCATGCCTTTAATTCTCTTCATTGCCTTGTATTCCATGGGTTTTTTCCTTCCATCATGCACATTTACACTTCTTTGAATACTTCTAATGTAAGTTATTGTTGTTTGCAGGAAGTAATTAGGTGTGGAAGTGTTCGCCATGCGAAGTGTTGTAGCTGCGATTATAGGTATATAGTTTTCTTAGGTACATAATATGTTCATGATCTTTGTACTACACAGATTTTGTGTTCACTTAGGACATAGGAATGAACTTATAGTGATATAAGTGAACATGAACTGAACTTAGGAAGTTTCTACGTATTCCCATGGATTTTTGAATTGTTTTCCTTCTTGGTATGAATCGGATGGGTATCGATATGAATTGAATGAGTGTTGATGTGAATTGATATGATGAACGGATTGAAAGGTGTATGCAGGATATTTAGAATTCCGGCTTACTTCCGGCAGAAAATGAACTGCCAGTCAGCCTTGACCTGGTCGAGGTTGACTAAAGTAATTTTTTTGCTGTTACGAAAAAATTCGTAACGGCTGCAAGCTGTTTCAAACTGCCACGTAGTAACGGCTCTTGCATGTTACTAATGTTACGACCACGTTGTTACAAAAAAAATTGTAACGGCCCTGAGCTGTTACCACGTGTCAAATTCGTAACGACCCTCACCTGTTATTAGAGCCGTTACAACCAACAAAAAAATGTAACACCCACTTTTGCAACAGGCAAGAGCCGTTACAACCCGTTTTAGTAACGGCTTTGTTCTGTTACGAATCCGAAAATTTGGTGTAGTGCATGTTTCCATTTAAAAAAAACCCATCAATAAGTTGAGGCGGTGGGTGATGGTGGTGGGTGGTGAGTGGTGTATGTGGTGGCCATGGTGGTTGTTTTCGGTGGTGGTGGTTGGTGATCAGTGATGGTTGTTATTGGTGGTGGTCAGTGGTGGTGGGGGTGGGAGGCACCGGTAGAAAAACATGATGTAATAAAAAATAAAAAGTATCCAGAAAAATCCATAAAACTCTTATGGTGTGAGTTGAGATTGATATGAGGTAATAACATACATATTTTGCCTACAAATATCCATAAAAATCCATATATATCTTGGCCCTTCATTATCCTAAGAAATCTTAAATGAATAGAATACCTTGGGTATTTTTGGAATCTAAAACTATCCAAATTGAATACCTTGGATATTTAATGATTCATTATAAATCCTAATTGAATACCTATGAGTTTTTAGGATTGGTAAATATCCATTTAAATCCCAATCCAATACACCCCTGTGAGATAATGGATTTTATCTTAGGAATCATGTGTAGTGGCCAGATTGGTTGTAGGCGCATAGATAATGAGAAAACTATGTAGTTTACCTAGTCTCAACTATATGAAGTTGCTTAATTCTAACAGTATTCAAAACTTGACTGGATCCCGGGATTTTTTTTGCATTTGCGGTTTCCTTGTTAACAAAATCTTGTGTAGTGTTATTTTACTTTACTTCCGCATTATTTAGTTTGTCTTTTTAACTGAAGTAGATACACTTGTACGTTAATCAAAATAATTGGGTTGATCCCTATAGTTAGCTTCGATTTCGATACCTATTCTATATTCCAAGTGTATATCTGATCGGTTGTCGGCGGTCAAATATAATTTCACTTTCTTGCTTCACTAAAATAAAGTAGTATGCAATAAGAAAGAGTTCGTATCCACAGAGAGGCTTATGTTGTTATGCAAAATTTCCAGTTTCTTGTAACCAAGGGGGGATGTTTTGATAATTCGAAGTAAATAAACTAATTTGAAAGCAAAGTAATAATAAAGATAATCAATAGGGAGAAGATATTGGTCACGGGATAGTTTCATTCACAAATATGTATTCTCAACAATGACTAGAATTGAAATTTTAATCTCTCATTTACTAAGAGTCCTAGAATATCTTATCGCAAGAGTATTCCGCTAATTCCCTGATTTCATCACAACCACATTAAAAGATGCATATGTGAATTCTTCCTAGAAAGCAACCTAAAGTGTAAAAGCACAATTACATTTAACTCCCTAAAAGCAATAAGTTTTCTGGAATAAGACTTATCAAGGCAATCAAAATGTGTAAAAGCACTAATTCGATTTAACCCAAGTTATGATTCATATGTGACTAGTAGGATATATCACTACAAGCACTACCCATATTTATGCTACTTAGAATCAGGGATAGACAACGTTTTCGTATTGAAAACCCTAATATAGCTTTAGATATGAAAGTAAATCGGATTGATTCCGGACTCAACCAAACAAATAATCAAATCATAAACAAATATAAACCATGAATCATAAACAATAAAGTATTGAGATAAAACTAATACATTGAATCAAATCTTATTTGTGAAATCCACTTATTATCCCATAACCAATAATAATTGTTTAGCTACTCATGGTATTTTGATTCAACATAATTATTATTATAAATAAAATGAAGAACATAAAAATAAATGAAAGCAAACCCTAGGCGTAGTTCTCTGCAAAAAGCTCCCGTAGAAGAGTAATTGATTCTTTCAAAAGAATAGAAACTTCTTCTTTTTATAGTCTTCCCACTTTCCAAAATTAGGTCTTCAAAGTCCATCACCAAAAAGTCCACCAAGCCCATGAACCATGTGTGAGAAAAACCCATGTGAAAATATGACCCAAAAATTGTTCGCCGGAAAACTGGTGCACTTGCCGGAATCCGGCGCCGGCAACCTGAAAAGTCAAACGATCAACCGGGTCAACTCCGTCAAACTCAGCGAGTCAACTCGGAGTCAACTAAGCCAGTTGACATGAGTTGGTCCAGGCCAGAATTTTTCTTTTGTAGTTCACGGCCAAGATGGATATAGTATACGTATCCACGACTTACGGCCAAGAAATTTGGACTTGTTGTGTTGCACCAACTGTAGCTTTCACTTGATTCCCAGCCATGATGGCTGGCTCTTGCACAAATCAGTTCTGTAAACCAAATCCACCTACTCCAACCTCAAGCCATCCATTCCTAGCACTAGTTTATATGAATTCATGGCACCTACAATGCCATCTATTATCTTCTTCTCAGCTCTCGACAATCATCACGTCACAACAGTAGACGCACCTCCAACTCCGATGCAGTTCATTCCTAGTATACATACTGTTCAAATTCAATTCCTGCAGTTTCAGCTCCTTGTAATACCACCTGCTGCTCAGCTCTCATAATCTCCATAACTGGCTAAGCCTAACATTCATCTAGGTCACAATCCAGCCTTGCATACACATCATCTCCTTGATGAGCTCAAACCTGAGCTGCAATTCAATCAACTCCCTCCAGAAACAGCACCATACCCATTTCTGCAATCATTACTCAATATAATCTCAGCATTATTCAACAAGCCATAACAACCCTGCATCCTCACTTTGACCAACTCTCAGCTCTCATCTGCTAACTCATTACAGTCCAGCTGAACCTCCAATGCCTTGAGTCCATTGCAGCTGCATCTCCCCAACTAGCTCCTGCAATTGCCTCCATTCCAACCAAAGCTACCAGTTGCTTCCTAGCCTCTGCCCTCTCATGACATCTCAGATTCACCAACAGATCCCATTTTCTTTCATTGCAGCAGCATTCCAATGCCACCACCAGTTAAGCCTTCTTATCTGTTTCTCATATAAATTCCAAATCCAGCCCAAGAAAAACATTGTAACAACTGTGATTTCTAATTTTGATTCCTCCAGAGTATCTTGAACACAACCAGAATTGGTTTGAACTTTAATCCCCTCATAATATTCATCTTCTAACACAACAACAACCAGACAGCAGCAATACCCCTCACTGATTCTCAATCTGAACCTTTGATACACAGCTGATCAAACCCTAGTTCCCCCATTTCTCGATTCAACAGCAAATTCCATCTCACTTCTTCCCTGTAACCTCCATAGCTCATTCTGCTAAAAACCCATTATAAATATCCAAACAGTTCTAGCTTGAACTACCAAAACCCCTAATTCAATCTAACACCAAACCCAATCTGGCTACAACTTCAACTCATCTTATTGACCTCTTTTACTTCCAAAATGTCCTCCGCAAGCATAGGAGTGACAAAATGACAAGATAGAATTAAACTCGGATTCGGGAACGCACCTTCTTATTACTTGGTCGCTGCCATGTTTCCATAAGTATGGATCATCCCATATGTATCGGTTCCCTAACCTCTTAAGTTTGTCCCTCTCAGCACGAGACAAGTTCGTTGGGATTTGTTTAGTTACCAAGTAATTCACAATGTCTGCATACCATGGTTCTCCAAAGGCAATTGAGAATAGTTGCTCATCCGGGAAACTTTCACGCAATGGGATAGCTTCCTTGTCCACAGCAAGACGGCTCAAGTGATCCGCAACGGTGTTCTCAATGCCTTTCTTGTCCTTGATTTCAATATCAAACTCTTGTAGAAGTAGAATCCATCGTATGAGCCTTGGTTTCGCTTCTTTCTTCATTAGCAAGTACCTAAGAGCTGCATGGTCAAAAAAGACAATAACTTTTGTACCAATTAGATAAGAGCGAAATTTCTCCAATGCAAATACAATAGCTAAAAACTCTTTTTCAGTGGTTGTGTAGTTTTGTTGGGCTTCATTTAACGTTCTAGAAGCATAGTAAATAGCATGAGGTATCTTCCCCTCACGTTGCCCAAGCACCGCACCAACCGCGTAGTCACTAGCATCACACATTAGCTCAAACGGCTTGCTCCAATCCGGTGGTTTAATGATAGGGGCTGAAATCAAAAGTTCTTTCAAACGATTGAATGCCGCCATACACTTCTCATCGAAGTTAAAAACCACATCTTTTTGCAATAAATTGCAAAGTGGTGATGCTATCTTGGAAAAATCCTTGATAAATCTACGATAGAAACCTGCATGACCAAGAAAAGAACGTATCTCCCTCACCGTAGTGGGAGGGGTTAGAGCACTAATAAGGTCTATCTTAGCTTTATCAACTTCCAATCCCTTAGAAGATATTATATGGCCTAAAACTATGCCATGAGTTACCATGAAATGGCACTTCTCCCAATTTAGCACAAGATTTGTTTCAACACATCTTTCAAGGATTAATGACAAGTTGTTCAAACATAGGTCAAATGAATCACCAAAGACACTAAAGTCATCCATAAACACTTCAATGATGTTTTCAACATACTCGGAGAAAATACTTACCATACACCTTTGAAAGGTAGCTGGAGCATTGCACAAGCCAAAAGGCATCCTTCTATAAGCAAAAGTGCCGAAAGGACAAGTGAAAGTGGTTTTCTCTTGGTCCTCCGGCGCTATCACAATTTGATTATAACCTGAATAGCCATCAAGGAAGCAATAATAAGCATGTCCAGCTAAACGTTCAAGCATTTGATCAATAAAGGGTAAAGGAAAATGATCCTTCCTAGTAGTGGCATTCAACTTTCTATAATCAATACAAACCCTCCAACCGGTTTGCACACGAGTTGGGACAAGTTCATTTTCATCATTCTCTACCACCGTTACCCCTGATTTCTTTGGTACAACTTGTACCGGGCTCACCCACTTGCTATCGGATATGGGGTAGATAACACCCACTTCCAAGAGCTTGAGTATCTCCTTTTTCACAACTTCCATCATGGGAGGGTTCAAACGACGTTGCGCGTCCCTTGTAGGCTTTGCATCGTCCTCCAAACGAATCTTATGCATACAAATGGCAGGGCTTATACCCTTGATATCGGCGATTGTCCATCCTATGGCCGTCTTGTGCTTCCTTAACACCCGTAGAAGTTTTTGCTCCTGTAATTCACTAAGCTCGTTAGAAACAATCACAAGTAACTCTTCATTATCACCCAAGTACAAGTACTTTAAGTGACTTGGAAGAAGTTTCAATTCCAACTTTGGAGATTTAACAATAGAAGGTAAAAGTTGTTCATCACTGCGTGGTAAAGAAATAAAAGAGATATTGTGAGTTTAGGACATCCTTGTAGTGAGTTGAGATTACCAAGGGCTTCCTTAACTTCGTTACCACACTCAACACCGTCATCCATGGTTGTAGTTAAAACAGTTTCCAAAGCATCATCACGATTCAATTCAAACACTTGTTGAGCCAATGTATCCAAAACATCAACGGAGAAACAAGAGTGGATATCACTAGGATATCTCATCGTCTCGAAAATGTTGAAACGTATTATTTCTCCATCGAACTCCATAGTCAACGTTCCCTTGTCCACATCAATAATGGTTTTCGCCGTTTTCATGAAGGGACGCCCAAGTAGCAATGGAAGAGACGAGTCCGGTGAACCTTCATCCATCTCTAACACACAAAAGTCAGCTGGGAATACAAGTTGATTAACCTGCACAAGAACATCCTCGACAATACCCATTGGGTAGACATTAGAACGATCGGCTAATTGCAACACAATTCCAGCCTTTTTCAAAGGACCTAGATTAAGTGAATTATACATAGATGCAGGCATAACATTATCGGATGCACCTAAATCCAACATTGCTTTATTAAAAGTGGTGTTACCAATTGTGACGGGAATGTCAAAGCTACCCGGGTCTTTACATTTCGGTGGGAGTTTGTGTTGTAAGATTGCCGAAGCATTCTCCCCCACACTCAACACTTCATTACCTTTGAGCCTTTGCTTATTGGTACACAAGTCCTTCAACACTTTTGCATACTTGGGAACTTGCTTGATAGCATCAAGGAGTGGTATATTCACATGAATCTTCCTAAGAACGTCTAAAATCTCCTTTTCTAGTTCCGCCTTCTTTGAACTTGCAAATCTGCGAGGAAAAGGTATAGGAGGAACATAAGTAGAAACCGGAGTTTTAGAGTTAGGAATTGGTACCTCGGGTGTTTGGGGAATTTCATCCCTCTTTTCTTCCAAAACCGGCTCCTTTGGAGCTTCCTCTTCACCCAAATCAGCAACTTCGGGTTGCACAAGTTGTGTACCACTTCTCAATGTAATTGCATTAACACCCTCTTTTGGGTTGATAGGTTGAGAAGGAAGTCTCCCACTATTTTGTGCCTTCAAATTGTTGATATCAACCGCCATGGAGCCTACTTGAGTCTGCAAATCCTTGATAGCACTCTTAGTTTCTTGTTGGCTCTCCTTGAACATGCTAGAAATACCTTGCATCATTGTATGTAACTTTGCATCGATATCGGACCCTTGATTTTGCACCGATTGTTGTGGTTGCTGAAATTGTTGTTGTTGCGGTTGGAATTGTTGTTGGAATTGTTGTTGTTGTGGTTGAAATCCACTCGAACGATTGAAGTTGGGTTGTTGAACCGCACCTTGCTTGTTGGCATAGCTGAAATTTGGATGATCTCTCCATCCCGGATTGTAGGTGTTGGAGTAGGGATCATACCTTCTTTGTTGGTTTGGAAAAACCGCACTAGCTTGCTCCATCTCTTCACCATGTGAAGGTAAAATAACCGCAGCCATCCTTTGAATCATTTGCTCCATATTGTCCATCCTTTGATCACGGTGTGATGATGACGAATCACTAACTTCATGCACTTGCCTAACCATTGGTTCACCTCTTGTGTAGAATTGTTGCGAGTTCGCAGCCATGCTTTCAATCAACTCGGCAGCTTGGGCCACCGTCTTGTTCACTAGAGCACCACCACCCGCTGCATCTAGAAGATATCTATCACTTGATTGAAGACCTTCGTAGAAGTATTGGATTATCATAGCATCACTAACTTGATGGTGTGGACAGCTTGCAACCAATCTCTTGTATCTCTCCCAACATTCATACAATGATTCTCCCACATGTTGCTTTATTCCACAAATCTCTTTGCGAATTTGAGTGGCCTTTGACGCAGGAAAATACCTCTCTAGAAAGAGTTTCTTCAAATCGTTCCATGTAGTGACACTCCCAGGTGGCAAACAATACAACCAATCCTTAGCGCTGTCCACCATAGAAAATGGAAAAACTTTCATCATTGCACCATCGACTTCAGTCTCCGCTGGAAGCATAGCCTTGACAATGGTATGGAACTCCATAAGATGCTTATTTGGGTCCTCATTCGCCATACCATGGAACTTTGGCAACTCTCTAAGCAACCCCGGCTTGATCTCGAAAGTTGAGTTTGTTTGGATACACCATTGTTGTGCATCAAGCCTATGAGAAGCCAAATCCTTGAGTGTACGGTTTGCATTGTCACCCATTGCTTTTTCCTCTTCAATTAGTGGTTCTCCTACGAATGGAACCTCTTGTTCTTCTTCTAGTTGTAACTCTTCTTCCTCTTCTCGATGAAGAGCTTCGTGTTCTACTTCCGAGACTTGTTCTTCCGTTGTGTCTTGCCTTGGTTGGAGTATTGTGCCTCTACGAGTAGCTATCCCGCACCTTTGGTAATTCCAATCTTTGGAAGCCAGGGATTAGTACCTGAAAAACAATTCTCGCAAACAAGTGAGAAACAAGACAATAAACGAAAGGCAAGTATAAAAGTAGAAATTGTAAAAAGAAACTAAAAACTTAATAACAAGCCGTATGCCTCCCCGGCAGCGGCGCCAAAATTTGATCGGTTGTCAGGCGGTCAAATATAATTTCACTTTCTTGCTTCACTAAAATAAAGTAGTATGCAATAAGAAAGAGTTCGTATCCACAGAGAGGCTTATGTTGTTATGCAAAATTTCCAGTTTCTTGTAACCAAGGGGGGATGTTTTGATAATTCGAAGTAAATAAACTAATTTGAAAGCAAAGTAATAATAAAGATAATCAATAGGGAGAAGATATTGGTCACGGGATAGTTTCATTCACAAATATGTATTCTCAACAATGACTAGAATTGAAATTTTAATCTCTCATTTACTAAAAGTCCTAGAATATCTTATCGCAAGAGTATTCCGCTAATTCCCTGATTTCATCACAACCACATTAAAAGATGCATATGTGAATTCTTCCTAGAAAGCAACCTAAAGTGTAAAAGCACAATTAGATTTAACTCCCTAAAAGCAATAAGTTTTCTGGAATAAGACTAATCAAGGCAATCAAAATGTGTAAAAGCACTAATTCGATTTAACCCAAGTTATGATTCATATGTGACTAGTAGGATATATCACTACAAGCACTACCCACATTTATGCTACTTAGAATCAGGGATAGACAACGTTTTCGTATTGAAAACCCTAATATAGCTTTAGATATGAAAGTAAATCGGATTGATTCCGGACTCAACCAAACAAATAATCAAATCATAAACAAATATAAACCATGAATCATAAACAATAAAGTATTGAGACAAAACTAATACATTGAATCAAATCTTATTTGTGAAATCCACTTATTATCCCATAACCAATAATAATTGTTTAGCTACTCATGGTATTTTGATTCAACATAATTATTATTATAAATAAAATGAAGAACATAAAAATAAATGAAAGCAAACCCTAGGCGTAGTTCTCTGCAAAAAACTCCCGTAGAAGAGTAATTGATTCTTTCAAAAGAATAGAAACTTCTTCTTTTTATAGTCTTCCCACTTTCCAAAATTAGGTCTTCAAAGTCCATCACCAAAAAGTCCACCAAGCCCATGAACCATGTGTGAGAAAAACCCATGTGAAAATATGACCCAAAAATTGTTCGCCGGAAAACTGGTGCACAAGAGGAATCCGGCCACGGCAGAACTGAAAAGTCAAACGGTCAACCGGGTCAACTCCGTCAAACTCAGCGAGTCAACTCGGAGTCAACTAAGCCAGTTGACATGAGTTGGTCCAGGCCAGAATTTTTCTTTTGTAGTTCACGGCCAAGATGGCTATAGTATACGTGTCTACGACTTACGGCCAAGAGGGTTGGACTTGTTGTGTTGCACCTGTTGTAGCTTTCACTTGATTCCCGACCATGATGGTCGGCTCTTGCACTAAATCGGATTACGTAAACCAAATCCACCTACTCCAACCTCAAGCCATCCATTCCTAGCACTAGTTCATATGAATTCATGGCACCTACAATGCCATCTATTATCTTCTTCTCAGCTCTCGACAATCATCACGTCACTGTGATAGACGCACCTCCAACTCCGTGCGGTTCATTCCCTAGTATACATCTTTGTTCAAATTCAATTCCCCAGTTTCGGCTCCTTGTAATACCACCTGCTTTGCTCAGCTCTCATAATCTCCATAACTGGCTAAGCCTAACATTCATCTAGGTCACAATCCGGCCTTGCATACACATCATCTCCTTGATGAGCTCAAACCCGAGCCGCAATTCAATCAACTCCCTCCAAAGCTTGACACCATACCCATTTACGCAATCATTACTCAATATAATCTCAACATTATTCAACAAGCCATAACAACCCTGCATCCTCACTTTGACCAACTCTCAGCTCTCATCTGCTAACTCATTACAGTCCAGCTGAACCTCCAATGCCTTGAGTCCATTGCAGCTGCATCTCCCCAACTAGCTCCTGCAATTGCCTCCATTCCAACCAAAGCTACCAGTTGCTTCCTAGCCTCTGCCCTCTCATGACATCTCAGATTCACCAACAGATCCCATTTTCTTTCATTGCAGCAGCATTCCAATGCCACCACCAGTTAAGCCTTCTTATCTGTTTCTCATATAAATTCCAAATCCAGCCCAAGAAAAACATTGTAACAACTGTGATTTCTAATTTTGATTCCTCTAGAGTATCTTGAACACAACCAGAATTGGTTTGAACTTTAATCCCCTCATAATATTCATCTTCTAACATAACAACAACCAGACAGCAGCAATACCCCTCACTGATTCTCAATCTGAACCTTTGATACACAGCTGATCAAACCCTAGTTCCCCCATTTCTCGATTCAACAGCAAATTCCATCTCACTTCTTCCCTGTAACCTCCATAGCTCATTCTGCTAAAAACCCATTATAAATATCCAAACAGTTCTAGCTTGAACTACCAAAACCCCTAATTCAATCTAACACCAAACCCAATCTGGCTACAGCTTCAACTCATCTTATTGACCTCCAATTTCTTCATCTGATTCTTATCTAGAACAGCAACCCTAGCTTCTTTTGGATCTGAATTAACCCAGAACATCACAGATTCAGTAATCACCAGATTCAAGACCTTATTTCTTCATCATCTTCCAGTGCAGCCAACATTAGAGCAAACCTATGAATTGCTTCATCTATGTCGATCCCTCTTTTCTGAATTTCAAACACACAGAAACCCTAGCAGCCACACACTCTCTGTGTTAGAGCCCAAATGATTGAGAAATGAATTCTCATCTGAATTCTATGCTATGTAGGAAGTGGACTTGATATTGGCACCCGAAGACGTATAAGGGCCACCTCCAATTATTTTGGCTGTCGGTTCGGATAACCGATGACCTAATTCTCTATCCAATATCGATTTTAGACAACTAACAATTCATTCTTCCGCTCCTTCGCCGCGTTTACCTGCTCCACATATAGCTCGCTTTGTGAACTGGTCGTTTTGCCTTTTACGCTCCAAATGGATGATTTCTTTCGCCTTCCACCAACATCAACCATCTTTTACTCCTCATATTCACTTCTTTCCTTCAATTCATTCATCACTAAAGCAGTCATGCTTTTCAGACAAAAATTCGCATCACTAAAGCCGACAAACTTTTCAGATAGGGATGAAGAAATAAAAGCAAATATGAGAAATAAACGCCTTCAATAACATTTGCACCTTTTGCCCTGTTTCTTCTTCTTTTGCTTCAAACGACTCCAAAGTACCTAACAAACTCAAATTCACACATAAGATACATAATTTATATGAAAACTCGCAAAGAAAGCATAAATACTAGATATAAAATTAGGTGTTTATCACACCTATCAATATCTTGTGGCTGCTATCTTCTTGACAGTTTATATTAGATCATATAAGATAGCTTTCATATAGGTTGATATCAAAAAGATTGTGGTGTACTTGATATCCTTGTCATTTTAAAAGTGAACGAAATTACATTTCTTTTCAACAAAAGAAATAGGAATATGATAGCCCATTCTCTAGCTAAGTATACTTCGAACCATCACTCTAAGTATACTTCAGTTATTTTTTTGCTTTTTTCTTTGTAGCAAAAAGAAAAACAACAACAACAAAATGTCCTTACGATCGTTCCCCCGAAAATGTTGTTAAGAAACGCACCCTGTAAATCTTAAAATAAAACTCTGGATCACAGACTGCTGTCTATTAAAGGGAGGCACAATTATTTGCTATAAACAAGTATGTGGTTCACGTTCTACGTTCGATTAGAATATATGCTTAACTTAGTTTACAAAAATCAAAAGTCTAATATCTGACACAAATCAAATATAGATCTTCAAATTTGCGGACTTGATCAGTGGTTTGACACAAATCAAGACAATGATTCTATTCTTCATAATTCATAACGAATTAAAGTTTATTTTTCTCCCGACTATACTACCATTAATCTTGATTAAATTGTCATACTTAGCCTTAGACTGTTATAAAATTTCTATAAAATACACATATTTTGATACTAATACAAAACCGAAGGAATCTTCCATATGCTTAAGCACGTGATTAGTCAGAGCTTAGCTTTAAGTATAAGCGATACACCTGCACAAAATCGTTGTCAGCAAATATCATTCTCTGACTTTCACTCTTATAGTTATAAGTAAAGGATCGCTTGTAAGATTTAGATAAACACTTTTTAAACTTTACCATCTTAAACTTGTTTTCTAAGCCCAATTTAGAAATAATATGGCAACTTACCCTCTAATAAGCCCAGGTACAGAATACAGCCCACAATACATCCAAGCAGGTATCCAATACATATGAGATTTTGAATGCGAGCTGCAGTGTTTCCGGGAAACATACATTCTGACATTTTTTTGGAACCCTGTTTTAGGGCATAAGTAAAATAAAGACAAAAACGAGTTGGAAATAGTAAAATCAAAAGCCCCTTAACCAAATATTTTTAGTAATGGCAAATATGCCCTTTCAGTATTAGTGTTAATAATCTTGATTAGTGATTAATAATCTTGATTAGTGAATAATAATCTTGATTAGTGATTTAGATAATTTAGTTATAAAAGTTTGTGTAGATGAAAAAATTTTAGGAAGAAAAAAAAAGTTAGGTTTTTTTAGAAGGAGAGGGTGAGTTTGAGAAAATACATAGATGAGGAACCCAATGCTTTTAATACACAATTACACTTCTATTTTATATTTAATCTCACTTTTGTAGCTTGAAATCATCAAAAGTTTGAATTTTTACACCATGGTTCGGCTAACTTGAGGAATATGTTCGCTTATATTTATCACCCTAACCCCCTATTTCTATACAAATGAAGAACGGTTAGCTTAATTTGTAATTTTTTAAGTTAGTCGCCGAACCTCTATTTTGTAACTTCGCGCCTATTTGCTAGTTCATGGTTCGGCTTATTTGGAAGTTTCATAACAAGCCGAACATATTCCTGAGAGTTTTGGAAGAAAACATGTTAATGGCTCGGCTTATTTAGTGAATATCGTACATGCCGAACCTCTTTGAAATATCTGGATAAAAAACAAATCAATAGGTTCGACTAGCCCGAAAAAGAAAATATAAGCCGAACTCAACAACTATCAGTTGATTCTTAAACACAGTGACATGTTCGGCTTATATTACAAAAATACTTTCAAGCCGAACTCTTATACGATTTATTAAAATGAAACAACGAATGTTCGGTGTAAAATAGTTTTATCGAATACGCCGAACCCCCTATGCATCTCTAACTGTGACTAGGTTCGGCTTAAAATTTCTTGAAATTTCATGTCGAACTGTTCATATACACGTACAAGAAGCTTTTGTGAAGAACAGTTCGGCTCAAAACGCAACTCAATTTCGAGCCGAACCCAGCACTGTAACCGTCAAAAACCCTAATTTTTTTTGGGATGAAACCCATTTAATCGATGAAAAACAGCAAATAAGAGATTGGGTTTGTAAAACTTATTTTCTCATCCTCATTTCCGGAGTTGGAGATGTAGTTGGTTCAATTTCTGGTTCGATTGGTGGTTGATTTTGAGTTTCTACACCTTCATCTTCAATTGGTTCTTCTTCTTCAATTGATGGATTAGAAGACGATTTGGTTTGCCTAGTCCATGTTGTTTTCTTTGTACGGGTCATTATGTAGTTTAGTTTAATCGACGATCAAATTTTTACGAATCGATGATTAATCACGGCGATGAAATTTTTTTTCGCGGGAGGGGAAGAGTTCAGCTAGAGGAGGAAGAAGAGATGTTAGGAAACTGATTTTGATTTTTTAGAAAATTGATTTTAGGTTTTTGTATTAAGGGTAAGGGTAGATTAGTAATTGAACTACCCATAGGGTACCCCTTATAAGGTCACCCAAGATGGGATTATTGTTTTGTATGCCCTGAAAGTTTTACGTATGCCCTAAAACAGGGTTCTTTTTTTGTTGTTGTTGCAGTGTTTCAGTGTTTTTTTTTGAGTCCTCCCTACTGAAATCCTCACTTTGTGGCTACGCCTTCTACCAGAGGCCCTCTCAGGATCTCCACTGTATCAGATTCTTGCAGCAAGTCGCCAACAAAGAATCATTTTTTTTTTTTTTGCTACTACCTACTAGGCGTACTCGAGCTAATATTGAGCCGCATGCATACAGACGTAAAATTATAATCAGATCTGACTCGAGGATACTCATTTCGTTCCAGCTAGCGCTAGGCCACAAGGGGCAACGTCAACCTGGCTTAAGGCTAACCCCTATGGGCAAGATTGGAGTGCTAGATTGGCCAAAAAGTGTTGCAAATCAAGAAAAAAGTGCTGGAAAAAAATTAACAGTGATAATTGATAGTTCTCTCACCTAGCAAGTGCTCGCAGTCCAACTATCAGCGAGATTGAAACGCTGAACCGTTCGGCGCTCAAAAAGTGACATAAATGCCGAACCATTCGGCGCTCTATATTTTTTACTAATTTTTGAGAGAGAATGTGATGGAGAGAGAAGATAAAGAGGGAGAGAGAGAGGGAAAAAAGAGGGAGAACGTGATGGAGAGAGGAAAAAGTTGGAGAGAGAGGGGAAAAAGGTGGAGAGAGAGAAATAATGATTAGTTTTTAAAAAATAAAATTATGTAACGCAGAACCATTCGGCGTTTAGCGTTGTTCTATTCAGTGTTTCGCTGCTAGATTAGCAATACCATAGGACTTAGGAGGTTGCCCAGGCTGACGTGGATGGCCAATCTAGCAGCTAGATATCTAGCCCATAGGACTAAGCCTAAGATCGAAGCCCAGGTTCACTATTTCGGTATGCCAGTTTGACACGTATGTTGTAAAAGCCCCAAAATTCAAAAATGTGGACGATTATTTCTAATTTCTGAAACTAGTGGTTGGCTAAAGGAGGAAACAAATACTAGTGCCATCCTGATATAAAGTCCTAATTTAGCACCGACCCACCAACAAAAACTTAGTCCAATTTTGTGCACACTCCTTTAAAGAGCGTGCACATAACAAATCAATTTTATTGGTTCTTTTAAACAAACCATTATCTCAAATTATCTAATTAGTTATTGTTTTATTTTAATTTAATTTAAATCTAATAAAGGTAATCGTATTTAATATTATGCCGGTTTATAGTGCATTTCCTTATAAATCTGTTCGTGTCCCGATTCTTAAGTGCCTCAACAGATGTTCAAAGATTGCCATTGCAAAAAGCAGTGTTATTTAACATCTAAATAAAAATGAAGCGTTGGTACGTAGTACTATGGTTGCCACTGAACCATTACTGGTGATGACTGATAAGTTACATGAATTTATTCCTTCCCCTGCCGTAGTCTTTGGAATTTTCCCTAAATCTATATTTATTACTCCTGCTTGAGTTTGAGATGATGGATTTGATGGACCTGCACATTGCTATTATGGATTGGATCCTCCGTACAATAATCTTTCTTGATTTATACTCCCTCCGTTTCTGGAAAAGAGATACTTTCACTCTTTCAATTTGGCCTATTTTTAGGTTAAAATGAAAATGAAAAAGTGAAAGTATTTCTTTTCCAAAAACAGAGGGAGTATAATGTTTTCTTTTGTTCATCCTTGAATCAATTTATCTTTACTAACAATAACTGTTTGAAAGAAATCATGTGTTGGTATGATGTGATTTTCCGATCCCTCTGTAATGCATGGATCAACAGACCCTTTAATTGGACGTACACCTACTTCAGCCATCTGACATCCATCTGATCCTACTAAAACTAATTATTTCTTTCTTTTTTTGAAAACACGGTAAATTAATATGGTTGCCTTATTAAGATTTAAATTAAATTTAAATAAAATAAAAATTAATTTAATCACATAAGATAACCATCAATTTGGGATAACCAATAAGATTGATTTGTTATGTGCACACTCTTTAAAATAGTGTGCACAAAATTGGACTCCAAAAAACTAGACTCTCGATGACTTGTAAAATTCAGTCAAGAAATGTAGCAGATTCATGCACCGAGAATTAGTAACTACCATTAACCTAGAAAATGGGATATGGGGTGTGAAAAGTGTATAATAATACAAAATTACCCTCTACACTAAAATTAATAATTCTACTAATCTAAACAAATATAAAAACTTAAATACTATTAACAAACTTTAATAAAAAAACTAAAACCTAATATAAAAAAACATCCAATTTCCGTGATAATCAAACCTATAACCCTATCAAAAAAACAACTCAATTTCTTTTCATTTTTTCCTTTCGCAAAATGATTTATCCGACTAACAATTCGAGTAATTGAGCAAAATCTCTTCGTAACATTTAATCAATGATTTAAATACAAAACTTTGAAATTTCTACATCAATTCTTTTCGAAAATCATCATAGAATCAGTTGATGTGCATCTACCACATCTACCGATTATGATGGATATTCTTCATGTTTGAAGAACTTCGACAAGAATCGGTGGATACCGTAAGTACACATATACCGATTTTGAGTTGATGTTCTTCGTGCTTGATGAACGTCAACCAGAATCGGTTTATCTATACGTATTTATCAGCCGATTGTAGAACATTGATTGATTTTTTATGCAGATTAAAAATCGGTATTTATATGATGTGTAGTCTCCCGACTGTTAAAAAATCGTTTTGAAGAAAGAATCGATAGTTGTATGTGTATCCTATACACCGATTCTTACCATTTAAAATGACCACTTTTCTGGATGTTTTTTAAGTTAGGATCGGATTACAAGTGCATGTATACGTCGATTCTATCAGGCCTTTGCACTACTTTTGTCTCAAACGGTTTTTTTTTTTCAATATATTTGTTGGTCCTTTATGTATATATAGGGTAACCCATTCCTCCGTATTTTCTATTTCATTCAAAGAAATCATTCTCCGCTATTCACTATTTATTGAAAAAACATCCTCCAACAACGTCAAATCCAATGGATCCTTTGAATTTATTTTTTTGCTACTTGGTCCACTTTCTTCCTTCTTCGAACCATTTTCTTGTTAATCTTCATACTTTTCATCAGAATACTTATGTTGTGAAATATTTCTTTTGGTGCTCATTGTCACCTTAAGTTCTTTCCTTTCTTATGGCATATCCATTTGGATAGGTGGTCTACCCATTAGCGGTTGTTTAGTTGGTTCTTCAACGGTACCTGTTGAGGGGTGATTTCATATTTAGGTTCTACCCGTCCTAGCTACACCAAATGACCTCACTATACCAAGAATAGTAAGAGAGAGAGTTGCATTTCTATTGTACCTTGTTCTTTCTTATATAGGCTTTCCCAAAAGCCCCTCTTTTTATACATCATGATACATGTCATAACCTTTCTTAATTACTCCTAATGACATTCCTTAATGTAACCTCTTCCTTACTTGTTAATCTCTCATTTGTCCTTTTTACTTCATGGGTATTTCCCCATTGGACTTGGGCCTAGTCCCCAAGTCCCCATATATCATACTAGGTTTACCTCTCCTTTTAGGGGCACCCCTAGCCCGTTAAGGGGTATTATTTTTCATGTATCAACATTAGTCCCCTAACTATTGGGTCAATTGTTAGATGACCCGATAGTCATAAAAAATCTTTTCTCTTTTTCCTTGAGCGTTTTTCCTTTCGTAAGCAGTTGAGATGAGGGTCCTTTCCTCTTTACTTATTCTTCGATCATGGGCGACGGTTGACCTCCCATCGTGCGAATTTCAGTTTCTGTCGGTTGTCATTCTCTCTGCATAACTGCCACGTTCAGTTCCTGAGGTTTTCTATATACATATATAAGGTTGTTAGTTTATTTCCCTCTTATCTTTCCTTTCTTCCATTCTACAGAACATATCCATAAACTCGCCATGTCTATCAGTTCTACTAGTAGTTCGTCTGAAGAATCTGATGAATCCGTAGGAACCGTGAATGGAGGTTCTGAGGAGACCAAGTACTCGGAGCAGGATGAAATCCTTTTACCTCCTCCAGCGAATGGCCAATTATATACCCTCGCGGAGTTCACAAGCGGGCCCAATCTGAAACGCGCGCAGAGGCTGAGTGAGCTCCGTGATGGTAAGCGCGTTTTTCCTCTTGACGATATCTTAGTTCCTCGCCTTCTAAATCCTCCTGTATTGCCTTATCCTTCTACCCTTGGATAGCTCATGCAACCCGAGTCGGAGACTATGGATGTTTTTGCGTTTAAAACGGTACCGTGGATGGCTATCCATCGTGGTGACTATGATCTTCCCCTCATTGATATTCGTTCCAAGTCAAAGACTCATCCAGTGTGGCCGCATTGGGCATCCCACATACGTTCAAATCCCAGTCACGCGGATGCTCTTCGTAAAGCGGTATTGACGAAGCTATAAACTCGTCTCTTAAGCGGGAAGTGAATAGATGTATACGCGACGTAACACGACTTTTTTGTCGCTGGGCTCCTCATGTTCACACTCTTTTTATGGTGTGGGGAGAAGCAACCATCGTTCTAGAGGATTTAGTCGCCCTTACAGGGTTGCCTCTCCATGGTAGTCATTCATATAATGAGGCGACTGTCTATGGAACATTGACCGACGAGGACAAAACACTGTGCGCTTATCTGTTGAAATGTAAAGATGATTCCCGTCGTGAATTGTTGCGGAAAGATCAGGCGCCGTTGAAGCAAGGCGAGGGCAAGAAGGTTACTGGCTCGGGCAAGAAAGGGGCATCCTCGTCTGTCAAGAAGGGGAAGGTTGTGTGGGTTGAAGAGAAGAAGGCTCCATCAACGTGCCCAACGGGCGAGCGACTACTGTCTAGCTCTATCCGCACATATGAGGCGATTCATGGCTCATCAGCTCCCCCAACAGAGGATGGTCCTGAATGGGTTACCAAAGTTCATCGCAGTGCTTCCTTTCCTCTTTGGCTCAAGTATTGGGCTCCGCGGATAGTCGACGGAAAAGTTCTTCCCCCAAGCGAAAAGAAAAAAATTCCCGCGCGGAGTTGGCCACTTTTAATTTAATTTGTCTTTGTCATGACGTGTTTGAATACAGTCCCCAGGATACCATTAAGGGTGAACTCGTGCCGATGGCGGTATTGTTGTCTCGCGACGTCTCTTTCCCGCTTGCTCCAATGTTTCTAGGTGGTTTGTATCGCCATCTTGATTTGTCCTGTCAGGACCTTCAGACAGTGGATTCGTCTCACAAAATTGAGACTTATATCCCGGCTTCCTTTATGCAAGCGTGGTATTAGGAGCATGTTTGTAACGACACTAAAATCTCATTTTAGCTTTAGATCCGAACTCAACCCATTTGAGTGGGAAGTTAGAACTGAATAGTGTGTGCTGCGATCCTAATATAAGGTGTGTATAGCCGTGGTGAGTGCCCCTAAATTTTTAGAATGAGTGTTTTTTATAAGTTTTATTTTATATATATATAATGGTTGGATCTTGAACAACATGATAATCACAATACGCATAGATGTGTTAAAACATAATACCTGATGAAGCCATTGATTGAATCCAAGAAATCCTCCAAGGCTGCAAGCGCACCCGTAGAACAGAACACGGTGGAATATCTTGGTTTCTCCTTCTTGACCTTTTGTGTAATGAAATGATAATTTTCTCGAACCCTATACTGATGGCTATAGAGTTCCTTTTATAGGTAGAAGGAGGACCAAGGTTCCTAGGGTTTAGAGTTAGCAATCAATCTCGACCGTCCATCAAGGAAGAGATAATAGGAAATAAGCCCAATAAATGGTAACCAATATATTTAGCAATATTCATAATTAACCAAAGATATTACATGGCCCAATAGGATATTTCTACATATAGAAATATTCTTACATTCTCCCACTGGTCCATGTGATAATCTATTTAATGGTTAACCGTAGAAAAACATAAGCGCGCATAATTGCTAAACAAATTTAATGGTCAAACGTAATACCTTAACCAAGAAAATAACTTATGCGAGTCATGGCGGTGGCATATTGTCTTGTTATCAACGTGTTCCCTTCCATGTACCACAATACAAGCAACTTACTTAATCAGGCCTTAAATGGGGATATCATAATGGTCCACTAATGTCTTCAAAAGAAAACAATTTCTGTAACATTCATCCAATAACATAAAAGTATACTAAAGTGGATACAGAAATAAGTTCAGAATAACAACAATAATAAGATCTCAATAAGTGTTCAAACATAAGCAAAAGTCTAAGTGAAACTAATTGTGTGTTACTCCCTCAGGACCCATGTTTCCAACATGTTCCAAAAAGGTCTTAGGAGGTAACGCCTTCGTAAATGCATCCGCAATCATAAGTTTTGTGCCTATGTGTTCAATGAACAACTTTTTCATCTGAACAGCTTGTTTCACTCATAGGTACTTTAGATCCATGTGTCTTGAACCCTTAGTATATCTAGCGTGCTTTGAAAATAATACTGTTGCGGCATTATCACAGTAAAGTTTCACAGGTGCGGAGGCAAAATTTAGGTCTCCAAACATTGAGATGAAATTCCGCAGCCATGAACAGTGATTTGTAGCCTCATAACATGCTACAAATTCAGCTTCCATTGTTGAGCCAGTGAGAATAGACTCTTTTGCACTTTTCCATGATATTGCTCCTCCAGCTAATAGAAAAAGATATCCAAAAGTGCTCTTTCGACTATCATTACATCCCATGAAATTGGAATCTGTATAGCCAACCAACTCAAATTGATCTGACTTCGTAAATGTGAGATCCTTTGTTCCTTGCAGGTACCTTAAAACTTTCTTTGCAGCTTTCCAGTGTCCCATTCCAAGATTCACAAGGTATCTTCCAAGCATACTAACTATATAGCCGATATCCGGGTCGTGTGCAAACTTGAGCATTCATTAAACTTCCACCACGAAGCATAAGGGATTTTATCCATTTGCTTACGTTCCAGTTCATTCTTAGGACAAAGATTGAGTCCAAACTTGTCTCCTTTAGAAACCGGAACTATGCTTGGCTTACATGCACTCATCTCAAACCTCTCTAGAATTCTTTCGATATATGCTTTCTGTGAGATTGATAATGTTCCAAGTGATCTATCACGGGATATTTCTATCCCAATCACATAAGAAGCCTCACCCATATCTTTCATTTCAAAATTCTTCGAGAGATATTCCTTAGTTTCATGCATAAGACCAAGATCACTACTCGCAAGTAGTATGTCATCTACATACAATACCAAAAATATGAACTTCCTCCCACTGATCTTGAGATATATGCATGGATCTGACATTTTCTTCAAAACCAAATTTTGAATGGTTTCGTTGAATTTTAGATACCATTGCTGGAGGAGTGGCTTAAGTCCATAAATTGATTTCTTAAGTTTGCAGACCATGTGTTCCTGTCCTTCTAGGACAAAACCTTCAGGTTGACACATGTAAATATCTTCCTCAAGCTCACCATTAAGAAAAGTTGTGTTCACATCCATTTGATGTAACTCAAGGTCATATTGAGCTACTAATGCCAGAATAATTCTGAGAGAGTCTTTCTTTGACACGGGAGAAAAAGTCTCTTTGTAATCAATGACATCTTTCTGAGTGAAACCTTTGGCTACAAGTCTAGCTTTATAACATTGAATATTGCCATTAGCATCGCGTTTGGTCTTAAAGACCCATTTACACCCTATTGCTTTGTGTCCTTCAGGCAATTCAACGTATTCCCAGACTCCATTATCATCCATCGATTTTTTCTCTACTTCCGTAGCATTAATCCATTTATCAGAATTACTACACTTGATAGCTTGTGAATAAGAAACTGGATCTTTCATAATCCCTAAATCAAAATCTGATTCTTGTAGATAAACCACATAATCATCAGGAGTAGCCTTTTTCCGTTCTCTGGTAGATCTTCTTAAGGCTACTTCTTGTGGTTGTTCTATAATTTCTTCAGTGACAATAGTTTCATCATGAAGTTCCGGTGCCGTTATTTGTGTTACTTCATCATCAATCGGTTCTACAACCGAAGGAGTCACAATATCTGTAGAAATCTGAGGTAAAGGGATTATTACTCTGATTTCTTGAACAAAATTTTTTTCTCTGGTGTACTCACACTAACTTCGCCATTCTTAGTGAATTTTGCATTTCCAGTTTCAACAATTCTCATACTATGGTTAGGACAATAAATAATTTACCCCTTGGATTTTTCAGGAAAACCAATAAAGTAACCGCTAACAGTTTTCATATCCAATTTCTTTTCTTTGGGATTATAAACTTTCGCTTCTGATGAACAACCCCAAACTTCCAGGTGTTTTAAACTAGGTTTCCAGCCCTTCCACAGTTCAAAAGGAGTCCTTGGAACTATATTTAAAATGTACACAACATAACGAAGAGCATACATCCAAAAACTTAAGGGTAAACTCACATGACTAATCATGCTTCTAACCATTTCCATTATAGTACGATTTCGCCTTTCTGCTAAACCATTCTACCAAGGTGAACCTGGCGTTGTGTATTGAGCAACAATTCCAAGCTTTTGAAGAAGTAAAGCGAAAGGTCCAGGATGTTGTCCTGTTTCGTCATACCTTCCGTAATACTCTCCACCCCTATCAGACCTAATAATTTTCACCTTCTTTTCTAATTTCCTCTCAACTTCGGTAATAAATTGCTCTAAAACATTTACAGCTTGAGATTTATCATGCAATAAGTAAAGATAACAATAACGTGAAAAATCATCAATAAAGGTGATAAAATATTTTTCTCCTCCAAAAGTTGGAATGTCGAAGGGTCCACAAATATCTGTATGTATTATTTTAAGGAGTTCGGAACTTCTTGTGGCACCTTTCTTTGTGTGTTTTGTCATCTTGCCTTTAATACAATCCACACAACTCTTATAATCAGTAAAATCAAGGTTCTGTAGAATCCCATCTTTTACCAATCTTTGAAGTTTTTCACGAGATATGTGTCCAAGCTTCTTATTCCACAAGAATGAGGAATTACCCTCAGCATGTTCAGTTCTATCATTATGATGCATGGTCAAATAGGTTCCAAGTATTGATGATGATAAATGTAACTTGTAAAGACCAACAGAAAGATAACCAGAACCAATAACTTTATAATCTTTAAACAAACTAAAACATCCATTGGCAATTTGAAATTGAAAACCCTGTCTATCTAGTTGAGAAACTGAAATTTAATTGCGGGAAATAGTTGGAACATAAAGAGTGTTTTCTAAATCAAGAAAGTATCCATGATCTAGAATCAGACGATAGGTCCCTACAGCATTAACTGGGGCTTTATTGCCATTGCCCATAAAAAGGAAGTTTTCATTCTGGTTTGTGAGTTGGGTTGAAAGGTATCCCTGCATCGAATTAGAAACATGAACATTAGCACCAGAATCAAACCACCATGATAAAGAAGATTCTTTAACAGTCAAATTTGTTTCAAAATAGCTTATGAATCCCAAAGGATTACCTTTCTTTTCGAACCATTTTTGACGCTTAGCGCAATCTTTCTGAAAATGACCAGGTTTCTTACAGAAACGACACTTATTGTCATCTTGCTTTGCCTTCTTCTTTTCAGGTTGACCAGAAATATTCTGTGGTGCTCCCTTATTGCCCTTTGCAGGCTTACGCTTATTGTTCACTCCTCGGTTGACAAAATGCGCTTGATTAATACCTTGCTGGTTTAGCCTAGCTTCCTCTTGAACCAACATTTTTCCCAGTTCATTTGCAGTCCACTTTTCCTTAATAGTGTTGTAATGCACTTGAAAGGGGGCATATTGAGGTGGTAGCGAGTTGAGAATGAATTGGGCAAGAAAGTTCTCATCCACAGTTAATTTCATCTCAGTGAGCTTAGCAGCAATGCTACGCATTTCTATCACGTGCTGGTGCATTGACCTTACACCGGTATACTTCATGGTGGTAAGATCAGCCATCAATTTCCCAGCTTGAGACTTATCTGCTGTCTTAAAGCGTTCCTTTACGATTTCCATAAAGTCCTTAGCAATTTTAGGTTGTTTGGGAAGCGATTCTTTAATGTCTGCATCAATGTGCATTCGCATCAGCTGTATGCTCAGCCTATCACTTCTCTCCCACTTTTTCAAGAGATCCTTATCTTCAGTGGAAATCTTACCATCTATAATTGGCTTTTCAATTTGGAGAGCAAGGTCAATATCCTGCACACCCAAAGTGAACTCAACATTCTCTTTCCATTCTGAGAAGTTGGTGCCATTGAAGAATGGGATAAAAGAAGTATACGAATGCAAAGACTTAGAACTAGAAGCTGTAAAACATGACAAAGATACACAAAGTCAAACTCACACACATACAAATTAAGAAACTACTGTGGGTAGAATCTTAATAAAACAACAATCATGTCATAAAGTCATAAAAACATTCACACATATATAAGCAAGCAAAGACAAACATCTGTGGACATTATGCCTTTCATGGTTACATACATAAACATTCACACATATATAAGCAAGCAAAGACAAACATCTGTGGACATTATGCCTTTCATGGTTACATACATAATCATAATATTTATTCAAACATGTGAATTAGAGTTACCTATGGGTACCTTTTCATTCTAATATGTATGACTAAATAGTTAATTTCTTTATGTTTATATACAAACACTTGAACAAACATCTCCTGTGGGTGATAGTTATTCTTATGTGATTGCACAAAACGATGTAGACTTACAATGACATGCTAATATAACATAATACTTTAGTATCACTGTGGCGATAGCTAAAGAGCATACAATTCATACACTTTGGTGTTCTAAAACATGTTATAGTTATTACCATACAATAAAGTTTTATACATGTTCATATTAAAAAAAAAAATTAAAAGTCAAAAGTCAAAGTCAACATGCGAAAGTCAACAGTCAAAGTCAATGACGAAAAGTCAACATGTGAAGGTCAACAGTCAAACAGTCAAGTCAACGGTGAAAGGCAAACATTCAGTCAAAAGTCAAAGTCAACGGCAAAAGTCAAACAGTCGGTCAAAGTCAACAATCAAAGTCAACGGCGGAAGTCAAACAGTCGGTCAAAGTCAGACAGTCAAACAGTCAAAGTCATACATTATGGTCAACTGTTTTCTTAATGTCAAACCAAGAAGATTTTAAAACCTTATGGGCTTGTCCAAAACAAAACCCAACATACATTTCATGTTTATGTTATAGTTAAGAAATATTAAACCAAACCCAATAAACTTTCATAACCATCATAGTGAGCCCATACACATAAACTTTCATTTTTCATAGACGTTTCATCTTCACATAACCATAACCGCATACTTCGCATATTAAACAAACGTTTTACTTTACACATGAATCAAACAAAACAGACCTTTTATTCATGAACTAATCACATCATCATGTTATACCACATCAAGCAAAAAATCATACAAAATCATATCATTTTCAATCGGATGAAACAACACATCAAATCTTTTATATATGTTATAAATCCAATAATCATAGAAACATATCAAGCTATTATAGGTGAGCCCATATATTATAATTAACAGGATCTAAAACCACAAAAAAATAGCCGCATGATTTATTTGCTCAATCAATAAAAAATTGAATATCAATCAAGTAAGAAAAAAATATTCATATTTATAAATAGTACATAAACATGATTATTAGTAATCAAACAGACATACTATGTATTGATATAAACACAACAATTGCATACAACATCATGGAAAATCATGGAGTTCTAAACCAGGCGCTCGATGCCAAATATAAGTTTTATTTTATATATATATATAATGGTTGGATCTTGAACAACATGATAATCACAATACGCATAGATGTGTTAAAACATAATACCTGATGAAGCCATTGATTAAATCCAAGAAATCCTCCAAGGTCGCAAGCGCACTTTTAGTAGAAACGTAACACGGTGGAATATCTTGGTTTCTCCTTCTTGAACTTTTGTGTAATGAAATGATAATTTTCTCGAACCCTATACTGATGGCTATAGAGTTCCTTTTATAGGTAGAAGGAGGACCAAGGTTCCTAGGGTTTAGAGTTAGCAATCAATCTCGACCGTCCATCAAGGAAGAGATAATAGGAAATAAGCCCAATAAATGGTAACCAATATATTTAGCAATATTCATAACAAAACTAGTCATAAAAACCCAAGGTGACCAAACTTGTGGTACAAAAACCCCACTCAAATGTTGGATCCATTAAAACTCCATCTTAAACAAAATTGATAAAAAAACCCCAAATTTTAAAAAATTGATACAAAAACCCCAAATTTCAAAATTGGTTTCATCAAATTTTATGATGAAACCAAAATTTGGTTTCATCAAATTCTTTGGGGTTTCATCAAATTTTATGATGAAACCAAATTTTGGTTTCATCAACCGCGAATTATTTTTGTTTTGTTGGGGTTTTTGTGTTACTTTTGTTTTGATGGGTTTTTTGTGGATGGATAGTGACACCTTTGGGGTTATAACTCGCGGACCGATAGTATTCATAATTAACCAAAGATATTACATGGCCCAATAGGATATTTCTACATACAGAAATATTCTTACATTTTTAACTAAATAAGGTATCCCTTAATAGTGTTAGGGTGCTTGGTTAGTAAAAGCAATAGAAATCTCTAGAATCATTAACATGGTTGACACGTGACTGGGCATGCACCTGCTGTGGGCATCTTTTTATCTTTGTTTCCCGAAACAAGTTTGAACAGAAGGCAAACTTTTCATCGTTTTCTTTGCCCACTATCTTCTTCTTTCTCCATTTCTAATTATCTCTTCACCACCACCGCAAGCAAGGAAAGAAATCTCGTCTCAAATCTGAAGTCAAGTCTCCATATTTTGGCTAGAGATTGGATTGTGTACAGGTAGGGGGTTCTCTCTCAATTATTTATTTCATGTTTTCATCATTGTTTTCACTGTATTCAATTTGTGCTTTTTATTTTCTGATTTTGATTAAATTTTCGTTTTTCCTTATTTTGGAATTAGTGGATGTGAATTCGTTGTATACCACCTTCATGTAATAGCTACTGTATTTGATTTCAAACTCCACAGATAAATGTTTGTTTGTCGTTGCCGAGAGATCCATTCTTCGTAATTTTATTTCCAAATGCAAATTTACTGGGTTGAACAGCTTGGTTTCAAATGTCATTTCCATTTTCATCTTTTGTTTCATTTCGTTTCACCACCTCTGTGTCATTTTTGGTTCGATAAACTAAACCATGACTTGGGAGCATCTGTCTTTAGTTGCAAAACATTTTCAAAACTATTACAATCCATGGGATTTAATGAATGGTGATTTGGGATGTCTTCTAAATCATGAACTAGACAAACTTTCCTCATAAACTTTCTTCAAAACACCCATGCATTTGATTTCCTTTGAACTGTTATTCATTTTGAAATTGGTTTGAAATCCATTAATTCTTTTTTCTTTAACTCTTATATATTGAACTGTGCATAACCTTGAATGGATTAAATGATTTCGTAAAGATTAAAATGAATTTTGCAGCTATAGTGCTTTTCCCAACTTAAATCCAGTTTGGTATTGAAATTTATGAATTTGCTTATCACCTGTTTGTGAAATTGACCCAATGAATTTTAGATTTGAAACTCAACTGTTAAATGAAATTTGTAATTATTTCATGGATTTTGTGTTTATCTCCCTCCCACCCTTCAATTAAAATATCCAACTCATTGATTTACCTTGCATTTCAAATATTTTAAACTTGAGCTCACCGTTTTGTCTTATGATTATGTCTTAAGTGTCTTCCTAAAAGCCCTGTTTGCATATTTTCTTAGATTAAAAATGATGGTTTTAAATAGTTACTCTGTGCTTTAGTTTGAAGTACAATATCTTGCTATTTTGTATTTTAGTGCAAGTTTTTCAAACAGGAAGTAATGGGTTGCCAATACTAAAGTTCAACTAGTCATACTATCTCCTTGAATATTAAATATCAATTTGAACGTGCTTGCATTCTTACCAGTTTGCACTTGTTTGTATTTCAAACCATTTTGAACGTGTTTGAAATTTATACCCAGTAACGTGTTTACGTTTTAATTCTCTGAAAACTCTCTCGGCAATTAGGGTTGAATTTTCAAATGTGAGTATGTTGGAAATGTTTTTCCATGTTTTTGCCAGGCTATGAATACTTGAATTTCCTTTTTTTGGATCTGTCTTCTTAGTAAGTTTGAAACTGCAGCGCTTAAACTTATATTGGTTAATCATTTGTTTTCGGAGCCACCTTATTGTCTTGAGATGTATGTATGAATTTACATTTGGTCGTTTTATTACGATGCGAAGCTAGGCGACTCTATTCTAAGAACGTCGGGCCTAAGTGGCACCCCACCACCTCGGTGGCAACCCGGAAGATCGTTGCGGCAACGATGGCTGGTATCCATAACTACCCTGACGGTGGCACTGGCCATGAGAATAGTAGAGTAAATGTTATTTGCGGCTCTGAATATTTTTGTGATCTACATTTGCTTAAGATTGGCATATTTACATTTTTACTTTGATCTAGCTGCTGCTCATTGTCGAGGCATTTATATTTTCGCGCTGGTATTATGTTTTCATCATTATACCCTCTACTGGGCATTCGCTCACCCCGTTTTGTTCTGTTTTCCCCCCCACAGAGTATGAAGAGTTGTTGCATTAGTAAGCCGGGCAGAGCTTACGGAAGCCTTTAAGCGCTTCAAAAGTTGGTATTTTGTTACATTTTGATGTGTATATCACTTGGTAATCCGGGGTAGTTTTATTTTCGGCATTTCATCTATGTTTGGTTGTATTTTTCTGTACATATATGCTAAGACATCTGCTAGGCTGTAATTAAGTGGGAAAAATTTGTTTCTTCTGTATACGTTGGGTTTTGATCTTGGGCGTATGCGGGCTGCCGTTGAAACTTGTTATACTATTCAGTTTGATGCATAACAGATTTCAATATATATTTTATCATCCCTTTGTTCATTTTGTTGGATGGTGTTGTGTAATAAATATCATTTTAAGTGAATGGGGTGCTCAAGTTTTATTGTGAATCCAATGTTTTATTAATCCTAAATTGTACAGAGTCAGAATTCTTTATTTCAAAGTTTAAGCTCTCATTCTAAACCTTGATTGTGCCCATGTCTTAAACATTTTTCTTTAGTTCTTTTTGAACTATTGTTGGTGTGCCGACATGTTTTAAATTAAAACTACTATCTACTTGGAACTCCATTATTTGAACTATAATGTGCTACCAAGTTTGAGTCTTGTATAAGTATGCATCGTGAGTGCTTGCTTCTTGTTTGGAATTTTTTTGGAAAAAGAATTAAATTAGCCTCTGAAAACTTTAATACAAACAAATCTGTATTTCCCCATTGTATATGTTTACTGTTTTTATTATATTGTTATTTTTTTTTTAATTTTTTTTTATATTTCCGAGTGACACAGGGGGGTTTGGCCTTGCTGGACGGGTTGAAATCCAACCCGTTAGAAGGAAAAATTTACCTGTCCGTTACAATGTTCCTCCATGCGCGCCTCATCCTAATGAACTAGCGATCCATCGTGAGGAAGACGTTAGGCAAGACGATGGTTCGATGAAGAGGGTTCCCGTTGTTTACGGCTATCCGCGGATGGCTCTTTAGAATCTTAAGGGGAAAATACCCAAGGGCGATGTAAGCAAGCATTTGGACGTGGCTAAAGACTTTGCGCCATTTCCTTACCAAGACGGTCGATCACGTCCAGCGCATCATGATTTCACTGCGCCCTTTGACACGGAGTTAGACTCGACAAAGCTTTTGACAGAGGCAGACTTTGATTCAGCAATGGCCGTGTTGCCTGGTTAACTCCCTAGTTTCTATGCTGGCAAGTTCATCGCCATGTCTTACAACCCTGATCGTGCAGCTCGGAAAGTTGGGTTTGATCAAGGGGTCCCCCGTAGGTTTCCTCTTCTGGAAAGCTCTGACATTGGGGATGTCGTCGCCAGTTTTGACTGTTTTGTCTTTAAGGGGGTGACGCGTTTGTCTGATCGAGGGATTAATTTTTCATTCAAGCAGCCTATCTCTGCGCTCCCTTTAGCTGGTTACCGAAGGATCCCACGAGTACCATGATTTCTTACGGCGTCGGGCTTTGAATTTTCTTTTGCGCGAATCATCTCCTCCCCGTGATCTACTGTTCAAGACCTTCGAGCACTTCATGCATCTGGCCGAATTAAACTTGATGATGTCGTATCTACTGAGCATCGTCTTGTTCTGGCCACTAAAGGTCGCTCCTCGGCGCCCTTAGTGACTTCTTGGGCTCCTCCTGAGTCATCAGCCTGCAAATCCGAAGAAGGGGTCGTTTTCGATCGCAAGCCTCTGCGGATAGATGTGAGGCCACCTGCTAGCCCCTTAGCGCCACATGTACTTATTGTTTCCTTTCGCTTTACATTCGTCTGTTGCCTGTCGTCGCGCGCTTCCCCCCCCCCACCTTTTTTTTTTAAACGGGTAGCGGGAATCACTTTTCTCAGGAAGTTCCTCATTCCGATCGCGTGGGGTGGAAGGCGCCCTCTTATGTGATGGAAGAATACCCGAATATGCCTGAGAGTGAATGGACTGAGAAAAGTCTTGCAAAGAAGGCTAAACGAGAGGAAGCCAAGTTGTCTGCCCCGCGCCCCTATTCTTTTGCTAACGTCTCGTCCTCACAACTTCAGCAGGGTCATCGGAGAAGCGCTTCACAGCCTCTCAGGGGTGCGAGTAGCAGTCCAACTCCTTCATTTGTAGACCAGCTGAGGGATTTAGGGATCAGCCTTCCCAGGGGAATTGGTTGGGTATCTCCGCGCCTTCATGTATCGTCGGTTCATCCTCTTCGGACTGAAACTGTCCGTGCTATGGGCGAACTTCCGGTGCCATTCTGCAATCGATGAGCCCGGTCAGTTTTTGGTTGGTTCTCATCCCACGTTGCATTAACTACTAATGATCCTGCAGGTAACCACCTATTTAATACGTGTCTCCTTCTTTCTTCTCTCTCTCTCTCCCCTCTTTTTTTTTTTAATAAATCTAAGTTGTTTTGCAATGGTGCTCATCTCCCATTTCTCAGGATCTACTAGTGATTCTGAGTCGTCTTCCAATTCTTCCTCGTCTCATCCTAAACCCGTTGGTATTCTTCCAGATTCTTCTATTCCTGAGGTTAGTCCGCTTTCTCGTTTTGTTTTATTTTGTTTGTTTTGTTGTTTTTTTTTGTTAAATGTTCCATTATTGGCGCCAGGATATGGGTAAGAAGCGCAAAGAGACTGCCAAGCCCGATACAGACGGTGTGCGGCGCATAGTTCAGATTGGCGATGAGCCTTCCAAGCGCGCTCGGATGGATGGTAGTGGTTCCTCCGCCCATTCAGATAAGTAGGTTAACGCCCCCATTTCTGACGTACCGGCTGTCCCTATTGTGTCGGAGAACTCTAAAAACGTGCAACTTCTTTTTCCTTTGGTAGTGAGCGCTGCCGAGGCTGGAGTTGTGACTACTCATTTTCCCATAGTCTACGTAATGTATACAGCTCAGAGAATCAGATACTAAGTAGTATTGATGCCTCTGTTGAACTGATAATGTTAAGTAATAAAAGATATTCAAGATCGTAATAATAACTAAGAACACAAATATAATGTAAAAGCTACTAAGTTATCATGAGACACAAGAGATTACGTGGTTCGACTTTAGTCTACGTCCACGGGGTAATGAGTGATTGTTTTGTATTGAGTTATGGTGGTTACAAAGATCTTAAATGCTTCCCAAAGTAATAGAGAGAACTCAAGTTGAAGTAAATACTTAAGTTCTAAACATTATAGAGGTATAAGCTTAAGACTAGATTTTCTCTCCTAGATATTGAATGCCTTTAGTTTGTTGGTGAGGCTTGGTATTATAGCCCCTTCTGCTCCAAGTATATCTTTGTTGCCTCTGGGTCCATCGTTTCCTGATATACCTTTAGTACAGATGGTACCTTCGCCGCGTGCTTTCTCCAGTCGAACTCTTCTACCTCAGCTGAGCCCACGTTCCTTCGAGGACTTCCCATACTTAGTACAAATTGTACCTTCGTTCACCGCCAGCCTCTACCAATTGGGTTCCGCCACATCGTCTCTCTCCACGTGCCTTGATTATGAGTGTAGATAAGAGATTTGTACATTTAATGCTGATTAGATATGTCATCTACCATTGTCCCTTCGCCAGCTGCCCCATAGACTAGGATTTTACTTCTTTCATCTCAGCCGTCGAGGAATCCTTTCTTGGGACGAGATAAAGTATATCTACGAAGGTATCCTCTGTCACTCGGATTTCTCTCAGTATAGCGAGGGCTACACGGTTATCTTGTATGCTACCACTGAGATCGTGACACGTGCTCCGCAGAATATTGGTATTCACAGTTTGCCCCTTTTCTTTCATATTCTACCATTTGGTAGGATTGGAAGAAAACTCCTGTAACGCCGCCATTTTTGCACGTACCGATTGGGTGGTCCTACATGTCTTTTCATGCAATAACTTCCCCTTGAATTTCAGGCCGTCCAAATATTTGGATTCATCAGCCGCCTATAAGAAGAGAATAAAGAGGAGGAATTTTCATTAACTCCTTTTCTTCCTCTCGAACTGTCGCTCTATGTATCTTTCACAGAGATTTTCCTCCACCATCGACTGCCAATCTTTCCTTCGATTTGCCTAAGCTTTCTGGTTCAATACTCAATCATCAAATACACGTAAGTGATGCTTTGCTCTTTGCTGTTGCTTTTCGTATTTCTCCATGCTTAATTCTGTCTTCCCTTCTTCGATTTGTTTGAACTTTCTGTTGTACCTGCATGTGAGAATTTTAATTCTCTTTTACTTGTTCATGTTATATGTGAACTTGGGTTTGTTCCCATTTCGTATTTTGATGATGATTCTGCCATGGTTGTTCCTCGTCTTCAACTTTATTCATGGTGATGAATGGCCTTCGATTTTGCCTAATGATGAGTTTGAACCATTTTCCTTTGGTTGGTTTAGTAAAACCCATGCCCAAAGTATGTTTGTTTTTTACCCCAATTTGTTTTTGAGTCGCCTTTGATTTTCAGTTCGCCATTGTTGATGAGCTGTTCTTCCTGTTGGTGTTAGGAATCATGAGACTTCCAAAGAAGCCTACGCGTAAGGGGAATAGAACCTCTTCGTCTACTGATCCACCTCCGCGTATGGATCATCCTGATGCTACGCGCTCTCCACCCCCTGAGGATACTGAGGTACCTGCTGGTACTGAGGTGGTTGTTGTCCCTAAGGCTGCTGCGGATCTAGAGGTAGAAGAAGTTGTTGTTGAGGATCTTCCACCTCCTCCTCCTCATTATGAACTTCAAAGGCTGACACTTCGCGATAAAGATAGCTATGCTCATCTGTCCTTGGCTGAGATCACCAAGTCTTTTCGCCTCCATAAGTTCGATATCTCCTTTGTCAATGGTCCTAATGTTCTCACCGAGTCCCTTATCCGGGATTTTCTTTACAATGAGAATAACCTTCTGATTAGTGTTGGCCAATTAGCCTCAGGTATGCTCCTCCCTTTGTCTTCAAAGGTGCCTTCATTTTTTGCCCCTGGCGGAGCATTGCATGTTGTCTCTGCTACTACTGAGGATGTTGTTGTAGCTTCTAAGAGCATTCCTTCTTCTCCTGCTACTTCGCTTCAATCAAGTGGTTCGTTGGCTAAGGTTGTTACCCCAGTGGTGAGGGTTAGTAGCTCGGATTCTCAGTCGAGGAAGAAGGTTGTGATTTCATTGGCCAGCTTCTCCTTCAATGCTACGCCAACCTCGTTAGGGAGCGTTCAACTGCTTTCTCGCCCTTGTTAGCAAAGCTATTGGACCTCCGCCTTCGTCACCAGACTGGGTAATCTTCCTTCCGCTGGTGACATGGACTTAGGTGGTGCTCAATCTTTTTCTTCAGTTCCTAGCTCGTCCACCATGCCGTCTCTTCGTCGTGGTGAGGGCTTACTAGTCGTGCCCCATGCTCGCTCTCAAGCGATTGATGGAGTTGTTGCTGAGTCTAGCACGGGTAAGTTGCCTGATAACTTGAGCCTTGGTAGTTCTGATGATGTCATCCTTGAAGCTATTCTGCAGGACTCGAGGGTTCCTTTTTCTGCTGAGGTCGATCGTCATCATTTGAATAGCTCTTTTGAAGTAGCTTCGCAGTTGGACGTGTTGTCGGCTCAATATCGTGCGGCTAAGGATCTATTATTCGATCCGGATTGCCTTCGCTCTGGCCAGAGTTTTGGTGAAATCTGCAGAGGTAGAATCCAAGAGATGGAGGCTTTTATGGATACCTACGCTGATTTCCTTCCTTTCCTCTCAGCGTTCTCAGTAAGTGATTCTTACCTTACCGTTTCGCCTTTTTGTTTTGATTCTTCATCTGCTCTTATACTCCTTTGTTTGCAGCTTTGCAAACAGATAGATGTTGGTTGCACCTTATTCAAGTTTTATAGGGCTAAGTGTACTCACTTTAGCGCTCTGTTGGAACGTACTCGTCAAGAATATGCCCTTGTTATCACACAACAACCTTCGTCCAGTGATGCTGCTTTTATTGCTAGGGTATCCTCGTTGGAGGATGATTTGAGGAAGACTCAAAGGTCTTTGTAGGTTTGTTTGTTGGCTCTCGAGAGAGCTAACAATGCTTCTAAAGTTGCTGAAAAAGAGCATAAAGCTGCTGATTCCACTTTGGCTGCTGAGTCCTCCAAAGCCATTGGTTCGTTTCTTCTTTCCCTTAGCTTTTTTTTTCCTCTTGTTTGGTTGCATAGTCCTAAGATAACCTTCGCCTGCCAGCTTGTAGCTCTAGTGAGCTTAGATATCTCCGGGATCAAGTATCCAAGTTAACCTCCGATGTTTGGTATTATCATAAGAAGTCTGATAGGTTGATGAACATAACCGTTCATAATGAGGCCCAACTTTCCCTTGAGTCTGCTCATAACTCTGATTTAGTGAAGAATATGGCTTTTCTTCGTAAAGAATGTGACGAAGCCCTTAATTGGAAGGAGAGTCTCATTTTAAAGCAAAAGGAGAATATTTCCTTAGTTGAGAGACGCCTCTCATCCTAAGAAATCATCCGCGAGAAGTATCATGCAGATTTCGAAGATGCTTGTGTTTCGTTAGCTAAGGTTACTGCTGAGCATAACGTTTTATCTTCTGAGGTCTGTTCTCTTAAGAAAAGACTTGTTGAGGCAGGCTCCGCATCATCTTCCATGTCCCATGCGTCCTTAGTTAAGAAGTTGGAAGATTTAGAAAATGTTTACCAAGTTTTATCCTCTGAGAATGCTTCGCTCCAGATAGAGGTGGATGACCTCCGGACTGAACGTGATACCCTTGTAGAAGATCTCGAAGTCGCTGAGGTGGACCTTGCGGAGGCCCAGCATAATTTAGAAGAATCCCTTAGCCATGCAGTAGGTAGCTTAGGGTCCTCATATTCCAGCAGCATCCTTTATGTCTTTTGTTGTTTCTTCTTATTGCTTACACCCTTTGTACTCGCAGGTCTCCAAGAGCAGCTGGTGGGTTCAAATGCCAAGATTAACCGTCTTGAGGGTCAAATATCTTCGTTGGAGATATCTCGCCAATTTGATGATGCTGCTAAGTTTAAGGTCAGGCGCTTGACAAGCTAATGATCAACTCGGTGCTCAGTGAGGGAACTCGCCTGGGACCGCCTCGATTTGGTGGCTCGTGCCTCCCAAATGAAGATTCAGTTCGAGAAGTCAACCATTGATTATATTAATGACGCCTTTACGGAAGCTGAACGTCAGGCTGAAGGGGTAGTCTTTCCTCGTCTTTTTTACCCATGATCGTGCCGTGTCCAGTCTATTTTTAACTGAACTCTTTGTTGTATTATGTCCCCAGCTGAGGGTTATTTGTATCGTCTCCATTAACTGAAACAATGTTTCGTCATGGTTTGAACCTTTGTTATCTGCAACTTTTAAGACATGTCAGTCACATTTTGGTAACATTATTATCGTACCTTTATTATTGCATGAATATTTTGTTTGTAGACGTATTGTGTCTAGTTGATTGCACATTCAAGTCATCACTAGGTGCTAAGGTATGTTTAACCTTGGGTGGAATATTCATCGTCCTACCTAAGTATCCTTTGGCCAGAAGGTACCGTGGTGGCGAGGGCTCCTACGTGGGCAATAGTTTTCCTGTAACCCTACGCGTTCAGCGTGAAGGCTGCTTTACTTCGACAAAGTATCTCTATAGGGGATATCTTACTTTTTCTTATTGCCTCATGAATGGAGCTATCACTACGAGGATCCGAGTATTGACATATGCGCAGTTATGTCTTGCCTTGTCTCATCGTCAATCCTGACGGAGGGTGTCTATTCTAACCCAATTTGTACCCAATCAAAAATTAACTTTCTCTTAGCAAAAAGTTTCTTTCATTGATTAGTAAGGTTTATAATACCTTCGGTCAGGGACAGAACATGGTGGACTATTGTCCATTCCCTTCTTCTCCTGAGTAATCACCATTCTCTTACGGGTAGTACTTTTTTAGGTACATTGCATTCCAAGGGTGTTGCAATACTTCACCTTTGAGGGTCCTTAGGTAGTATGACCCTTTTCCAGCGATATCGTGTATGATGTAAGGCCCGTCCCATGTCGGAGCTAGCTTGCCCCACTCCTTCTTTCTTTGATATGGTGGTATCTGACATAGCACGTATTCTTCGACCACAAATTTTCTAGGGATGACCCATTTGTTGTATTCGCGAGCTAGCCTTCGTTGATAGTTTACCATCTTTTGCAAAGCCACTTCTCGCCTTTCTTCAAGATCATTGAGCTTTTCTAGCATTAGGTTCGTTGTTAGGTTCTTCTCCCAAGCCTTCGTTTTTGTTGTTGGAAGTATTATCTTCGTTGGGATGACCGCTTCAGCTCCGTAGGTTAGCAAGAATGGAGTTTCTCCCGTAGCCGCCCTTCTTGTAGTTCGGTAGGCCCATAGGACGTTGTGCAGTTGTTCGCACCATATTTTCTTGTATGCTCCCAGTTTTTTCTTTAAGATCGTCACTATTGTTTTATTAGTCGCCTCCTCTTGTCCATTGGTCTTAGGATATATTGGAGTGGACTTGTTTTTCTGAATGTTGAAAGTATCGAACAACATATCTATGTTTTTTCCTTGCAACTGCTTGCCATTTTCAGAGACTATGGTGGCTGGTATTCCGAACCCGCATATGATTTGCTCAAACAAGAACTTAAAGAAATCTGTGTCCCTAATTCTTGCCAAATCCTTGGCTTCCACCCACTTGGTGAAGTAATCCGTAGCCACAATAAGGTATTTTCTCTTCGAGGGTCCCTCTATCAAGGGTCCGACAATATCAACCCCCCACTTGACAAATGGCCAAGGGCTGATGACTGAGTTGAGCTCTGTTACTGGTGCTTTAATCTTCCTGGCAAAGCGTTGGCATCTCTCGCAGCGCTTAGCCATGTTCTTTGAATCTTCGTCCATGCTTAGCCAATAGTATCCTTGCATTTTGGCTTTAATTTCCAAGGACCTTCTTCCGCTATGATTGCCAGCTTCTCCGCTGTGGATATCATGTAGTACTCTTCTACCTTCGGTTCGTGAGAGACACCGCATTAGAGGCCCCAGGAATGACCTCATATACAGTATTCCATCACGAAGGTTGTACATTGTTGCTTTTGATTAAATTTTCCGAGACTCTTGGACGTCTTCTGGTAAGGTACCTTTGTAGAGGTATTGGTGAATTGGAATCCTCCAATCATCTTCCGCTTCGTCTTCGTTATCTTCGTCCGACGTAGGTTGGTCTTTGTCAGATCCTTCGACTTCGTTATCTGGTTCTTCTTCGTCTTCTTTCTCTTTCTCAGCTTCTCTCATGGCCCGAGTTTGAACGGCCAAAGTCTCCTCAGCTCATGAGATTGGTCCTTCTATAGAAGGTTCGTATATCCTTCCAATTTGCACGAAGGTGGTATTTTTGTCTCTTAACATTGATGATATGAATGCTAAGGCATTTGCGTGTTTGTTATCTTTTCGACAGACATGTCTGAATGTAACGTTGTTTATCTTTGACGCATGCTCCTGTGCTAACTTTAGGTACGAAGATAGTACTGGATCCAGAGTTTGGTATTTGAGCTCGATTTGTCTAATGACTAACTGTGAGTCACTAGTCAAACGAACATCTGATAAGCCTAGATCTCGTGCCAAACGTAGACCATATACGACCGCCTCGTATTCTGTGATGTTATTAGTGTATTGTTCGAATTCTAACCTGAACGCATAGATGAGTCGGTCTCTGGTATGGGTTGTTATTACAATCCATATGCCTGCGCCTTCTCTGTTGGAGGAGCCATCTACGAATATCTCCCACCTTCGTGAATTCTGAGGTTCCAAGAGATCTTCTGGTTCGTGCTTGTCTTCCTCCATTCCTGGTATGTCATCTATCTCAGCTTCGTCGTTGAGAGGTAGGTCCACGAGAAAGTCTGCTAAGATTTGTGATTTCTCAGCTTTCCTTGATTCAAAGATTATATGGAATTTCTTGATCATGGTATTCCATTTTGCCACCCTTCCAATTTTCTCCGTGCTGTCGAGGATTTGGCTTATCTGAGCCTTTGTGAAGACTCGGATGGTATGTGCATCAAAATATATCCTTAGTTTTTGTGTTGCCACTACTAAGGCATATATAAGCTGCTCCACCTTGGTATAATTACGCTCCGCTGAACTGAGTGTTTTGATGATGTAGTATATGGGCTTTTCTCCTTGTCCTTGGTCTCGTACTAGTACCGCACTCACATCGTAGCTTGTTGCATCTAAGTACAAGGTAAGGATTTCACCTGGCTCCGGCTTTTGTAGTATGGGTACCGAAGTCAAATATTTCTTGATTTTTTGGAAGGCTTGTTCGCACTCCGTGGTCCAAATGAACCTGCTTCCTTTCCTTAGTGTATCGAAAAATGCCTTGCATTTATCTGACGATCTTGATATGAATCTTCCTATGGAAGCTAAGATTCCATTTAGCCTTTGTACTCCTTTTAGTGTTTGTGGAGATGGCATTTCCATTATTGTTCCGACTTTCTGTGGTCCACTTCTATTCCTCGCTTAGTTACTAATTATCCTAAGAATTTTAGGAGGTTACTCCGAATATGCATTCTCATGTTCACCTTCATGTGGAAGTTTCTCATGGCTTCGAATATTTTCTTTAGGTCTGACAGGTGGTTTTTCGCCTCTTTGCTCTTGACAAGCATATCGTCCACATAGACCTCAAGTATCTTGCCTATCTACGGCTTAAAGATTTTGTCTACCAATCGCTGGTATGTTGCCCCCGCGTTCTTTAGTCCAAAAGGCATCCTTATATAGCAATATAATCCTCGTAGGGTAAAGAACGCAGTATGCTCCTGGTCTTCTTCTGCAAGGGCGATCTAGTTGTAACCTGAGTATCCATCCATGAAGGATAGCCTCTGGTGACCTTCGTTTGCATTGACTAGTTGGTCAATGTTTGGCAGTGGGTAGCCGTCTTTGGGGCATGCTTTTTTAAGGTTGCTAAAGTCGATGCAAATGTGTACGCCTCCGTTCTTCTTGGGCACAATCACCATGTTGGATATCCACGTGGGATACTTGACATCTCGTATGAACCCTGCGGTTAGTAGCTTTTCTAGCTCCTTCTCTACCGCTTCTTGGTAGATGTTTGCCACCTTACGGATGCGTTGCTTGAATGGTTGGATTTCTGGTTTGAGCCGAAGGTGGTGGGAGACCAAATTCGGGTCAATTCCAGGCATGTCTTCCATTGACCACACAAAGACATTTGTGCAGTCCCTTAGTAGCCTTTGTAGTTGCATCTCTTCTTCCTCTTCAAGTAAATTTCCGATGTTGATCATTTTTGGCTCTGCTTCCGTTCCGATATTGATTTTCTTTGTTGGTTCCACCGCTGAGAAGGTTTGTTTCTGAGGACGTTGAGGAGTGCTTTTCTGTAATTGTCATTTGGAGGAGACGTGCGCCCCTGGGGTGGCGGAGGTGCTTGTCTCTGGAACTGAGATGGTTTCGGGTACTAAGAAGGCTCCGTCCTTTACTTCTTTGGTGTTTGCCTTTCGTCTTTTTATTTCGTGTTGTTGAGCAGCAGCTCTTTCTTCGTTGAGTCTGACCTCTGCTAGATTGCATTGCCTCGCGTCCTGCTGATCACCTTTGATTTACATTTCACCCATGGGTGTAGGAAATCGAAGGTACTGATGATATGTCGAAGTTTTCCTCGTAATCTATGGACCCATAGTCTGTCCATGATTACATTGTAAGGCGAAGGTGCTTCCACCACGCAGAACCTTGTATTGGTTATTAAGGGTCCTGCACGTACCTGTAAGATGATTTCTCCTTTTGGTCTAGAGACTGCTCCATTGAAACCGTATATTGTGCCAGTGGAAGAATCCATTTGCTCCGCTGTTAAAGGTAGGGTTCGTAAAACAATACATTTAACGAGCTGCCCCCGTCGACGAGGACCTTCGTAACGTTCCATCCATGTATTGGAAGAGTGATCACAAGTAGATCGTTGTGGATTTTGACCTCCTGATTGACGTCTTTTGTTGAGAATGTTAATGGCGTGGCCATCCATTCTTCCCAAGTGCTAGTAGGTGGTCCGCTTAGCTTGAACACCTCGTGGGTTTCTAGCTTTCTTCTATTCCGAGCTAACTCGAGGATGTCTTCGAGCAGTTCTTCTTATCCTCCGCTGGAGAAGGTGACCATGTTGATGTATTTTCCGTCCTGAGGTAATTCTACCCTTTTCTTCGGGGCCACCTCAGTTTCAGCTAGCTGTATCTGTACGTACTCCATGAATTTGCCTTCGTCTATGAATCTCTGAATTGTGTTCCTTATGTGATAACATGTATTAGTAGTATGTCCATAGTACTGATGGTACTCGCAATACTCCTTAGTCTCCTTCGTTTTATCTGGTTGCTTTCCCCTAGTGTTAGGGTAAGGAAAGCCCGGTTTTTCTCCTTCCTTGCTTAGGATGTGGGAGAATGTGGTATTTAGATTTGTGTAGATCTTATCTATGAACTCGTATCTTCCTTTTCCTCTGCCTTTGCCGTCTCCGTATTTTGATCTTTTGTCTCGAGAGCTGGTTCTGCCCCCGGTCTCGTTTTGCCTCTTAGGTGCCTCCGGAATTGGTTCCAGAGAGTTGGTTCGTTGCGGACATGTTGTTGTTTTTGCTTATGCCATGGGGTTGTCCTTCTGGATTTCTTCGAGTCTGATGTAGCGATCTTGGACAACCCCGAGCTCTCCTTCAGAAGCAAGGGCTCTGTTGTGAAGCTCCACGAAGATAACTGAGGTTCTATCAAGTCCGTACTTATAGCAATTAATGCTAATTTCTGGATTGACTTTTCTAATTGCTTGGCACGTTTTTTTCCACCTGTCTGTGTATTGCATCAATGATTCCCGGGGTCCGATAGCTAAAGCAAATAGCCTATCTAACCCTGCCTTTGTTGATTTGTTGTACATGTATGTCTCCAAGAATACCGTAGATAATTGCTCAAAAGAGTCAATTGAGTTTGTTGGTAAATTATCATACCATGCCAATGTTGATCCTGTCAAGCTTGCAGGAAAGTACCTACAAAGTACTACCTCATGTCTTTCCCAATAGGCAAGGACAGGAGTGTAGTATCGTAGGTGGGATGCGGGATCAGAGGTACCATTGTAGGTCTGAAACGCATGTACTGGGCATTTCGCAGGGATAGGCTCCCTCAAAATGCGGAAAGACAACAGATATGTTGTCGCTTCATGGAGTACTTCTTCTAGCCTCACGCCAGCATGGCCGGTTTTCAGCCCTTGTATTTCTTTTCGCATTTTCTCCATTTGCTCCATAACCATGTTCACATTGTGAGCATCTCTGGAAAATGCCTCATCATAGTAGGATTGAGAGGGCTTGTAAGTTGAATCCGTCTCTTCTGGATCATGGTGCGTTTTCCTGGCTCCCTTTGGTGGGTTAGCCTTCGGTGGGTTAAGATCCACCCTTCGTCTTCCTGAGATAGCTTCGTTCTCACGCCTCTTTAACGGAGGGTGAGCTTGGGAACCTTCGATCTGTCTGTCCAGCATGTCTTTGAGATTCTGGTTCTCCTGGGCCATCTCGTGCATTGCATCCTCATGATCCTTGTTATGGAGTAGCAAAGCTGCTACTTGTGTTGCCATTTGTTCTTCGTTGTGGATTACACCACCATGAGGAGTGTTGTCGGCCGGATCCTCAGAGTTATCCAATCCTTCTTCTATGACCGGTACGTCTGGATCTATCTGGATTGGAGTTAGGTTTCCCAACCCTCGTCCCGTAGGAACTAAGGTTCTGGGTAACCCTGCGTTGGCTGCAGGTGGCTTCGTAATGGTGGGATGCTCTGGTAACGGCATGCAGTAAAGTGGTTGAGCTCCCGATGTTTGCCCCATCCCTTCAGCAGGAATAGGTGATTTGTTGGCAATCTTTCTTCTTGTTATTTCACTTTGTCCGTCCTCTGCTTCGGTTCTTTGGTTTGCTTGAGACGTCTTTTGAGAGCTTCCTCATGTAACTGCTGGTCGTGGGCTTGTTGGTGCATCATTTGGTTTCTGCATTCCTTCGGCCTTTGTTATCCTGTGGTCACAGAAAAAAACGACAGAAATCTGCTACTTGGGTGCCTTCGTCAAAAGTAGCAATTAATGCTCTGACACAAAAGATGACTAAGCAGCTTTTTTTCAGAAAAATGACTGAAATGACGTTTTGAAAGACAGGTATTAAATTTTTATGACACCCTTGGGAGAAACAACCTTAAACGTTGAAAACCAATTAGAAAAGGGGTGTCAGATCTCCCAAAAAAAGGGTTATTAAATGCTTTAGAAGATCTTTTTCCTTAAAATCTCACTGAGAATCCTCTGCAGTCAGAGGTACTCAGATCTAAATGATGATTTTTCGGAAAAGGCTGTTTTAGTACAAAACAAAAGTTTTAACGTTTTGTGAGTGTGTTTTTGTGAAAACTTTTGTAGATATATGTGAGATTGCTAGTCTTTAGAGGCTATGAACTCAAAGAACTTGCGAAAACAATGGATGAACCAATCACTAGAAAGTGAGATCCATCGATGTTTGAACTCAGATATCTTCGTTAAAGAAGATGCGTAGGTAAAATAAATGACGGAATATAAAAACTCAAGCTGGTGAGCAAAACTTTCTAGCGCCAAACTGTGACTACTCGTTTTCCCATAGTCTACGTAATGTATACAAATTTCGTAGAATCGGATACTAAGTAGTATTGATGCCTCGTTGAACCGGATAATGCTAAGTAATAAAAGATACTCAAGATCGCAATAATAACTAAGAACACAAATATAATGTAAAAGCTACTAAGTTATCACGAGACACAAGAGATTACGTGGTTCGACTTTAGTCTACGTCCACGGGGTAATGAGTGATTGTTTTGTATTGAGTTATGGTGGTTACAAAGATCTTAAATGCTTCCCAAAGTAATAAAGGGAACTCAAGTTGAAGTAAATACTTAAGTTCTAAACATTAAAGAGGTATAAGCTTAAGACTAGATTTTCTCTCTTAGATATTGAATGCCTTTAGTTTGTTGGTGAGTCTTGGTATTTATAGCCCCTTCTGCTCCAAGTATATCTTTGGTGCCTCTGGGTCCATCGTTTCCTGATATACCTTTAGTACAGATGGTACCTTCGTTCGCCGCGTGCTTTCTCCAGTCGAACTCTGCCACCTCAGCTGACCCACGTTCCTTCGGGAACTTCCCAGCCTTAGTACAGATTGTACCTTCGTTCACCGCCAACCTCTGCCAATTGGGTTCCGCCACATCGTCTATCTCCACGTGCCTTGATTATGCGTGTAGATAAGATTTTTGTACATTTAATGTTGATTAGATATGTCATCTACCTTTGTCCCTTCGCCAGCTGCCTCCCCATAGACTAGGATTTTACTTCTTTCATCTCAGTCGTCGAGGCATCCTTTCTTGGGACGAGATAAAGTAGATCTACGAAGGTATCCTCTGTCATTAGCGAGGGCTACACGGTTATCTTGTATGCGACCACTGAGATCGTGACACGTGCTCCGCAGAATATTAGTATTCACAGGAGTAGATCCTGCCACGCACACACTTGTTCACGGCTTTTGGGTTCCTACCACTTTTGCCACTTCTTATAAGGATATTGTAGAGCGTGGTGGTGGTCATATGGCGAAGGTCTTCTAGACGCTCGCATTTTGTGTTATATGACTAGGAATCTTTTGGAAATCGCCGACCAACTTACGCATGTAGGGGACGATCTTGTAGACGCGGCAACAATGCGCGGCTGGGAGACTGCTATACAATCAGCAGTCAACGTTCAGTTTCCAATAGTGTGGGTGGAAGAGTTGTTGGCAAAGGTGAAAAGTCCCAACGATCCTCGTGGCCGGCTTACTAGCCAGATTTCCAAACTAAAGGAGGAGCTGGGGAAGCGTTCAGAGGCGACTGCTAGTAAGAGAAAGGTGCTGAATTTATTGCTTGCTGACGTTGGAGTAGCTAACGATGCCGAGACCGCAGAGGCAACGGTTCGCGCGGAGCTCGAGGAAAAACGACATGAGTTGGCTAAGCTTTATCCTGCTTGAAGCACTTGCTCGTCGTGTTGTCTTTCCCTTTGTTTTCTTTTTAGTTATGTTGGACTCATCTTCTTGGATAATGTGTGTTGGTCTGTTGTTGTTTTCTCTTCTTCTTTATTTTTTGGGGATATTATGGTGCATAATTAATTATTGATTCATGGTAGGCCTCGGAATGTATATATTTTATGTCCTACGGTGATAACCGCAAGTGCACGGCTTCTATCGGAGACGCGGCAAGTACGGGTCGATCCCACAGAGAAATGGGTGTGCTATGTATGATCTAAGGCTTGCTTCTTCAACTGATTTCAAGAGTGACAATGTGACAACAGGGGGTTTGTGCCGATACGGCTGAATTGTAGTGAAATGAACCTAAACTAAGGTATAGATAAAGTGACAAAAAGGGCTTGCTAGGTTTTCAAATCCACCTCCGAATTCCTACTATGTGCTCAACTAGTTGAGTGTCTTGTTCCTATGCTGTAAGTATAAAGTGTCAATTTTTACCACCTATTTAGGGAGTTTCTCCTAGTGATAACTCAAATAACAGCTAAGGCACTAATCCAAGTACTAGTTGTCTAATTAAGCACAACTAGTCAGGGGAATTAGTATTAAAAATAGAAGCAAGAGCTGAAACACTCTCAACTCAGTATTAACCTAACTACAGTGCATCCATGGCATTGGCATGCACTGTGAGAGAAAAGGGTTGAGGTGTTAAAATTGAAGTTATCTTGTCAATTAAGCACTCAAGAACAACTTAACACAGTTAAACACAATTGGGAATTAGGGTTTCATTGAAACCCTAACAAACTAAATTAAAACATTAAAACTGCAAATAACAGCAATTAAATCTACAAGGATACACTGGCTAACCCAGGCATACCTCCTAACAACATCATTCATCTCTATTTATACATGCAACAGATTCAACAAACCAAACCCTAAATTACTTTTAAAACAGAAATTAAATGCAACCCATACTCTGAATTGCTTCTCCTCTTTGTCACTTCGGCTTCGTAGCTCCATGTGGGGTTGTTGGTTGAATACCCTAGTTCTAGTTATCTCGATTTAGTTTCTAGGGTTGGTAGAAACTACAAAAGAGATATCTAGACCTAAGGAGTGGGAGTAGGTGGCTGCTCTGATGGAGTTGGTGATGGAGGTGGCGGAATCGGCTGTGGCAGGAGATGGAGGTGGTGTCTGTGGAGTTTGGTCGGGAGATGGGTTTTGCAGAGCTCTGCTCTCTGTCGGGGTGAGGGAGAAGAAATGAGTTTAGGGTTAGGCTTTGGGGTTTATATAGGGGCTATGATGTGAAGCGGTTACATCAAAGCTCGATGAGGAAGGCGCAGCGAGCGTAGGATCTTGCGGGAGAGATCCGAACGGGCGAGGGAGAATCGAGGCGATTTTTGTTGGGCGAGTGCATCAAAGAACGATGTGTAGGGAGGAGCGACCGTTGGATGTGGCGAGTGAAGATCTTAACGGCTCGGGATGAGCGGGTTCGGATCCGGGTCGTGGGTAGCTCTAGCCCATGTCTTCCTTATTGGGTTGCAACTGATTCGCGCGTGGGCTTTGGCTTTCTGCTCCATGGATGCTCGACTCCAATTCTTCGCTCTTTTGGCTCCTCAGATTCTCCGAGCTTTATTTACTACCTAAAAACACAAAATTAATTAATACAAATATTTATTCTTGAAAACAAAGAAAACACAGAAACTGGGATAATATCCGATTTCTAAGCGCAAAAGATGAGTAAAATGCCAATAAAAAGGTGTATAAATATGCACTATTTGGCACTCATCAAATACCCCCAAACCCGAATTTTACTTGTCCTCAAGTGAAACGAGAAAATAAGAAATCCTAACTATACCCCGTCGTAGGTCTCTCGAATGCATTTAGCGTATGCACTAAGCCTTTAAACCCCTAGGTGTCCCTAGTGGACGAGTTGTAGTCTCGTGAGGGTTTACCAGAGGTGTACCCATAAAACCTTCTCCAACTTCAGTGTAAAAGACTCTCAAGCATCCAAGAAGCTATGAGTACATAGAGTTTCGCGTGCTAGTAACATGAAGTTAGAACTACCAAAGAATGCATTCTCATCCTTAAGTCTTTGAGCGAGAAGTAACCATACCATATGAAAGAATTCGGATTCGATTGTGATCATAAGCCTCGACTTCGCCTCACCATTAGGGTTTTATGATAATTGCACTCAAAAAGATCGCTTTTTTAGTCTCTCATGTGTGCAGCGGGAATAAAGAGAGAAATCCCGCACACGTTGTAGGTAAGAAGGCTAACCTTCCGAAATAAAACGGAGACTCGAGGAAGTGTGGACAAAAGACTCTTTTCCGATGATCTCTAAGAAGGAAATCAACCATTAGCAAGGGGTGGAGTACTCACTCACTTCTCACCCGATCGGCAATTAATATCACTCTCTCATAAGAACCATAGAAACGTCTTCAATCTTCGGTCTTCGGTCTTCAAATGTTGATGACGAACTTCTAAACTTCACAAAAACTTGACAATTTTTAACTTTTCTACTCAAATTCCTTGTTGTTTGGATTTTTATTTTTCAATTCTTCTTTACCATGGTGGTATCAAAACTAAGAAAATAAACTACAATATTTTTTTGATTTTTGATTTTTGATTTTTGATTTTTTTTTTTTTTTTTTTTGATGTGTTAACAATAAGTAAAAATAAAAATACAAATAATGAAACAACCAACTCCATGGACAAAGGACTTTATCACTCAATTTTTCCACAACTTGAATTGTCTTGATTTTATAAATTTTATTAATTCTCATCCTATTTTCTTTTCTTTGTTGCACATAAACCTTGGACTATATCAATTTTTCTTTCAATATTCTGATGATGCTCCGTTTGTTGACGATTATGTGTTTCTATGGGTCTTTGATTGAGAGAGAGAGTGATGCTAACGACAAATCGGTATTTAGAAGGAGTTTTCATCTTTAGACGTCACCCTCATGATTGACAAAAACTAGCACTCAAGAGATCAAAAGTAGTGCTGAAAATGGTGCGAAGTTGGGTAGCTCACCATTCCTACCCGGAATTTACGTACGGTGACACACACACTAACAAACTTTTCTAGAAAGTTGCAAAAAATTGAAGGTTGGTGCCTCACTTGATGTAAATTGGGTAGTCTCCACTATGGGTGATCATAATTCTACTATCGAATATCTAAAAAGACCTAATTCGCCCTCCAGAGTATGGTTAAATCCAAATTTAACGCTCTAATCAACTAAGGAACCCGATTGTGTTCTCCTAAGACTTCTAACTTTTGTTATTTCGGTCGATTCTCTATGTAAACATAGCTAGAAGCATGCTAGTGACTCTAAAATCTCTAAAAGTTGGAGGTTTTTACAAAAAGAGTTATTGATTTTTTTTTTTTTTTTTTTTTTTTTTAAAATAAAAAGATAAAAAAGACAAATGCAAAAACCTAAATCAAACATTGTCCTCAATGTGTCTACATATAGAAAAAATTTAAACAAATCACATACCGAGAGAACTATGCTGATAAGAGAAAAGGGAAGAGATTACCGGATGTCGGCAGGAGCAAGGTTGAGCTTCGTTAGTCAAGGCTAGAATCCAACATTCTCAACGGAGATCATATCGGATTAGCATAATATATGCGCATGAAGACTCAACCAATTCAATAAAAGAAAAATTTAACAAGTCCTACTGGATATATACAATGAAAATTCACCATAAACTAACAATCTAAAGAGTTGAGGATCAACCCAATAGAAAATATATACAAACATCAACAGCCTTACATAGATATAATATGAGAGTGCAAGTAAGACTGTGTATGTGAATGAGTTTCCCCCAAACCTAAACTTGTGAACGGGTGTGTTTGGGAGCACAAAATCTTGCAATTTTAAAGGTACATCATGCAAAAGGTTTAACTCAAAATGAGTATTGCTAAGAACAGGCAGACATACACATACCAACTGTGGTTCCCTAAAAGTGTTATACTTTGATGCAAAATAGTCCAAGAGGACTTGGGAAGCACAAAGCTCTAGGCCTAAGTTAGGCATTTTCAGAAAAGTTGGTTTTGCAATTTTGTGACAAACTACACCTAGGTTTGGTGGAGGAGTTTCAATTTGTGACTCAGGAGAGAGGTTAGGTACATCTAGGTTGTTTTCATTTTTAAAATCATTTGTACCATCACACACTTTCCTAAAGTCAGAAGAGGGTAAATCATGTTCACTTTCACAGGACAATTCCACAGGATCCACATCATCATCACATATATGAATATTAGAAGAAGCATCATTCATGGGGTTCACATAAGAGACACTTAATGTCTCTGAACCTAAAGATTCTACTACATTTTCAAAATACACATGCTCTTCATATTCATCATCATCATCATCATAGCAAGAATTCATCTCTCCATTCAAAATTGTAGTATTTTTAGTGTACTCATCTACCTCTAGATTAGGTTCATATTCAATGTTAGTTGCATGAGTAAGACTAGAAACACTATTTTCAATCATATCATTTTGTAACTCAATCAGGTTCCTTTGAAGAATCATTTTGAGTTGTTCTATTGAAGGAGAGTCTTCACTAGTGGGTATGCATTCCTCATATGGATATTCATTGTATGGTTGTGCATTAGGTTCACTAGAGAAGGGAAGTTCAAACATGTTGCTATGTGGATGGTCATGCATTGCATTCATTTCAAGCCTAGCATTTTGCTCCATGAGTGTTTCCATTATTGATTGCAAACTAGGAGTTGGGGAGTATAAAATTGTTCATCTCCCCACTGTGGTGAATGATGCATGTGTGCATGGTCATAGTCACTTCTAGACAATTCGTACATTTGATTATCATGGCTTTCCCTAGACTTCCTAAACTCATGTAAAATGTAGCAGTTCTCAGCAGGGTGGTCTAAGCTACCACATAAGGTACAAGTATACATTGCATAGTGTCTAGGGGGATTAGATTTGACAGATTGCTCATGTAATTGCCTTTCTAAAGCAGAAACTTGAGCTTCTAATTGATCTAGAAGTGATGACTGGGTATGAGGAAAGTGTTCATTCTCAACCTGTGGTGGATGATACATGTGCTCATAATGATTAGGGAATGTGAGGTCAGGGCCCTGAGAAGGCGCATAAAATTCCCTAAAATCACTATGGTATGTGGGGGGTTCATCCTGTGAAGCGTGCCCGTAAGCAAGCTCTCTAATGGATTTGGTTCCATCCCCAGATGCAGACCAAAATCCTGACATGATTTAGCACTCAAATTGAACTCAAAAAGAAACACCCAAAGGTTATGGAAAGTGGGCTCAATTTTGGTTTAAGAGGGTTTATTTGGTTTTGTGGGCTTCTGTTTGGTTTTGTTGGGAAAGTTTGGTTTATTGGGTTTCATTTGGTTTGTTGGGTTTGGTTAGAAAGGGTTTCATTTGGTTTTTGTGGGAAGCCCAGTAGTTGTGTGCAATGCTTAATGGGTGTGGGTGAAATCTTTTTGTGCACGGCCCCAAACAGATGGGGGCTTAGTCTATTGCATGCCCGGTGGAACTGTGGCTCGATTATAAGCAGCCCAAAGGCACGGTGAAATTGCACAGCCCGAGATGATGTGATGTGGGCCTAGTTTTTTTTAGCTGACCCAACTATATGTGGGCTTAGCTGTTTAGGGTTCAGCCTTTGTATGTGGTTTGGTTTATGTGGGTTGGCAGCCCAGTTTGTTGCAATTTGGACAAGTTGGCTGAGTTTACACCCCACTGTGTGGGTTTCGGCTCATGCGGCCTTGGTTGTGTAAAGCTCAATGATTGCACAACTTGGTCAAGAATAGGTGCACAGATTGTGAAAGTCAGGCAATGCACAATGCAAAGACAAGTTTTTGCAAACTCACATCAAAAATGACAAAGACAGGTAGTTCAAAGGCACGGATCAATGCAAACTCTATGAAAAGAAATGACACAAAGACAAGGGGTTCAACGGGTTAGCTTCCACGGTGGTAGCTCAAAGGTATGCTCCGAGGCTCAACAGCTTGGGAATGGAGCTCGGGCAGATTGAAGGTTAAAGGCTACAGAGCCAGCATGCTTGTTATGAAAGCAGATGCATACAAAGCAGAGCATAAGGGTTTAATTGTGACAAAGCCAGTGACTCAAAGATGCACAAGGTTTTCACGGGGTAAGCGCAGATTACACTAACCCACGTGCTTCAAACTTACAACATTTACTCAAGTGTTATAGAATGGTCACAAAGTCCAGAGGTGGAGCAATATGCCGCAAGGTCTCTAGCCTATCATGCAAAGCAGGAAGCTCCACACTTGCCGCCTGTGGGGCTAGCAAGGTGGAGATGGTTCAAAAGGCTCACGTGGCTCATGATTCACAAGTGCGGCTTTAGTGCAATGTAATAATATTCTCACTAGCACAAATTCAACAAAGAAATGAAAATAGCTTTCATACACAGGTCAAAGCATTCACGGATGCAAAAGAGCATGCTCGTGGTTGATAAAAATTTGGCTTAAACTTGCAGCTTCAGGGCTGGATTTGAACACATGGGTTGCAGGGCATACGTGGCATACAGGGGAAGTTTAGGCTTACATCAAGAACTGGGCTTTCCGTTGGGTTGGCTCAGCTTTGCCACTTGCACCTGCTAGCTCAAAAGAGAATTCTCAGTTCTCAAAAATTACACAGTTTAAAGCAATGGAGCAGGATTTGCGGATGAGAAGCAATAAGTTACGAGATGCAAATGTGCACTAAGAGATGCGAGATGTTAAGGGGCTAGTGAGTATGGCAGCTAAGTTACAGATGCAGATGTGCACTAAGAGATGCAAGGTAAAGATGCATAAATGGAGAACTTAACTGAAATGTAATGATAAAAATGCAATGGATGATGCAATGCAACAAAAGAAAACTAAATGCAATGGTAAAACAAGCTAAGTTGCACTAATTAAAGAGCTAAAAGAAATAACACAAGGTGAATATGTACAAGGTGGGAAGCAGTAAAGAAAAGCCGAAGAACAACAGGGCACACGCCAAGTCCCCGGCAGCGGCGCCAAAAACTTGGTAGGCCTCGGAATGTATATATTTTATGGCCTACGGTGATAACCGCAAGTGCACGGCGTCTATCGGAGACGCGGCAAGTACGGGTCGATCCCACAGAGAAATGGGTGTGCTATGTATGATCTAAGGCTTGCTTCTTCAACTGATTTCAAGAGTGACAATGTGACAACGGGGGTTTGTGCCGATACGGCTGAATTGTAGTGAAATGAACCTAAACTAAGGTATAGATAAAGTGACAAAAAGGGCTTGCTAGGTCTTCAAATCCACCTCTCGAATTCCTACTATGTGCTCAACTAGTTGAGTGTCTTGTTCCTATGCTGTAAGTATAAAGTGTCAATTTTTACCACCTATTTAGGGAGTTTCTCCTAGTGATAACTCAAATAACAAGCTACTAAGGCACTAATCCTAAGTACTAGTTGTCTAATTAAGCACAACTAGTCGTGGGAATTAGTATTAAAAATAGAAGCAAGAGCTGAAACACTCTCAACTCAAGATTAACCTAACTACGGTGCATCCATGGCATTGGCATGCCTTTGTGAGAGAAAAGGGTTGAGGTGTTAAAATTGAAGCTATCTTGTCAATTAAGCACTCAAGATCAACTTAACACAGCTTAAACACAATTGGGAATTAGGTTTCATTGAAACCCTAACAAACTAAATTAAAACATTAAAACCGCAAATAACAAAGAATTAAATCTACAAGGATACATCAAGCTAACCTGCATACCTCCTAACAACATCATTCATCTCTATTTATACATGCAATGATTCAACAAACCAAACCCTAAATTACTTTTAAAACAGAAATTAAATGCAACCCATACTCCGAATTTCTTCTCCTTTTCGTCACTTCGCATCGAGCTCCATGTGGGGTTGTTGGTTGAATACCCTAGTTCTAGTTATCTCCGATTTAGTTTCTAGGGTTGGTAGAAACTACAAAAGAGATATCTAGACCTAAGGAGTGGGAGTAGGTGGTCGCTCCGATGGAGTTGGTGATGGAGGTGGCGGAATCTACCACGGGCAGGAGATGGAGGTGGTGTCTGTTTGGTCGGGAGATGGGTTTTGCAGAGCTCTGCTCTCTGTCGGGGTGAGGGAGAAGAAATGAGTTTAGGGTTAGGCTTTGGGGTTTATATAGGGGCTATGCTGTGAAGCGGTTACATCAAAGCTCGATGAGGAAGGCGCAGCGAGCGTAGGATCTTGCGGGAGAGATCTGAACGGGCGAGGGAGAACTGAGGCGATTTGATGTTGGGCGAGTGCATCAAAGAACGATGTGTAGGGAGGAGTGACCGTTGGATGTGGCGAGTGAAGATCTTACGGCTCGGGATGAGCGGGTTCGGATCCGGGTCGTGGGTAGCTCTAGCCCATGTCTTCCTTATTGGGTTGCAACTGATTCGCGCGTGGGCTTTGGCTTTCTGCTCCATGGATGCTCGACTCCAATTCTTCGCTCTTTTGGCTCCTCAGATTCTCCGAGCTTTATTTACTACCTAAAAACACAAAATTAATTAATACAAATATTTATTCTTGAAAACAAAGAAAACACAGAATCTGGGATAATATCTGATTTCTAAGCGCAAAAGATGAGTAAAATGCCAATAAAAAGGTGTATAAATATGCATTATTTGGCACTCATCAATTCACTATTAGTATTTCTTGTTATTCTCGGTTCTTTAAAGCATAATTATTCGTGGTTATTTCCCTTTTGTTGAAGGGAATATGAAGGGTAAGCGTTAATAAAACGCGCCTACTCCCCCCTCCCCCCTCTTTTTTCCGAAGGGTGTTGGGTGGGGTGAGCGTTAGTAAAACGTGCCTACTCCCTCTTTTTTTTTTGTAGGGTGTTGGGTGGAGTGAGCGTTCATAAAGCGCGCCTACTCCCCCCCTTTTTTGAAGGGTGTTGGGTTAATAAAACGCGCCTACTCCCTTTTGAAGGGCGTTGTGTGGGGTGAGCGTTCGTAAAACGCGCCTACTCTTTTTTCTTTTGGTCCGTCTATGTCGTCCTTTTATTTAATTTATCTACCATGTAGGTGCCCTTGGTTCTCCCATGACCTTTTGTAAATTTGTCAGTCAATCAGGCGCCTTTGGCATTCCTGAGACCTTTTGTAGATTTGTCAGTTAATCAGGCGCCCTTGGATTTCCTGAGACCTTTTGTAGATTTGTCAGTCAATCAGGCGCCTTTGGCTTTCCTGAGACCTTTCGAAGATTCGTCAGTCAACCAGGCGTCCTTGGAATTCTTGGGACCTTTTGTAGATTCGTCAATCAATCAGGCGCCTTTGGATTTCGTGAGACCTTTTGTAGATTTGTCAGTCAACCAGGCGCCCTTGGCTTTCTTGAGACCTTTTGTAGATTTGGCAGTCAATCAGGCGCCCTTGGCATTCCTGGGATCTTTTGTAGATTTTTCAGTCAATCAGGTGCCGTTGGCTTTCCTAAGACCTTTTGTAGATTTGTCAGTCAATCAGGCGCCTTTGGAGTTCCTGAGAACTTTTGTAAATTTTTCAGTCAATCAGGCACCCTTGGCATTCCTGAGACCTTTTGTAGATTTGTCAGTTAACCAGGCACCCTTGGCATTCCTGAGACCTTTTCACATATTGCCCACGAATTTCAAAAGGGGAAGTTGTTCTTACCATAAAAAAAAAGGTTTGTTTACAACTTGTGGTCTTATCATTCGCATTCTTCCTTCCTTTCTCTCTTTCTTTTGAATTAATGGCGGGGAAAGGGGTCGTGCTCGATCGTCTTCTTGGTCGCCCCGAGTTCCCCAGATGCACGCTTACGTTCAAATATGCTCCGTATGGCGAAACATTCTTTTGTTGGGTGTCCCATCCTTCGATGGTAGTGGCAGTACTTGGCCGAGTTCTTATCCATTTTGTTGATGTCTGCTGTCGTCGGGGGTAGCTGGATTTACCTTTCAGCGACCCATTGATTTAGTAGTTCAATCGCGCGCTCCTTGCTGCAGGGAAGAGGGGTTGGTGGTTTTGAGTCGCGCCTACTTCCTCCGTTCCTTCCTTGGTTACTACCATCAGTTTGGAATTGGTCTCTCCTTTCCCTATTGGTGTTAGGCCTTACGTTGCACGGAGTTTCAGTCACAACGCTAACCGTGGTGCGCCAAGAAGAATCCATAGGTGTCTCCTCTATGCATTCAAAGATTATCTCAGCTGCTTATTCTAGCTCGACGAAAGTCTGGAACCTGAAATTGATCAAACTCCCCCTGAAAGCTGGGACCATTCCGCGTACACAAATTTCAACGAGCGCCTCCTCATTGATATCTTCGTGGCAATCCAGTGCCAAGAGCCAGAACCGTAAGATGTACTTTCCTATTTCTTCCCCCATCCGCAGTCCACTCTTGCTTAGGTCTATCGCCGTGATTTTCCTTTTGGCTGAATAAAATTTCCCGAGAAAGAGTGTGGACATAGTTTGCCAGGAGTCCACACTTTCCTCTTTTAAGTTGTCATACCAAGTGAATGTCGTGCCTGTGAGCGATTTGGGGAATTCTTTTAAGAACAATTTTCCATCGACGGCTTTATCATTCATTGCTGATAAGAATCGTCTGGGATGCTCTCGCGCGTTTTCTTGTCTATCATATGCTTTAAACTTCGGAGAGGTGTATGTTGTGTTACCACAACAAATCACAACAGAAAGTGAGGGTTTATTCTCAATTCACAAGGAAAAGAGCCTGGGTATTATTGTGAAGATGAAGAACAACCATTGTATTATAAAACAATAATGATAATAATCCCTTCACACACTTCACAGACAGATTTAAGATAACATTCTATTGGACCCAGATAGTACACCTGTCGATACCTGACTGGTGACTTCATTGACCCACTAAGACAACTCTAAATGATTAACAGATGATAAATAGTGCACCTACTACACACAGGTACTCACTACTTTACTAAGGGACACTCAGGTACATAACAGTGTAGTCCTCGGGATATTGGTATTCTTGGATGTGCACGGGGTATGGGCTACTTACGCGGAAGTGATTGTCTTGTTTTACCACATGATAGTTCTGCTCTAAGTATTTTACCATTTCTTTTTGTGACATCGTTGTTGTCTTGCCGCCTTTATGTTCTTCGCTCTTTGTTGCTTCTTAGGGAGTGTCTTGTCCTGCCATCACCGCTTGTGATATCCAGTCTTCAAGCTCCTGCCTCCTGCGTGAGCGTTCGTCCAATTCTTCTTGCATGATTTGCAAGGTTGATGACATGGGTTTCGATAGTTGATCTACCCGTGTGTTCTTTCCTTGTGTTGCTACTGCCTCTCTGTTTTGGGATCCATGGTCCGCCGATTGCTTGATAACACCTAGGATCGGTGTTTCCTCTTCGATGTCATCGTCCTCCATTGTTACCTCGTCGAGGTTGATAGGCTGATTGGCCGCTTGGTTTCCTATCGCGCCTGAGCTGGTGCCTTACGGGTGTGTCATGGTGAGCTAGGCACGAGCCTCCGGTTGTGGTCGCCAAATGTTGAGGGGTGATTTCAGATTTAGGTTCTACCCGTCCTAGCTACACCAAATGACCTAAATATACCAAGAATAGTAAGAGAGAGAGTTGTCTTTCTATTGTACCTTGTCCTTTCTTATATAGGCTTTCCCAAAAGCCCCTCTTTTTATTACATCATGACATATGTCCTAAACTTTCTTAATTACTCCTAATGCCATTCCTTAATGTAACCTCTTCCTTATTTGTTAATCCCTCCTTTGTCCTTTTTACTTCATGGGTATTTCCCCATTGGACTTGGGCCCAGTCCCCAAGTCCCCATATCTTAATCTAGGTTGACCTCTCCTTTTAGGGGCACCCCTAGCCCGTTAAGGGGTATTATTTTTCATGTATCAATAGTACCATATGGGGGTTAGCGGCGAGTATCAATCCGTGCACCAAAACTTGTTGTCCAAAACCATTCTTCTTCTTCTCATATTTATCGATTATTCGTCTTCCAATATTCATGTCTACAAAGGATTAAGTTGGAGCTTCAATTGGGGTAGGCGTGAAAGTATTTGCATCCAAAACAGATCAATGACCTCAAATGAATTCCTACATAATACCTAACAATCATGTGACGACACGGGAGTCCCATGACCGTCATCTTCATACAAGAGCATACATTCTTCTTACTCCCAAGTTTCTTATCCTCATAATATTTGAAATCCTTCATCATAAAATTGATTGCACATTGCGACACCCTACAAGTTAAACCCTTAAGCAACCAACGGTAATCTGAGTATATGGTCAAAACTTTCATCATACTCTCCTACATTTATCTCATTATCTTGATGATATCATCCTTGGTGTATTGATGGATAGTTCCTTGTACCGTAATCACATTTTTTTGACCCCCATTAAGTAGTTTCTTTAAACGCCCATGAGATCTTCCGCTATACTTGTCGCCTCATTCTTGTACTGCATGTACGGGTCCAACAATTATATCAAGCAATAAACCAAAACTTTCTCGTGACTTTATTTCCAAATTCAATGAAACTATCCAAATAAGATTTGTATCCACCTCTAATATTGAATGTACCATCAAATCCCAATGATGTTGAAAAGTCTTCCAATTTAACTCATTCCCTTCATACTCTTTGAAACTTTTCTTCTTCTCCTCCTCATCTCGTTGTTCCGGAGTTAGTTTACTAAGACGCTTATCTTCGGCCTTGTCATTAGTAACACCCTTTTGAGGCTTTGGCCTTTGAATATGACCCATGCAATCACTTTTAATATTGCATTGTATGTGCCATGTGCAAAAAAATGCTTCGCATCCAGGAAAACTATATTTATGGCATCCATTAATGTTTTATACTTATTTGTTATTATGATCCTTGGAGTTTGATCGCCATGATAAATCTCCTTCAAAGTTTCTCACATCCAAATAAAACCATTATCATTCTCCCGACGCATAAAACCCCATGCCACCATGAAAGTTTATTTATCCGAAGTGTGGTAAGCAGTGTTTTACAACGGCATGTTGTACTTGTATTAAGTACAATCTATTAACAAAAGTTGATAGAAGCATTGATATAATTTGATCATCTTCGGATGCGCCAAGAAAATAAGAGTTACTTTCCTATCCACTACGGTCTTCCTCATTGTGTAGTTGTGTTGCTCGGCAAACCATTAAGATTGTTCCATAACCTCTCTACCATCCCATGTTGTCCTCTTGAGGGTTGCTCTTGCTGCGTAAATTTACCCCAAAACGAACGAGTTATTCTCATTATCCTCCTTAATCTTCCTAAGGATGTTACTTGGCCTACTCGCCATCACCGACTTTACCGTTTCCCTTTCATGTGGTTTTAAAACAAATAGTAGAGTGTCCACTAAGATGCTGGATCATCATGATAATGATCTTAAAAGCTTGTATAAACCATTGGGTTTATTTATTATAATCTTAAAACGGTAATCATGCTTCTTTGATTTAGTCATGTAGACCCTCAACGTCTTCTTTACATGCGGTTTTTCTTTTACCCAGTGACTTTCTTGTTTGACATCTCTCTCTCAAACAATTTCTAAAAGATCAAGCCTTGAACGACGGTCTAAAAATAATACGCATTTGATTTCTATGCCTTTCTTCACTAACCATTTCTTTGTATCATTCTAATTTCCCAAACCAAATCAGTATAATAGTGTCCAGAGGTATCAGGACCCAACTGAGACAAAGGTTTGGGTTGATCTTCACCGAGCGATTCAATAATCTACAATATTTATCAACAAGTTAGGCAAAACCAATCGGTGGTTGAGTAATAGTCGAGTGGAACGATTGTAAATGATCAGTGTATGTGTATAACTATAACTACCGAATGAGTACTTGGTGTTTTTGGAGAAAAATTCCAAGTTTTACAGTCGGTTCACGTTTGCTTCCATGTAAACCGATTCTAGTCCAGGTTGAAAATGCATTTTTCAATGCAATTTTTCCTTTACAATCTGATTACAAACAAACGCATATCGACCGATTCCGAATTTTATGGTTTTTGATAAATTTTCCAAGTGAAATAATCGGCATATATAAGAGGCTACAAAACCCATTTTTTTCACCTACCGATCCCGCCAAAAGTGTAATATAATCGGGTTGTACGGCGATGAAAAACGACCGGTTGTTCTTTATTAATTGTTCGGATAACCCTGAATCGGTAGATGCAGTGTTATAGTATCCACCGATTCTGGGTTATAATTGGTCATAAGAAAAATGGTGCATTTTCTGAAGTTTTTCCATGTTTGGGGGATTATAGGTTACAAATACATGTTAGGGGATCCTTAGAATGCATGCCTGCCCATTGGAAGCATTATGATCTTCATTTTCCTAGTATTTTTTTTTCCAATAAGAATCTCAATTAGGCTTTGGTTTATATGTTCTTCTTCATCCAACAAATAACAAAAATTAGTATGATCAAACTCCTCAACAAGATCTGATTAGTGATGTTAGAGCACTGCTCGGTCAAACTCGCAAGTTTTGTTATATCAAGCTTGTTGTCAATGTTAGAAGCACAAAACTATATCTTAATTTCTAGTCTACTAAAGTCAAGTCTTGGACTAGCATTAGAGTATAGTAGTTGAGTATTAGACATCACTGAATAATCCTCGAAGATTGAAGACTGAAAATCAAACGAAGACATTCAGAGAACTTCATCAACAAAGAGGTATGTGAAGATTGGACTATTCTATTTACTCATAACATTAACGTTCTATCTATATATGAGACTATGTCGTATAAGTTCTAGCATATTTAATATTTCAAAAAAGAAGTTTCGAGTCATGCTTGTCTTGTTAAACATCTCGAAATATGATTCAATGAATGGATGTGCATAGGTCCTTAGCAATCTTAGTTTGAAACAATTTATTGGTCAAGAACTATTTTTGTTTCAAATGGAGCATTTGGAAATTTCATAGGCAATGATATTATATCTATAACGATTGGGAATGTCTCAAACATCAAAAGCGAGTTTTCAGAACTACTGAAATGTGGACTCAGGGTATGAACATCTATTACTTGAATCATATTTCGAGATGTTTAACAAGATAAGCTTGGCTCTAAACTTCTTCTTTGCAATATTGAGTCCACTAGAAGCATACGACATAGTCTTATCTAGATAGAATGGCAATGCTTTGAGTAAATAAGATGGTTCAGTCTTAGCATACCTATTTGTCGATGAAGTTATCCAAATGTCTTCATAACTTCGTTTGATCTTCAGTCTTCAATCTTTGAGGTACTTAACTACCATACTCTAATCCTAGTCGAATATTTGACTTTAATATACTAGAAATCAAGATATAGTTTTGTGCAACTAACATTGACATCAAGCTTGAGATAATAAAACTTGCGAGTTCGACATAGCAGTTCTCTAATGAAATCTATTATGCATGCTCTTTTTTTATTTTTCCCTTTGTTAGTCATGTTTAATTTCTTTCTCCCTCTAGCATTCTTACTATGCATTTCTCTGATTAGTCCATGTTGGACTGGCTTTTCTTCTGGATTGTTAACTATTTTTCCGCCTTCCTAAAGACTCTAAATGTGTGTTTTCTCTTATACTTTGGTCCATATGAAGTAGTTGAAATAACTTGTTATTTAATGATAAGAAAGAAACACACGTGGTTATCATTGGTAAGACTATGTTCTGATGAACAATTGATATGAACTTAAATTTAACATAAAATAAACAAATCTGCCTCAACAGAGTGCAGCCTCTTCTATCTTCTCGTTTCATACGAAGTATTAAGTTACAGGCGACAATAAATACTCCTTGAAAATGTGGGGGTCTAACAACCACACCCAACAATTCGTTTGGAAATCTGAGAGGACTTACTCCAATACACTTTCTAGAGAATCAACTAGACAATCAGACTCAATCTAGATTAAAGTATATCAAAGAGTTTAATATCTCTAACTCTTAATTCAATCCGCAATCAGCAAATAGAAATCTGCGAGGCTGATTGAATATAAGAGGAGTTACTTGAACGGTACCAAAAACCAATGTTCAAGTGTCAATCAATGTAAATCAACAACAAAAGTTTGGATATTCTAATTGATTGATCTTAACGCACAACCTGTGATATTTCAATTATATTACAAAATATAATGCGGAAAAGAAATAAACGTATACTTAATTTTGTCAACGAGGAAACCGCAATGCAAAAACCCGGGACCTAGTCCAGATTGAACACCACACTCGTATTAAGTCTCTACAGACACTAGCCTACTGCCAATTAACTTCGGACTGGACTGTAGTTGAACCCTAATCAATCTCACACTGATTCAAGGTACAATTGCGCTCCTTACGTCTCTGATCCAAGCAGGATACTACGCACTTGATTCCCTTAGCTGATCTCACACAATACCAAAATAGCCTAATTGTAACGTTTTATTAGTGTTACAAAGGCCCTTAGTAACACATTTTAAACGTTACTGTTGAGGGTGTGGCAGATTTTCTGTCACAGTTTTCATATGTTACGGATTTCAGTAGTAACGTTTTCGTAGACTCTGCCATATGTTCTATTTTGTGCCTGTAGTAACACATCTCCACAATCTGCAACACATGATAACTGTTACAGTCTTTTTCTCCGGTAACACAAAAACACTGTTCCAAACATAATATTTAAGGTACATATCCATACTTCTGATGTTCGCCACATCAAATTAAAAGATAAAGATCATTATATTTCTCGTAATGTCATTACTTATATGCTTTTGAAATAAGCAAAGAATCAAACAGATAAAGATTTGATCATTTATTTTCTTTACAAATATTTAAGAAGACAAAACTAAATTCATTAGAATAGTGTCAATGTATCCTTTAATTGCCATCTTTTTTTATGGTTTTTGGAACGAGCTTAAACTTGTACGCACTCCATAATATGTAAAGCCTAGCCATACCGTGTTGGACTTGAAGACATCTCCACCAGCTTTATTGCTTGAAGACGGTTACTTCTTTGGAGTTACAGACCCGAGGATTGTACATCAGGTTCAAAGGAGACGCAAATAATTATAGGCCCGAACACGAATAAGTGGATTGTCCGTCTCCACAGTAATATTATTCTGGACTACCTGCAATGGTGTAGTTGAAAATGCAGGAGCATCATTAACAAGGATACATATTGTGACGCTTGATCAAGATTCAAAGCAACAAACCTAAATCATTCTTTGTGGGATTTATGTTGGGTTCTTCATAAACAATTTTAACAATGATTGTAAGCAAATATAATTGACCCAGAGCAGGCTCTTCTGGAGAGCTCATTAACATTGTCAATTCATTCTACATATTTCACAAATTATCCAGATCATGGATATTTGCAGAAACAAAATTACAAACATATACTACGAATAAGTTATAGAAACTTAGACTCAATACTGGATAGCGAATGTTAATTTCAGGAGTACCTTTCCTTCCATCTAAGGTGTCTAATCTCGCACAAAGTATTACAATGATGAATTCATAGTTTCAGGAAAGCATTTAATAATGTGATTCATTAATTATATGAACTTTTTGTTACAGTAACTTACGTGTTACGATATCGCCTAAAGATATCCTTGATGAAAATGATAGCCTCCTGAACGACATAGTTATGATCTTATTCAAACAATTATACAACGTCCAACTGCTCTTTCTAACTCGATAGCATGTCGAGCAATAACATATGCACCTTTTCTGACAAAATCTACGCCAATTTTTGAGGTATATTAATTGAATTCCAAAGGACCTTGAAAAAAGTAATGGAACAGAAATATCACAAACCTATGGTAGCACGACTTAATCAAACAGAAACTACGTTTATTCACACGGGTCTATATTCGATCGGATGTAAAGTTAATCATGATTTACCATCTTCACATAAACTGGATTATTGTATTTGCAGAAGAAAAACTAGGATAGTATTAATATAGAATATAGCCGCATTCAAAAAATTAAGAACATAAGGAGAACTGAACAAAATAAGGTGCTCTAATATTCATGATAATAGTAGGCATAAGCTAAGCAAAATATCTTTAAGGATTTTGATGGACGCATTTATGTGTCTATTTTAGTCTCAATTCTCTGTAATGTTAGTACTCGATTTTGCGCTTATTTTGGTATTTTATTTCTTTGTAGGTGTTTTTGAAGAAATAAGCTTTTGCGGCGAAATTGGCTCGAAAAGTGGTTTTTGCGCTCGTGGGAGAAAACTACTATACGGACCCCCATTTTGGATAAGGGGTACCTCAATTACTAAGGGGCAACCCATTTTCATAGCATCTACTAATGGCACACCAATACAGGATAAGGGGCAAGTCATCTTCAACATTTGAATTTCACTTTTGGCGGGAAACTGAACCAGTCGCCTGTATTGTTTTCTACACGAATTTTGGAAGAGTTTTATTGAGATTCAATCTCAGATTTTGATTAGGCTGGACTCTAACGGGATAAACAGGGCTGATAGACGTTGTTTGATGGCATAGATTTGGCTGGGTAATCAGTTCTCGACAACACAGGTGATGAAGTTTTCTCGGGTTCGTTTGGGTCCCTGGATTGTATTTGGTAGAGAGATTTTATCCCGATTTGGACATGTAACAACCTGTTTAGATAAAAGAGGGAAGATATTGCGAAGAAAGGGGATGTTCTCCGATTAAACAGAACAGAGAGAAAGAGAGTTCATCGGGACTTTGTTGGGAAGTTGCGGAGATCTGGTCGGACGATTCTCACGGGTATGGATTGGGCTTGTCCTGTTAACGTAAAACAGGGCTGGTAATTGGTTGGAATTTTATTAAAAAGGAAGTTTATTCTCTCTATCTCGACCACACAGTGCAGTGAGAGTATCTCGGGATGCTATTGATTTTTAAGATGGAAGTTACGTGAGAAAGATGAGAGTATATTCTGTTATGACTTATGACTCATATTTATCAAGTTTGGACGAGTTTAGGAAAGTCAAAAGACGCGTAAAGAAGCTAGAAGGGAGTTATTCTCGTGACTTGGCCGTGAAGAAGAGAAAACGAATATTGGGAGATTTTGGGAGATTAAATCGAACTGTGGTCTATATAAAGGCTGGTACGAGTCCCAGGGGGGGGTAGTCGAGAGATTGGATACCTTGGGGTACGCTACAGAGGAGAAAGAAAGGCTGCAGAGGAGTTGTAGCAGCAGCAGGAAGAAGAAGAAGAGAAGGAGTTGCAGACGACACTATAGAAGTGTCGTTCTTAAGAACCCTAGAACACGAAGAACATAAGACGCACATTGAACGGTCGCAGACAACTATCGCTGTTCCCACGTGAGTAACCCTAGTATCGTTTAAGAGGCGAGACTTATTTCTTCAGAATGATCTGTTTGTAACGCCTTTTCGGCCGTTGCAAAACCCGTCCGAGTCATTAGTTTTCTCTTGTTTTTCACCTATTTGAGCTATGAACAACTATTTTGAGCACGTGAATAATATGAGGAGCTAAACCCCAACACTTTGGGATGACGGGAAGCCATATTTCATGCGTGTGGTAATTATATTTAATTCTTTTATGACTACTTGCACTATTATCAATCGTTTTATGATTTTTCTTAATTGATTGTGATGTCCAGGGACGGTATTAGGGGGTGGCTTACCCAGGCTGAAGCCCACCCCAAAATTTCTAAAAAGATATTTTGTTAGTGTAATTTTTAACATTTGTAAAATTTAGCCCAGATATAAATTTTAATTAGCCCATTAATTGTTAAGATATGATTTTGCGTGGAAGAAATCAGAAGATTTTGGAACCCTGTCCCGCATGGATTAATTTTTGAATAGCATCTCAACCGTTCAAAGGCTATAGGGAAAAACAAGTATTCATGATGTTTCTTAAAATCAGGTATTGAATGGGCTCACATTACGTGTCGGTTTGATAAAATAAAGCTGTGTGTCAAATGGGGGTGTCTTGTCCTTAACTAAGCAAGCGTTTGTCCACCTTTAAAAAAGAAAAAAAAACAAGTGTTTGTCCACAAATTCATTTTTCTTCTATGAAGTGACTATAATTTTATGTATATCTATGTATAATCTAAAAATGCAGTGTATTCATGAGACAAAAATATAATATGTCATGACTATTATGCGTATATGTACAAACTCCAAATATTTTTGCATCCCTATAAGAACCTTTAAAACTAGAAAAAAATTGGGCGGCCTTCGGCCGCTAAATAAATCAGAATTATTATTTTCGGTACGCAAATTATTCCTCCCTAATATTAGTTACAAGGTGAAAAAATTTGATTCAAAACTTTATGCTCCAAGGAAAAGAGATCGTGTGGCATACCCATACTCAGCTTTAAGTATATTACCGCAGTTGTCATTCTTGCAGTTGAGAGTTCGAGAAAAAAAATATTAGCCCACCCAAACATAAATTCCTGGATCCGTCGCTGGTGATGTCGTATGATGATGTATGCTTGGTCTAAGTGCTTTTGATGCATCATGCTAGTGATTTACATTCAATCTTTTAAGAATCAACCTTGGCAAAACATAGAGTCAATATTTTATTATTATTTGAGGTATAATTGTCTAGAATAAATATATGAATCGCATGAATGAATTTTATGGTGGAATCCCGAGTCTCAGTATCTCTCGATTTTTCTAACAAACTTGTGAATATATTTTCTTTGTTTTTAGTATTTTCTTAAATCAAACATTTACAAGTCAGAGTTGAACGAACTTTTACTACCACTTTCTACAACAACTTTCAAAACCACATCAGATTTCTAGTCAGAACATTGAAAAACGAGTTCTAGTTTCTACTCTCGTCCTGAATTAAGCAAGGTAACGAATTCTAGTTTCTACTCTCGTCCTGAATTAAGCAATAAGTTGGAGCCCAGCTTGTTGCTAGGTTGCCAACCAAAGCTTTGTAATAGACTCAAAATATTATTATTAAAAAAAAATGGATCCTTTTTGTTACCTAGTGTAATACCCAGTGCAGAGTTGGATTATGGAGTTTTGACTGTAGACATGCGGGGACATGAACAAGAACTAAAGGAACCCAAAATAAAAGCCATATAAAAATGGGTATAGTTCTTACCTGCAAAACCATCGGTACAGATGTTGCAGTAATGCACCATCATATACATTCAAATTTGATTGCATCTTGAATGAATCTCTGAATCAATTATTTAAGCACACGAAATGCATATGCACATGCACTAGCTTCGTCAAAGACAGTTTGTTCATGTGCTCCAGAAACACATCATCTTCTTTCTTAAAAATAAAACCTTTAGCTCCACGAAGACTTTTCGATAGGCTACAGGATAAATAAAAACCGGATGACTAACCTGCAGGGAAAAACCACTAGGAAATGAAAAGTTGCATAACAGAACCAGACCCCTCCAGGTAGAGAATATATAACTAAATGTAAATTAAAGCATCCATGTGAAACAGACACAAAATCAGATCCCTAATAGTTTTCTTTTATATCCTGACACTTACTTCATCAGTAAAGCATGTCTAATCTTCACTAAGGCCTCATAGGTCTAAAATGCCATCACCAGATATACACAGTAACAAAGAAAACTAGTTAATGTGCTTGGATACCAGGAACTTTAGCCGGAATTTTGGAAAAACAGCTGCGGAAGGACCGAAGATCAGAGCCAAAAAAGCAGAACATTTTTCTCCATCCATGATTGGAAAACAAACTAAAAAACTTGTGAGACAAGTAAAACTAGCTATCCCAAGAGGATTGCAAATACTTGTTCCCAGACAACTAACATGAGTTAAATGACAGTTTCATCTTAAAACACCTAAAGAAAAGTACCACTCACTATAGCTCATCAAAGCACAATTTCAGTGAAATTTAAAATGAGAAACCAATCTAGATTTATATAGAAAGTCAAAATAGATATGACATGTTGTTAATCATGCAATGCCCTAGAAAGAAATGTATCTGATGTAAACAGAAGTGAATCTAGTTCAAAACTTCCCAAGGAAACCTGTTCCAGAAATGTTAAGATGGCTAATAGAACTTAACACTATCTTTTCTGAAACCTTAGACTTGTTTAACTTTAAGAAGAAAATAAGTGAGGGATGAAAAGAATATCACATGTGCATATCTTGAAAGTGAGATTCTCTCATACACCCACCAGAAAGATGAAAAAAATTGCTGCATTCCGATCTTTGCAGCACCAACTTTCCACCCAGGGGTATGTAAAAGAATTTCACATGGACTGGAAAATGGATCCATCGAGAAAACGTGTAAAAAATAGTGAGGAAACTGTATACCTGATAATTGTTAACTCAAGCATTGCAAGGTATGCTATAAGATGGAAAATCATCAAGAACGAGTATTCCTGACCTTACTGAATGAAGGTTTTGGCACTCCATGACACCAATTGTAGGTCCATGATGTTCATGTCTGCCATGAATAAATACAAGAACATTGATAATTGACTTAAATACATCAGTCTCAAACCAAATAAGACATTAGAAAGACTTCACGGAAAAAAATCGAAGTTGCTCCATTACGGGAATAATTATCCACCACACCCAAGATTTCAGTCCCAAACAAGTTGGAGTAGGAAAAATGACAGAGATAAGTATCAAATTAGCTTAAATGCCTCAATATGATCTCAAGATGGTGTAAGCTTTATAATCAAACGATACGGAAATAAAAGAAACCTGTAATCAACGATTGCTCCTTGCAAAATCCTTTCAAAATCCTTGGCATGTCTAACATACTCTACCTGATTTTTGCTCAATATAGTTCGAAATGTTCATTTGTACGTATACAGAGATGACATAAAAATTTATTAATAACCTGTGTGTAGCAATAAATCATAAATCCATTACTGACCTATCATTTTTAATTACTAATACATTCTATTGAAAACAAAAAACCACGATTCAGTTAATAAAGATAAGAATTTTGCATCAGCTAAAATCAGAAACGCAACAAGCATTCAAACCATAAATTTTCTTTTAAGCAATATGTTCAGACTACATTCGATGAGAATACCTCAATGAATTTTCCAATTTGTTTAATATCCAGTGAAACCTAAACCTTTTAGGGTTCACTAATTAACTACTTTTCAATGATGTTATTGTGAAATTGAATACATAAAAGAAATAGAGATCGTAAAGAAAATAAAGTAAAAGAAAAATTGGAACGAAACATCATTTCCTTACCCAAAGGGTTTGATTTCTCCGGTTTCTTTGATATTTTTTTTCCAAAACCTAGGTTTAAGTTTGTTGTAGAAACTGAATATATGGGTTTATCGGAAGAGAAACCGCAACTAGGATCGTGATAAACATCCCACGATATTTGTGGAGAATACTTTGGGAGGGAAATTTTCGAGCCAAAATCGAAAAGAAAAAAATTGAAAAGAAATAGAGAGAGAATATGCAGAAAAACATACTTAGTTAGCGTACACTTGACCGAGAAAGTGTGATAGAATTTTATTGAGTGTATTTCACTAGCTAGTGTATTTAGAGACATGTAACATGTGATAAACTGTTACAACCCGTTAAAACAATATTCCTAAACCGAAATAGTTAAAACATGTTACGGAGTACGAGAAAATGTTACTAATGTCGTAACATTGAAAAATGTTACGGTCCGATGTTACGGATTCTTCATTTTGGTGTAGTGTCACCCACAACTAAGAATTGTTACGACCCAAAGTCGAAGACTTGATAGACAAATCTGTCTCACACAGAAAAGTCTATAGGATTGAATAAATTTGTCTCCCACAGAAATACCCAAGAGTTTTTGTTCCGTCTTTTGATAAATCAAGGTGAACATGAACCAATTGATAAACCAGACTTATATTCCCGACGAACAACCTAGTATTATCAATCACCTCACAATAAACTTCATCGACTAGCGAAACAAGTTATTGTGGAATCACAAACGATGAGACAAAGTTTGTTTGTGATTACTTTTCTATCTTGCCTATCGGAGATATAAAATCTCGAGCCAATTATTTCAATTACACTCAACACGATAGAAACAACAAGATCAGATCACGCAACTACAAAGATAATAGTTGGGTCTGGCTTCACAATCCCAATGAAGTCTTCAAGTCGTTAACCTACAGGGTCTCGAGAAGAAACCTAAGGTTAAAGGAGAATCGACTCTAGTTATGCAACTAGTAACACACAGGAGGTGTGGGGATTAGGTTTCCCAGTTGCTAGAGTTCTCCTTTATATAGTTTTCAAATCAGGGTTTGCAATCCAAGTTACCTTGGTAACAAAGCATTCAATATTCACCGTTAGATAAAAAAACTGATTCAACCAAGCTAATATCTTTCAACCGTTAGATCGAACTTATCTTGTTACACACAATTGAAATGTACCCTCATTTAGGTTTATGTAGCCATACCTAAACGTGTACACCAGGTTGGTTCACAAATAGTTAATCGAGGTTAGCCATATGATTACTCTCATATCAACCTTTTTCATCTTAACCATAACTAGTTCAAATGACTCAAATGAAACTAGTTAAGAGTTGTTCAATTGTTTAGAAAACACAATTGAAATCAAATCGGTTTGATTCACTTGAATCAATCATGAACATTATAGCCACGGTTTGCAAAGATTGCATTCCTTATGATTTAAATATTTAAGTTCATGGACTTGACCGATTTGACAAAGTAACCAGCTTAAGTATGCGTACGGGTATGCGTACTTAAGCAACCGATTTTGAGTTTGTAAAGTTTCCAAACTCAGCATAAATTTTCGGTTCAAAAACTTCCACCAGTATGCGTACGTGTACGCATACTTAAGGTGACTAGTTAAGAGTTTTGCCAAAACCAAACTCAGCAGAAATTCTCGGTTTGAGAACTTCCGCCAGTATGCGTACTTGTACGCATACTTAACCTGTCTCCTTCACCAATTTCGTATACACGCATATGCATACTCTTGGCTTCCGGTTTATGGACTTATACACTAATGTGCGAACACACTATATATGCTTACATCCAAAGATGGTTACATCATCAACTCTTTATTTCAATCATTGAAACATTCTTCTATAATGTCAATAGCCATTTTCACACACTATTAGCATCAAAGCAATTTTCAAGATATTGAAATATTCATTATTGAAACCTTCCAAGTCTTACACCAAATGATTGTATCACACAAACCATGTAAGATGTTACTCGGCAATTTTCTCATGATATAATATGAACTTGGTCGAAGCGAAAGCTCACCAACACAAATATGTAAGCGAGATATACTCAGCTCGAAATCTCAAATGTGTATAAAGAAAACTATATCGTAACACGACTTATGTCTCAATATAGGAGATAGTAGAAATAGACTTTCCAAGTGATAGATAAGTTCAAGTCTCCACATACCTTTTGTCGAAGAAGTTCCACAAGCTCCCCTTAGTAGTTCTTTGTCTTAAAGAGATGAACGTCGAGAGATTTAAGCTCAACTACACTATCTATATCCTAGTCCGAGACATCTACAAATAGGCTAGAAATCAAGACTTATAGTTTTGATCACTAATATTGACAAACATGCTTAAGATAGCAACGCATGCGAGTTTGATCGAGCAATTCTCTAACACTCCTACAAAACCCTAATAAACGATCTCATCATCCTGGCCGTTTATTATTACCGATAATTATTACTAATTTAATTACTACTTACTTCATTAAATGACTGGATTAGCTTCTAATTAACCTGTACGGACAAAACGGCTATAGGCACCCAAAAAACTGAACTGAGGCAACCCTCGTGATATGATAATGCTCTCCCCTTAACAACATCCTTGTCCTAAAGGATGAAAATCAGGAAAACGGGACTTGATGTTGCTAGCGTCTTCCCATGTGCTGTCTTCAGGAGTTGAATTCGACCACTGTATAAGAAACTATGGCACTGAGAAACTGTTGCAGATGACAACTCTTTCTCCTAAGAAAGAAATGGGTTTCATGATGATTTGACCTTGTTGATCGAATAATGGCAATATAGGGGAGGGGTTAACAACAACGCCAATATTTTTCTTCAGTTTTGAAACATGAAAGACAGGGTGTATCTTGGATTCAGCTGGGAGCTGCAGCTTATAGGCCACAAGGTGAGTGTTCTCCACAAGGTGAACTTCACAAATACCCCTCCTTTTCATGGGTCTTCACAAACACCCCTAAGAACTTTATAAATACCCCTAAAGGGTATAAGTTTTTAGGGTATAGTTTTTGGCACATCTAAGATTATATTAAGTCAATTCAACCTCCGTATGAGGTTGGGTTGACGTTTTCACGCGTCAAGAACATACTAGTTCATTTTCATTATCCAAAAAAGTACTAGTTCATTTTCATTATCCACTTAAAATAACCCCTTAGGGGTATTTGTGAAGTTCTTAGGGGTATTTTTTGAAGACCTTGAAAAGGAGGGGTATTTAATTAATGTTCTCTATCACATAAGGCTACCAGTTTAATGATTTCATCTCTCATACCTGGCCAGCTGAAGTAAGTTTTAGCTCTTTGGTAACTTCCTTGAATGCCAGAGTAGCCACCAACTGAGGAGGAGTGGAGGGAAGAGAGTATCATTCTTCTAATGCCATTGCTGCTGTCCACATAAATCCTGGATTTGTATCTCAGCATAGCATCCTTATAAGTATAATCCTTCATGTAGGATTGGGATATTATCCATTTAACAATGATGCATTGAGCAACCTTATCTTGTTCATATCTCTTGGAAACTTCTATGGCTCATTCAGGTTTGGAGGTGGATATAACTTGGCATGTAGATGGTGGAATTCTTGACAAGGCATCGGCAACCTTATTCTCCAGTCCCTTCTTGTATTTAATATCATAATCAAACCCTAACAGCTTCATATTAACCACTTCTGTTGTAAGGCAGTTGTCATTTTTTGCTCTAGAAAATATTTTATACTCTGTTGATCTGTATGGATTGTGAAGTGATTGCACATCAAATAGTTCATCCATTTAGCAACAGCCATGACAATGTCTAACATCTTCTTCTCATATGTATATAAGCTCAGAGATCTAGGGCTGAGTGGCTTACCCTCTTGCATGAGAACAGCTCTAACTCCCTTGGCACAAACATCAATTTCTAGGATTAAGGGTTTAGATAAATCTGTAAGTGCCAGCACAGGGTTGCTACTTATAGCTCTTTTGAGCTCAGGAAAAGCCTGATCAGCTGCGCTTGACCATACAAATGCATTTTCCTTTAATAAGTCAGTCAGGGGTTTACAAATGTTGCCATACCCCTTAAAAAACTTCATGTAATAACTTGTTAGGCCTAGGAATCCTCTCAACTCCTTCAAAGTTGTTGGGGTTGGCCAAGATACCATGCTGGCAATCTTCGATGGATCAACAGACACTCCTTCTGATGTGATGAGGTGCCCCAAATATTATAGCTTCTCCTGAGCAAAATAACATTCATATTTCTTAGCAAATAACTCATATTGCCTTAGAAGACTCAAGACTTGTCTCAAGTGTTGATCATGCTCTTCTACTGACTTACTGTATATCAGTATATCATCAAAAAAATACCAACACAAACTTTCTGAGGAAAGGCTTGAATATTTCATTCATCAAAGCTTGGAAAGTGGATGGAACATTGGTTAGCCCAAAGGGAATTACCTTAAATATTCATAATATCCCTCATGTATTCTGAAGGTTTTTTTGTAAATGTCAGGACCAAACATTCTGATTTTATGGTACCCTGATCTTAGATCCATCTTGGTAAACACAACTGACCCATATAATTCACCCAAAAGTTCATCTATAATTGGTATTGGGAACTTATCCTTGATAGTGATTTCATTTAGCTTCCTATAATCAACACAGAACCTCCATGAGTTATCTTTCTTTTAACTAGGAGTATTGGTGAGGAATATGGGCTGTGAATAGCTTGGATGATCCCAACTTCCTTCATCTCCTTAACTAGGGATTCTACTACTGATTTATGTACATAAGGGGGGACCTGTAGGGCCTTTGGTTTGTGGGTATTGAATTAGGGATCATGGAAATGGTGTGGTCCAGAGACCTTTGAGGTGGTAAGGATTTGGGTTCTTGAAAAACATCATAGAACTCTTGAAGAATATGTGAGGTGGTATTGGAGTAGGTGTATGAGTTTTGGAAGTTGATATGGAGAATAATTGACCCACAATCCCATATGTATTCTTCTTAAAGAATATCTTTACTGCATTAGTACTAATCATCTTCAGGGTATGTGAAAAGACGATGGTACCCAAATACACCATAATCTTTAATTTATCCACCTATAAGTCCTCTTACCGAAAGTGATTGTCTATGGACAAAGTCGAGACAATACAACAAATCGCTATTCACACTTTGTGTGATCGTATATGATACGAGATCGGGACAATACAACAATCAAAGTGTGATTACTTAATAATAGGTTCGGACATAACCAAACTCTATAGGATCAATATCAAGTAATACAGAGTTAATGTTTGTGTATTTTACTTCTAATTATAATTGCGGAAATAGAAAAATAAAAGACACAACAAGATTTTGTTAACGAGGAAACCGCAAATGCAGAAAAACCCCGGGACCAAGTCCATAATTGAATACTCTCAAAATTAAGCCGTTATACAAAATCTAAACCAACTTTGTATAGTTGAGACCAAGCAACTAAACCTAGTTCACTTAGTTTCTTCAGCATCCCTGCGCTTCCGACATTCAATAAGTGCACGCACTGGAACAATTTATTTGGATCGTATTCCAAACAGTAAAGGAACAACAAATTTGTTTGTTAACAACTCTATTGATTCTTTCCAGATAAATATATCTCAAGTCATATGCAAAGGCTCTTCCGTTTAAACTAATCAACTCCTTTGCCTGGTTAGATCAATCCAATCTCTATTACCTAAGTAATAAGATTCGGATTTGTAACAATCAAAATAAAACTCAAGAGAACTATTAGGTGTTACCGATCTTACACAACTAATCAATTGAATAAATCCGATTCTAGTTGGATCCAAGACGATCAAGGTTTGTGCTACAAAGATATAAGAAACCGATAAAAAATCTTCTTTGTCTTCAAATCTTCTTTAATCTTCAATTAAACCTTCACAACATCACTTGAATCTCTTGTGATCAATCACGCACAGAACGAAGTCTGTTAACAATGGATTATCACAAGATGTCTTTAGATATACAAACAGTTCTAAAGATCCCGTCGACACTTTGATCTAGTTTGAGTGAATCTTATATCAGAAGAGAAGATTCTCAAGAATAAACAAACTAGGTGCAATCAAAGTTCAACAACCGTTAGTCAATCAATTCAATCGAAAACTAATAAACTGCAATTATCTAGTTTCCCACCAACGGTACACGTAGAGCTTCTTGATCCCATAAAAGTCTTTAAACGAGCGATCATAAGAGATTTCGCCTAATTAGGGTACTTTCCTCTCCGGATAGACGGCTCCACCAAAAACAACAAAGAGATGAAGATTGCCTGACTCTTAGGATAGTTTTCTAGAAATACAAACTTAGGTATTTATAGAACAAGGATGTTTGGACACCAAGGAATTTCCAAAACCGAAAGTATTCTCAAGATATGCAATAAATGCCCAAATCGGTTTTCATAATTCTTGGAAATGCTTTGTCCAATATTTTCCGAAATCAATCAATAAAAAATCTCAAATTAGTAAATGCACATTACTAATTTTTATTCTCTAGAGATATGCATTTAATTGGTGGTAATTAAAGCATATAAAACTAACAACCTTAATTAAAAAATTCTTAATTTATTTTGGATAGGGATCTCCTTAAGTAATTAAGGAATATCTTTGAAGAATAAAAGATAAGAGTTATTGTTCGTGTTCAAAGTATGTTGACATCTTTTCTTTGTAAATCATCTTTCATATTTACAATCTTGAAATCGATTATACCACACTTCCAAACAAGTTTAGAATTGGTTCATCTGTATTCCAAGACAACTATGGGTTCAATCGGTTCTACCAGTCACTAGGATCGGTTATACCTTAATATGGATTACTTGTGATCGGAAACACAAGTTACCAGGACCGGTTACATCGGTTACCGGGGATCGGTTACGTCAATTACTGTGACCGGTTACCATATACTCATGGTATTGCTTGTGATCGGTCACACAAGTCACTAGGATCGGTTACACCAATTACCAGGATCGGCTACACCAATTACTAGGTCCGGTTACACCAATTACAAGGATCGATTACACAACTCTTTTGTGATCGGCCACACCAATTACTAGGATCGGTCACACCAATTACAAATATCGATCATACCATCTCAGATATTAATTAGGATCGGTTACACTAATTAATCAAAACTAGTCATATCAAATCATAAGTCAGGCATTGTGATTAGTTATACCAAGATACATAACAAGTTATTATCGGTTTTACTAACTCACACATATTGGTAATCCAAAGATATGCAACGAAAAACAATATCAATAAGCCTAGCGATTTCCCTTTCGATTCATAAAACAAGTTCATGAATGTACTTCCTTTAAACAAATTTAAACATTATTTCCTAGGATGAAATCTTCACCTTTACCCATACACATAATCACAATAGCATTCATACGATTATGTCGATGTCATATCTACGAAGTTCAAAAGATAAGCGTTATACTCGTAGTCTAATTCCTTAATACTATGATCATATGATCATGTCTCACTACTAGAGTAAAGTAATCATTCATGACTTATGCAGCTTTATGTTTTCAATATAGCACGACGTGAAAGATACGTTAATAATGAAACAGTTTAAGTCAATATTACTAACCTCAAGAGGAAGGATGATGTCGTCGTTGTAGCTCGTTATTTCTTTACATTCTTCAGGTCTTCGAGTAATACTTGTATGTCTCATATTCCTAGACTTTTTAGTCTAACCTATACGAAGTTGTCTCTAGTACATGATCAAGCGACTTTTATATGAGTTTTGATTCACTAAAATATGACAACCAAACTTGGCATACCAACGCTTGGTGGGTTCAACCGAGCTATGGTCTAACAAAGAGGGACCTTCTCTAGCACCCGTCAAGGTAACCTTTTTCCCTTGATGTATAAAACTGATACATAGCCTCTCAAAGTTGAAAGTTACATCACCAAGTGTTCTGAGACAGTCAGCCCCTAACACCATGTCACACCCTCCAAGTGGTAGCAGTCTTAGTTCACCAGAAAATTTATTGCCCTGCATTGACCATTGTAGTTGATTACATACCCCTAAGCTGATGGTTCTATCCCCATTGGCCACTATCACAAGAAGCTGAGTTGTGGGTTCAACCTTGCAACCTAGTTGTTGAGCTAAGTTAGTGTCAATAAAACTGTGTGTGCTACTAGTATCGATTAGAATAAAGATGAACTTATTTTTTAAGAAAAGCAGGAATCCTGATTGCCTCACTACTAGAACTACCAGTCAAAGCATGTAATGAAATCTCCACGTCTGACTCCACATGTGAATCTTGAGCCCTCTCATCCTCATCACAATGTTCAATTTCTAGCTCCTTATCACTTTCAACTTCTTAAGTTAGCAACATAAATAGATGCTTACACTTTTGCCCTGGATAGTAAGGATCTTCACAATTAAAACATAGTCCATTCCTTCTCCTCTCCTGAACCTGTTCATAAGTCAATCTCTTGACTGGTGAGAAGTTAGGCTTTTGGGTGAAGTTTCTTGGTTAAAGAGGTGGTTTAGTGAATGTAGGTTTTGTTGGTACACCTGATTGAATCTTGGGGTTTGAAGAAAAATGGGTGGTAGTGGGTTGAGGTCTGAAACTGGTTTTACCCTTTCTCAGTTGACCATCAACTGAAAGTTCTTGTAGCTTAGCTAAGTGGAAGGCTTCTGATAAGGTGGTGGGTTTGAACATTTGAATGGTATTCTTAATCTCTTCTTTTAATCCACTAAGGAAACTCAACACAAAGTAGGCTTCAGTGAGATGTGGATTTTTACTAAGCATAATGGCCTTTAGGGCTTCAAAATTTTCAAAATACTTTTCCACGGAAGCTATTTGAATCAACTTATTAAACATCCCCACATAATTATCATTTGCTAAATCTTCAAAACGAGCACAGATAGCTAATGAAAAATGAGACCAGGATATGTAATCTTTACCTATTTGGTAGTCCCAGAACCAAGAACATGCTTTACCCTCTAGATAAAGAGAGGTTGTATCCACCTTCTCTGACTCATCAATATTCTTTATGGTGAAAAATCTCTCACACTTCCTGATGCAGCCTCTTGGGTTGTCACCATCGAACCTGGGAAAGTCCAACTTGGGGGGGGGGGGGGCTCTGTTTGAATCTGAGTGATAATGATTCCTATTGCAAAAGCTTGACTCTCCATCATGTCCATCAGAGTAGTCATGTGCTCCTGATTCGGTTTCTCTCTCTTTATTCTTGTCTCTGTTTAATAATTGTAGCAAAGCAGTTTGTATGGTGGTATTTTGTTGAGATATCTTTTTGATGCTAGCCATCATCTCCTATGTCCTCTTAATTGATGATGTACGTTCTTCTGCCTCCTTGGAAGCAAGAGCTGTTAGTGACGATACCTCCTATGTCATCTTTGTAATCAAATCTTTCATTTCCTTAGAGTGGTTATCATAACTTCTCTCAACATCTTTAAAGCCAGGTCATGTCATGATGGATCTAACATGCTCTGATACCAATTGTTCTGATGAACAATTGATATGAACTTAAATTGAACACAAAATAAACAATTCTTCCTCAACAGAGTGCAGCCTCTTCCATCTTCTCCTTACATACCAAGTACTGAGTTACAAGCGACAATAAATACTCCTACAAAACCCTCATAAACAATCGCATCATCCTGGTCGTTTATTATTACAGATAATTTTGACTAATTTAATTTCCACTTACTTCATTAAATACCTGGATTAGCTTCTAATTAACCTGTACGGACGAAATAGCTATAGGCACCCAAAAAACTGAACTGAAGCAAACCTCGTGATATGACAGACTAGAGCCATGGTAGTATCTAGGAGAACCACCATTCTCATTAATATTCATCTTGTTGTGGTTAGTTACGGAAATGGATGCCTCCACCACTTGGATGGACTAAGAGAAACACTGATGGTGCCATTAATGTTATCTCCTTGGCAAATGTTGCATGATACATTATGAGAGACCACGCAAGTGAAGCCTCATTTTCCTCAACAATGGTGTTTGATGTCTCTCTTTCTGAAGCAGAGACGCATGCCATTTGGGATGTTTTGAAGAAAGCGTTGAAACTCAAACTTACTCACTTATTTATTGAGAGTGATGTCTTTAAAGAATTGTTCGACCAATTTTCAGCAGGAGTCTTTGATGATGATCAATGATGGATGCTCTTTTAAAGACATTTCTTTCTTCGGTTCTTGTCTGGTAGCTTGAAAATTTATCTTCTAACCTCGTATTTGTAACAATATAATTCATACCTTGCCTCATTGGGCTAAGGTAAACTCTTCTTCTATGTTTTGGTCTGGACCTCCTATTCGGCTTCTGCCAGTTGTAGATTAATTTCACATCGTATGAGTTATTTAAGATCCTTCAATTTACCAATCTTAGACAACCCTAGTCTTGCATGACGGTTTTCGAGGTGAGTTAGGCAAATGACTTGATACTTCCCGAAGGCCCATAACTAAAAACAAAAACTGTGGTAATAGTGCAGTCACTAGCTAGGTCAACATAAGTGCAAAATAGCACCAACGGTTTTGGCGAAATTGAAATTTCTGTGAAGTCTTCCGATCCCTTCTTCGTCAGAGTTCATATTTTAAGTTTGAACTCCTGTCAATCGACAGGAAATTACACTCAAAATATCTTAACGTTTTAAGTGGACATCATTTTTTTCTAAAGCATATTCAGAGTCTCGGACACAAACCATACACACCTCTAACTTCAGATTTTATTTTTATGGTAATAACACTAAAATTATGCAAGAACAAAGGAAAGCCACATGTCTTTACTTCAACTCAACACGGATCAAAATAGAATCCACGGATTGGCTGCAATTCTTTCATACCCCACCACTACTCAAACAACCACCGATTGCCCCCATCTTAAAATTCCCACTCTCTTTTGCTCTCTTCAGTATGCGGAAGCCAATAATCAGTAGTTAAAGACTACTACTTTGGGCTTTCATTTCTTCTTCTTCAGCTGAAGTTACTAAAAATGTCTTCAACAATAATTTACAGTACAAATAATCCATCAGTAACAATATTTTCAAGAACCTATCTTCCAAAACAAACATCAAAAGCTTTCTCAGAAGAAATTTCACCATCTCTGCATCATAATTACTTATTTAGAAGTAAACCCATTGAAACCAAGAAGAGGAAATCACTTAAACCAGTTGCAGTAGTAGCAACTCCTAATAAAGAAGCTGCCAATAGTGATAGTGGGATTGATCAGTCAAAAAAGAAGCTTAAGATTTTAATTGCTGGTGGTGGAATTGGTGGATTAGTTTTAGCTTTAGCTGCTCTAAGGAAAGGATTTAGTGTTTTAGTATTTGAAAGAGATGTTAGTGCTATAAGAGGTGAAGGTCAATATAGAGGTCCAATTCAGATACAGAGTAATGCATTAGCTGCGTTAGAAGCTATTGATCTTGATGTTGCTGAAGAAATTATGAAAGTTGGTTGTATTACTGGCCAGAGAATTAATGGATTGGTTGATGGGATTTCTGGTTCCTGGTAAGTTTACTAATCATGGGGTTTCATTTTCAGTTTTTGATTAATTGCAATGAAGTATGTTGTTAGAGTTTACTAGATTACTTGATTATTTTTTTGAACTGAAATTGAATGGTTAATCTGGAAAGGGTTACTTAATTATACGCTAATCTGCTGTCTGTTAACGTGTATTTCGTCTGCCTTGACTTCGTTTTTTTCGCGAAAATCCAATACTGTATTTGTATCATACTTTACTACTTGATCTAATTTCAGGTATATCAAGTTTGATACGTTTACACCTGCGGTGCAACGAGGGCTACCAGTCACAAGGGTTATTAGTCGAATGACTTTGCAACAAATCTTGGCAAAGGCAGTTGGACCGGATTCAATTATTAATGAAAGCAATGTTGTTGATTTTGAGGATGATGGTAACAAGGTAGTGCAACACTATAAGCCTTCTTTGAGTTTTAATCTGTAGTTTGTATTAGTAATTCGATTCATAAGGCGGTGTACGCTTTTATGTCTTTCCTGTTTAATGAGGTCCTTTACACACAGGTTACTGCAGTACTTGAGAATGGACAGCGTTATGAAGGTGATCTTCTGGTTGGAGCTGATGGTATTGGGTCAAAGGTACAATATTTGCAAACTTTCCTTTCATTTCCGAAAAGAAAAGCATATGGTTGTGATCCCAATGTGTTAAAAAGATCTTCATAATTCTCATGGATAGGTGAGGAAGAATTTATTTGGGCCCAAGGAAGCACAATACTCCGGTTATACATGTTATACAGGAATTTGCGATTTTGTTCCTGCAGATATTGAAAGTGTTGGGTATGTTTTTCTGTTCTGCTTGCTCGGTATATGAGTACCTTCCCATAATGTATGACACTTTCCTGCGTTTGTATGATTTAATGGCTCTAAAATTTAAATTTCTCTTTTGAAGGTACCGAGTATTTTTGGGTCACAAACAATACTTTGTTTCTTCAGATGTGGGTGGTGGGAAGATGCAGTGGTATGCATTTTATAATGAACCAGCTGGTGGAACTGATGCTCCAAATGGTAGGTCTTGTTTTTTTTTTTTTTTTCATATTAGTTTCTTAGATTCTTTGATCTTGTTAGCATACCCTTTGACCGTCATGACTACTCATGAGATAGTGATACTGATGCAAGAATCTGAAGCAAAAACTGCGTAATTATTTGCAATCAGAGATCAAACTAAGTCAGAGAAATGAAAGAAATTGACTGACCAGTGAGGACTGGGTCTTACAACCGTAGTCATTCCTTAGGAGCTACTTCTTGCTTCATTGTTGGAGCTTAACTAGGCTAGTGTAGATTTTATTGTCTAAGCAGACTGGAGCGGTTAAAGTTTCTCTTTACCCGTGGGGTCTTTCCTTTAATGTTTTCATAGGTTTATTTTTTGATGGTCTGTTGGCTAGTTGGGTAGAAAAATTGTATACCTGCAATCCTATACCAGTTTTTTTCAGTTATTCAAAAACAAAGAGTTACTGAGCCATGTCAAACTAACCCTTCGTATTGTCACCAAAATGCTAAATGATCTTTCTTACTTGTCACTCGTTAGTTGTTCATCAGTTTCTAATGGTGCCTGTGGGATTTTATGCAGCTAAAAAGGAGCGTTTGCTTAAGATATTTGGGAGTTGGTGTGATAATGTTGTCGACTTGCTAAATGCCACAGATGAAGAGGCCATTCTTCGTCGTGACATATTTGATCGTCTTCCTATTTTTACATGGGGAAAGGGTCGTGTTACCTTGCTTGGAGATTCTGTTCATGCTATGCAGCCAAACTTGGGTCAAGGTGGATGCATGGCTATTGAGGTATGCCTTACTAAAACATTTACAGAATCAAAAAGTTACATTCTCTGGTTTGGAGACTATCTTAATGTCCTTGCTATGTGTATCTCACTATGCTGCTTTGAACTTATTCTTATAGGATAGTTACCAACTTGCTGTAGAGATCGACAAAGCATGGAAAGAAAGTGTAGATTCCGGAAGCCCTGTTGATGTTTTTTCTGCTTTGAAGCGGTAATTTACTAATCTTCTGTCAACACACTTGAAGGAAAATCAGATTTCCAAATCGTGGAATCTAATTTACTATCATGATAATCTATATCTTTGCTTTCCGCTACATCCTTGATTGTGCTTTACCTTGTTGTTTTTATGTTTCAGATATGAGAAAGAAAGAAGACTACGTGTTGCAATTATTTATGGAATGGCAAGAATGGCTGCAATAATGGCGTCCACTTATAAACCATACCTGGGTGTAGGACTTGGGCCATTGTCGGTATGAATTGACAAGTTACAAATATAAAATAGAAGGTCTAGTATGGTCATGTTTTTGTATAGTCTTCGTAATTGCTTAATCACATTTTTGCAGTTTATAACGAAGTTCAGGATACCACATCCAGGAAGAGTCGGTGGGAGATTTTTTATTGACATAGGCATGCCTCTAATGCTAAGCTGGGTCTTGGGTGGTAACAGGTATTTAATATTATCTTGTAGATCTATGCGTGTTTGATACCCAGAGGAGACCCTCGATTACTCCCAATGAAAACATAGTTTTTTCACCTGAAGAATAAGATAATAAGTAAAATTAGCACACTTGTTTCTTAAGGAAATTGCATTTGGTTTATAAGAGTACATGTTATCGTTTGTAATCATACTTCTTGCCTGTTACAGTGAAAAACTCAAAGGAAGGACTCTAGCTTGCCGCCTCTCAGACAAAGTATGTGGTTCAAATATTTATGGTTCAATATTCTAGTTATTGCACATATGCCTGCTATTGGCTTTAGTTATTAAGAAATCTTGAGTTACTCATCCTAAAAAGCTGATCTTTTTACACTGTATTTTATCAAGGCAAATGATAATCTACGAAGATGGTTTCAAGATGATGATGCGCTGGAGCGTGCCCTCAATGGAGAGTATGTATATCTGCCATAACTTAGTACCAGAATCACTTTTTCTCCTAATTTACCCATATCTTGACTATTATACGAATTTATGTTGTAGGTGGTTTCTTTTCCCATCAGACGATAACCTTGACGGTTCTGCACAACCTGTACATTTGAGTAGAGAAGAAAACACGCCATGTATTATCGGGTATGTGCTTGAATTAGACTAATGACGTCTGGTATATCTCATGCACCAGATTTATTGATTAACCATTTAAACATGAGGTATTTGCGTATCGCAGGAATACTTCACATTCCAACTTTGCAGGATCTTCCATAGCTATACCTTCACCTCAGGTGAGTGGGCATACTACAAAATAGTAGAGTATCTTATTACCTGCCAAATGTTTCATTGGCTGAATTTTTATTATCACAGATATCCAGTATGCACGCTCGTATAAGCTGCAAGGATGGGGCTTTCTATATTACTGATTTGCGGAGTGAACACGGCACCTGGATCACAGAGTAAGTTGATAAAGGACGTAACATTACTATTCCCCTGTTAAGAAAATGTCAAACATTTTAAACTTTATAGTCTGTGCAGTATTGAAGGAAGGCGTTATCGCGTGCCTCCAAATTTCCCTTCAAGATTCCGTCCGTCCGACGTAATTGAGTTTGGTTCTGATCAGAAGGTGATAATAAGTCAATTTGGTGTTTCATTTGTTCTTCTGTCTTATATCTGTTGCGAGCATATATAATCCTTGTCTAAATACAAATCTTTTTCACAGGCTGCCTTTCGAGTAAAGGTGTTGGCAGCTCCTACAAATATTCCAAAGGCAGAAGAAACTCCACTCCTTAATGCCGTATGACTATGAGAACCTTAAGCATTTGTATCACCATTGATTTGTACAGTAAACATTCATACTGTCGAAGCAAAATAATTTGCCGACGCTATTTTTGTACGAGATGTAGGAATACTCGTGTAGAACATCAAACCTAGCAGTGTTGTACTATAAGGTTTTTCAGTGTTGTATCAGTCAGGTAGTCAACTTTCTGTCTTCTGTTTACATGTTGTATTTGATTTGTATGTATATAGTGAAAGAAAATTAGAATGTTCGAATAAAAATTGTCGATTATCATCTGTTTTAACTTCTATCTTGTTTACTTTCCTATGAATTCCATTCTTATGAATACTAGTATTGAAGGCTGGCAAATCATTCAATGGGTTGTATAACTTCCTTTGAAAATTTCAGTAAATTTTAGAAATATACCAAAGTTGAGATTATTTGGTATATGAATAGCATGAATATATCGACCATTATGTTCCATTCTCCCCTCTGTGGGTGCACAAGGATTCTTCTTGTTATGTTCCATTAAGGGTTTCCAAATGTGGTCGGCGGCAAAGAATGACATGAGGAGTTCTCATGGATGAGAATTGTTGGGAGCAGTTACAAAGACTGAAATGAACCAAGGAAACTGGCATTTCACTCATAAGAGGACTTGTAACATCAGGGCCGACCTGGAATTATTTGCATTTCTTTTTACTGTTGTCCTTCACTCAGGATTTTCTCATCTGTTACCTCCCAAGGGAGAATTAGTTACCATTAGTTGTGGACCAGGTGGTCCTTGATGGTTTTGCTTTGGGGATAAGTACCCTCTCCTCCTGCGGACTGAATTTTGTTTGTGCCCAGACTATCATAGTCCTTGGTCTGTGGTAGGGGGCGGTGAAATACTAAATCAGCATGTGCAAGAGTTTTCAATATAGATAAAGAGTATGCAGAAGAGATTTCTATTATTATCATCTTTTTGGAGTCCCAAGATCATTTGTCACATGTCAGCCTACTGATCAGAAAAAATGGACATATCATTCATACCAGTTAACGGAAGGTTTAAGATTTTATTATGAGACGAAAAATAACCAACAAGTAAGGAAACCGCACAAAAACAGCAAATCGGGTCTGGTTGGTGTAGTTTGTTATCACGTTAGTCTCACACACTAAAGGTCCCCAGTTCGAACCTGGGATCAGACATATTTTCTTTTTCTTTTTTCTCGTTGTAGACTTTTTTGAGTAGTTACCACAGGCCACAGCCTGAAATATGGGAAAACCATGCATGCACCTCCTACCTCTACCAGGACCACCACCACCATCTTATCCTGCTAGTGCTACACCATCCATCAATTAAAAAATGGATGAATAATAATAATTGGGGAACCAAATACTACCCTCACTAGAATCTAGAGTCATAGACTCTCTCATAGGAGTAACCAACATTATTAGCACAACTCTTTATACCTGCGAGTAGCCAAAGTAAATAGCGATTATTATTATATTAAGATGTCATCCTAATCCAAGTTCCATTTTGGTCGGTTGGCTTCGTTCAGAATCCACGCTTCTTATGACGACTTGCGTTGGATTGCATTTTGCTGAGACTGCTCAGGCTGGAATCAACTGTTCTGCCGCTCATTTACACCATAAGGTAACCTCTCCAATGGGAGCATTGCTTGTGGATTTTGAACCAATAAATTTTAAACCCTACTAAACAACATAAGCACCGAACAACTCAATTAGAAGTTACAACATTTACCAATACAGAGTACACGTTTCGTTTCATCACATAACGTTGTTTCAACGTCTTTTACATGCTACCATTTATGAGAGTTCCCAAATTAGCTTACTGAAGTGACTCTCATTACCATTCCTAAAATAAAAACCTCGTTTCCCCTTCCAACAAACCAAGCCATCGTTATTGTGCCGTTCGAAGAAAGGAAAATGAAGTGAATTTCAATGTCATGGTTTATCAAAATGATGTCATGGTTTATGGAAATTAAACACCAACCAACGTCCACTAAATCCTACTCTTGGACACAAAAATACTAGATGACCGCTACCACGGTGGGAAGGGTCGACGAAAAAAAAATGAAACACCATTTGAATTGGACCGTAAACGAAAATTTGTGCATAAATTGAAAGTATCACTTTTCTTGAAACGGAGAAAGTACATAGTTTTATTAGTTGCAAAAGAAAATTAATTGATGCATAAAATCAAAATATGGTTACATAAAGTATTATGTATCATTTTGTTAGTTTGTATAATGTATATACATTTATTTCAAAATTGTGCCTAAAATGATAAATACCTCTGAATGTTCATAAAAACTCTAAATTTGATATTGTTGTTTGTACTAATTGCGTAGATTTTTTTAAAACCTTTCCAACGAGATAAAATTTGTAAAATTCCAAGGCACGGATTTGTAGATATGTTATATTAAAGTTTGATTGTCATTTATATCCCTAAAGAAATATGATACATAAGGAATTATAATAAAATTTTGCTCTTATATCTCGTTGCCTTTCTTCTTTGGTTTATTTACCAAAATGTCTAACACCTTATTGCCCTTCATCTTTGGTTTATTTACGAAAATGTCTAATACCTATTTGCCCTTCCACTTGGGTTTATTTACGAAAATGTCTAAAGGAAAAAAAGAAAAATTTTGATTTAGAGGGGGGCGGTGTTGTCCTTTTGCCAGCGTTGAACCAAATCCAATCTTTTGTGTCTAATTGGAAAAAAATGTCACGCTTCACATTGACACAAAGTCACCATATATAGGGTCCTCCTCGCTTTCGCTCGGCCGACCCAACTAGAATACTTTGTTGTCACGGTGGGGGGGGCGATCGAAGAAAAATTAGTTGATGCATAAACTAAAATATGGCTACATAAAGTATTATGTATCTTTTGTGGTGGTTGGCATAATTGATATATACATTTAATTTTTGAAAATTATGCTTAAATTGACAAACACCTCCGAATTTTTCGTAAAAACTCTAAATTTGATATTGTTGTTTGTACTCATTGCGTAGATTTTTTTTAAACATTTCCAACGAGATAAAATTTGCAAAATTAAGGCACGGATTTTTAGATATGTTATGTTAAAGTTTGGTTTCCAATTATACCCCTAAAGAAATAGGATACATAAAGAGTTATAGTAATTGGACTAACAGGGAGGGACATTTAGGGTTTTTCAACAGTAACTATTTTCAATCTCTTTATCAAATTGCACATTTGTGTGAGGCCTCCTAAAAAAAAAAAAAAGGCCCTCCGGTCAGCCCAAGAATGTACGTGCGAATACTTTTTTTTTTTTTGATAAGAAGACAATTTATTTATGTATTAGAGGAAGTGTGCAAAATATACAATGTAGGATGAAAGCCAAGCTTGGCTCTTTCTAGGATACTAGATCTTACATTTTCATTCGCATTCTCCGTAGAGAAGTACTTAATTCTCCTAGTCCTTACTTCCTTAGCTAGTTTGTCTTCGAAATCTACATGTTTCCTAGGTTTGTGCATAAAAGAAACCGAATGATAATTTACAATGGAAAATTTGCATCTATAGATGCTATTTTGAGACCTCCATGAATGAGCTTCAGGACTGTTCTCTCCTTTTAAAATCTTCATTAAGACTTGGCAGTCATTAACTATGCAACAATTTTGGAGCTTCAATTCCTTCATCCATTTGATGGCCTCAAACCCGACTTTGGCTTGACTTCTAAGGGCGGAGAGGCCCGGCCACTTCTCCGCACGACAGTGCTTCCTGTTGCCTGCATTATCCAAGATAGATATGGCATATCCCATTGTGAAATCATCTTCAGAAAAGGAAGCATCAAACAGGAGAAACCAATCATAGTCTTTTTTCCTGTGCACATTGCTATCACCGATAGGTATCTTAGCAAGATTATCAAGAACCTTATTGGCTTTATTGTCCCTTTTGGAATTGAAATTTAGGTAGGATGTTCTAATGCTATCAATTAACTTGTTCACATTTGAATAATTATTATCAAACTTTACACTGTTTCTAAATTTCCATATGGACCAAATTATGAAAGTAATCTGGTTATGCTTGTTAGTTAGTCTTCTATCATTCATCCAAAATTTAAACCAATCCATGATTTTAGTAATTCCATTGAGAACATAAATGACCTTAAGATCAAAAGCATCCCACACTTTCCTAGCCATGTCACAGTGAACAAACAAATGCATTTCATTTTCTATTTCAACGTTATCACACAGCATACAATAAGGATCAGAATCTTTCACATATTTAGACATATTATTTCCCAGAGCAAGAGCATTAGACACAACTTTCCAACAAAACATATTAATTCTAGGCAACATATTAAGCTTCCATAATTGTTTCCAAAACCTAGCTTCATCCTTTTCAAAACTCGGTTTTGTCAGGAAAGTTATACATCGATTTAGTATTAATATTCCCAAGTAGTAGACTTCCATCTAATTTTGTCCTGCATGTATGTATATTTGTAGTGATTGAATTAATAGCACCATGGAAAGACACATCAATATATTTGAGAATAGTGTTCATGTTCCAACTCCCATCTGAACTCATTAAATCACACACATTAACAGGCATGTTGCAATCATTAGCAATAGGCTTTAGAAGCTGAACCTGCTTGGGTAACCAAAAATCAGTCCAAATATTGGTTGATTTCCCATCATTAACTGTAAACATGGTTGGAACTAATAATGTTAAGACCTTTACGCAGACTAGTCCAAATCCAGAAATCCTATTCTTTCTAGTTTTCTTAAGAGGGTTTTATGTTTAAGAATTTATGTTTAAGAATTTTAGCCCATAGTCTGATCTTGGTTATGTATAAGCCTCCAGGCCAATCTAGTGATTAAGGAAAGGTTATGTTTATGGGGGTTTCTAATCCCTAGACCGCCTTGTCGTATATCCTTAGTTATTCGCCACGCCTTTGGATAGTAACATTTTTTCTTATTCTTCTTTTGCCACCAGTAAATCTCTCGTATTTTGTCAAGGTTATCAAGAGTTTTTTAGGAAAAGCAAGACATCGCATTTGATGATTAGGGTAGGCGCTAAGGACATTTTTAATTAAAACAGTTCTCCCTGCTTGGTTAAACATCTTTCCCATCCAACCCTGAAGAACAGTGTAATATTTATTAAGAAGCGGCTCGAAGCTATTCGCTTTGTTTTTATCAAAGAAAAGAGGAGTCCCTAGGTATTTATCATTTTTCGAAATTTTCCTGATTTTAATAATTTTAGAGATTATTTTACAATGCTTGTTGTGAATTTTCGGAGAAAAATAAACTCCCGATTTATTAAAGTTAATGACCTGCCCAGTCATTTCACCAAACATGTTTAAAATGTTTATAATGTTTTTAGCTTCATCGAGGTTAGCTTTAGCAAATAAGAAACAATCGTCGGCAAAGAACAAATGTGAGACTGGAGGAATGGACCTCGCAACTTTAACACCCGAGTAAATCAAGTTATCATGTTCGGCTTTAAGGACGAGCTTTGAGAGCACTTCCATGCAGATAATGAAAAGATAAGGGGACGAGAGGGTCCCTTGTCTAAGACCCTAGTTACAGAGAATCTGGTCACTGGGGACACCATTTAAGAGCACGAGAGAAGGATGTAGTTGAAACACATTCCATAATTATGTGACGAGACATCATCACAAAAACCAAAAGATCTAAGAGTTTTATCAAGGAATTCATTCAATCCTATCAAAGGCTTTCGAAAGATCGATTTTTAAAGCCATGTGACCAGATTTGTTTTTAGAAATTTTCATAGAATGAAGAATTTCATGAGCAACTATAATATTGTCTGTTATTTGGCGCCCGTGTATAAAAGTGATTGGTTATGAGAGATAAGCTTAGAAAGCATTGGTTTAAGACGGTTTGTAATTATTTTAGAGATAATCTTATAGGTGGTATTACTAAGACTTATAGGACGAAAAATCTGCAGGGGTAGAAGGGTTGGACTTTAGGTATTAGCGTAATGAAAGAGTAATTCATATCTTTAAGGAGATATTTTCTCTTAAAGAAATCTTGGACCATATTAATAACGTCTTTTTAACAACATCCCAGTTCTCTTTGAAAACCTGGCGGGTAACCGTCAGGACCGTCGGGCAATTGCTTGGTTCATATTGAAGAGGGTGTTTTTATTTGATCTCATCAGGGGATTCTAATGAGATTTATGTTGTCTTCCTCATTGATACATGGGTCAACGAGGTTACTAATCAAATCAAGATGTTTAACGTTACTAGTAGAGCTTATTGATTTAAAATGTTTAATGAGCATTTGATGTATTTGGTTATTATCATCAATCCAAAGGCCTGTTTCATCTCTAAGTGTATGTATATGGTTTATACGTCTTTCGTTATTAGCATATTGGTGAAACAAAGTAGTGTTACGATCGAAATCCTTAACAAATTTATCTTTGGAGAGATGATTCCAATAAACATATTCTCTGTTGTACCACATTTCAAGAATATTTTGAGTATCCTTGATTTCAAGTACAGGGCGGATTTATAGTATGTAAATATTCGATTTTTTATTAAGATTTTCAATATTGGTAAAGATATTACCAAAAACATTTTTATTCCATTTAGAAAGGGAGTAGGAGAGATTTCTAAGGTTTTGTGTAAAGCTTGTAAGCATAGGATCCTCCTGATATTACAATTCCAATTATCCGAACATGCTTTTTATAATTTTCATGGCTAGACCAAGTTTTCATGATCCTAAAAGGTTTATGCATCTTAACTTTTACGGGCTTACAATTCAAGAAAATCGGAGTGTGATCGGATCCAACCCTAGATAAGTGACATATAATTGCATCGGGATACATAATGAGACCAAGTAGAAGAGGATAAAACTCTGTCTATTCTTTCTTTAATGTTTTCATGTCCCTCCCTATTGTTGGACCAAGTAAATGGAATGCCTTGAAATCTAAGGTCCATGAGTCCTAATTTCGAATATTTTCATGGATGAACTTATTAATGTGAGAATTTTTGTTGCCACCACACTTATCATTTACATGCAAAATAAAGTTCAAATCACCTATAATAATCCAAGGGGTATTAGGATTTAATTTACAAAAATGATTTATTTTGTCCCATTGCATTTTTTTCCTATTTCATTTAGAGAACCATGCATGCACACAATATTCAAGAATTGTTAAGGCAATCATGCATTTCAAAAAACAGATATCATGAAATTCAAAGAATGCATCTAGCTTTAATATTATTATGCCAAGCAATGAGCATCCCATGACCAAACCAATTCTAGGGAACAAGCCAATTGTGGAACTTAAGATTCCTAGCTAAAATGTTCATACTATCTTTAGTAGCCTTAGTTTTGAGATAAGAACACAAAATCTGGGTTTTGCTTTTTGATGATGTATTTCAAATGATTTCTAGTAAGGGGTGTTCCAACCCCCTGCACATTCCAAGACAAGATCTTCATAATGAATTGTAGAAAAAGAACTTCAGTTGAAAAACTTACTTTAGAGTTAAAATAAAAATTATCATGCCAGTTCAAATTCTCATATGAGAGTCTATCAATTGGGCAATCAGAGAGAGTAGAGTAAAACCAGCTTGTAAAGGATATTAAAGTTAAGATTAAAAATGTATTGGAGTAAAGAGAAACCTGTTCAGAAGGAAGGAATTGGCTCCAGCATCCACAAAAGAAGCAGTTTCAGACCCATTCATTCTAGCATCATTGTCAGCACCTCCATCACTTGTCATCTCTCCTTTGTCAGCAGAAGGAGCCTCCACTTCCATGTTCTGATCAGAGTTATTCATCATCACCTCTTCAGCAAAAGCATGCAAAGTTCTATCAATTTCTTGCATATATCCTCCATTTCCATTGCTTCTAAAACAATATCTTCTTTCCTCCTTCTCTTATTTGATCTTATATCCTCTCTGTGAATTTCTGAAGTATAAGAAGCACTGACAGTATTTTCCACAAGGACATGCTTATTGACTTCATCCAGATTGTTATTGCTATTCTCATGATCAGCACTATTTGCTGCATTGTTCTCAGCATTATTTGTTACAGTGTCACTCCTTTCAGCACTCACATCAACTTCTCCTCTCTCATTATCATCCTCACTAGCATTGTTGTTCAGTTCTGGCTCTTGAATTGCATCTGCTTCTCCACCATCTTGAATCTCCATATTTTGTTGAATCACTTGAACTAACTCTTCCACTTGTTCCTCAAATGGGTCCACACCTTGCAAGTTCAGGACTGGAGCTGCAACCCAAGCCATGTTGGTTATCAAACCGCAAAGTAATTTTCATTATGATTAAAGACATAACAATGCCCGCGCAGTAGCGAATGAAAACCCAAATAGAAAATAGCAATTCTGATCCTTTCTCTATCCTCCAAAGTTAAGTGCACTTTTCTTACTATTGGTAGATTGACATCCATCCTGACTTTTGCCTTCACAACCCCAGTTGGGTCCCTGTTGAAAATGGTAATAGGTTCTCCAGCCTGAGAGGCAATTAATTGGGGAATATTATCTCTATCAAGGTCAGACCTCAACCTGAATTCAATGAAGAAGACCTCAAATTGGAAGATAGCTCTCTGCACATTCATGTTGAACTGCCATGGAAGTAACACCAATAAATATCCACCTATTGAATGTGGTCTCCCTCTTAACACCCTCTGGAAGATTTCTCTTGTGCGAATTCTGAAGATGAAAACATTTGTCCTCCCTGTAGTGATTACAAAGACTTCATTTTGTGCACCCCAATTTTGCCTTATTGAGTAACTCACCATATTTCTTGTCACAACACTTTCTCTACAAACATAGCCTATCAGAGCAAAAGAGTCTACATGTCTTCCTTTTCCTTTTAAGCTCACATGCTTGTTGTTTCTTATAAATCCATTGTTATCCCTTTGCTGGTTGTTGCAGATAGTATCAGAGGTGTTAGAAGAAGAGGCCATTGATAAGACCAGTTGAATTGAATGGTGCTTATTGTAAGTAGTGACAGGAGAATTCCTGAATATCTTGTGTGAGCTAGGAACTTTAAATCTATCTTGCAGTGGAATTCTCAAACACTTGGGCTCTATGAAAAGAAATTAGAGCATTGCATAATATATAAATCGAACTCCGTCAAGGCTAAGGTTTGAATTTTGCCAAGTGTTGGCCATGCTAAAGACTTGCAAATAAAGAGAATAACAATATAGATACTTGGGAAGAAATTTGAGATTTTGCCTTGAGTGAATCAATGATATGATTACTAGCCGTAGCATGATGCAGGAAGGAGTGTATCTTTGGGTTAGCTTGCAGGATAATTGATGAATACGAAGCTTGCAACATGATATCACCCAAATATTAAAATCGGAGAATCTTCAATGGCTGACAATGCTGTAGAGAAAGGATATTGAATTAGGTCACCACCACTTCAATTGCTTCAGCACGGAACCCTATTCCTCCCAATTATGCTCGGGAATGGAGAGAGGGATGAAATCTGAAAAGATTATACAAAAACAAGGAAAATCGAGTTAATTAGCTCGAGGTAATCATAGAATGAGCTATAAGAAAGAAATTGAAAGAACCTATAAACTAGGGTTCCTCGTTTTGAAAACCAATAAGACAGGAGATTAAGACAAAAGCAAAGCAACAAAAACAGATTAGAAAATTAGGAATCGATGTAAACAATAGAAACACATAATCATGGATTAGGATGGGGGAGGGAAGGATTGACGCTCAAAATAGAGAAAGAAAATTTTAGTG